>VWZY01004179.1:587157-621731 GCA_013399075.1 Chloroceryle aenea
GCGATTTGTGTGCGAAATGAAATGGCCTCGGACTCTGTGCTACCCGCCGGGGCTGTCAGGAGAGCGGGCAGGGCTCGCTTCAGGCCCCTTCCCATGGCAGCGGTTGGAGGAGGGAAGTACTGGGGAAAATGCCCTTAGCTCTGCCTCACGGAGGAGGAAATAGGGAGCATGCTGTGGGAGAATCACAAAGATGTTCATGCCTTTCGGCTGTGATCCTGAAAGTACGTCAGCCTCTTGTGCTGTTCTGGTTTCTAATACTGTTCATATTTCTAACCTGCTTTGAGGCCTGGTGTGACTGCTATGTTGTAGAGTTGGGCTGCAAGAAGAGCTGTATGTTAGGGGCAGTGTGTTACCCAGTTAACTGGTGTGTGCTGGTGAAAATGGCAGGGTGTGTTTGGTTTTTCTGCCCTGTGGTGCTGGGTTATGCAGGGGAGGCTTTCTGCGGCAGTATGGACCATTCCATGTATGCACTGTATTCCTGGTAAGGAATATAGCTTATACAACAGTATGTGTGAGGTCTGGTTTATTGCAAACTAAACTGAAGGTTTTTAACTCATTATTCTCAGGCTGGTGGATGTCTGTAGAGTGGCAATATAAGCTGCGCTCAGGTTCAACAGGATGTGAAAGAATAATTTGGAATATTTGTATCTATGTTCCTACCTGTTTGTTTTCTGTGTGTCACAAATACTGATGAAAGGAAAAGTTCTCAGGCTTCTGTACAAATAATGCTTTTTGTTTTATTTTTTAGCAACAGACAACAAATACTGTAGAGGAGCCCCTCGATCTCATCAGACTCAGTCTAGATGAGAGAATCTATGTTAAAATGAGGAATGACAGAGAGCTTAGAGGCAGACTACATGTAAGTAAAACTTTCAGAACTCCACCATGCTTATTCAGCTAAGCACTAGGCAACATTTTTCATCTACAACAGTCATATTACACAAGTTTATATCAATATTCCATGGATTGTTTAAAAACATAGTTTCAAAACCACATTGTATCTCATGGGTAAAAGGGCAGAAGTGGTTAGAGAAGGCAGGTTAAAAATCATCCTAACAGGGACTGAACCTTTTATCAGAAGTGTAATATGATCAGTGGAAAGATCTGATTTGTTCTATACTCTGCTATTAAATCACAGAATGTTAGGGGTTGGAAGGGACCTTGAAAGATCATCTAGTCCAACCCCCCTGCTAGAGCAGGATCACCTAGATCAGGTCACATAGGAACCTGTCCAGGTGGGTTTTGAATGTCTCCAAAGAAGGAGACTCCACAACCTTTCTGGGCAGCCTGTTCCAGTGTCTGTCATCCTCACTGTGAAGGTTTACTGAAAATTTCTGATGCTCCACCTTGTACCTATTACCACTTTCCCTATCACTGGATGTCACTGAGAAGAGCCTGGCTCCATCCTCCTGACACTTGCCCTTTACATATTTATAGACATTATCAATGTCACCCCTCAGTCTCCTTTTCCCCAGGCTACAAAGACCCAGCTCTCAGCCTCTCTTCATAAGTGAGATGCTCCACTCCCTTAATCATCTTGGTGAATCTTTGCACTGCTTCTCTAGAGACTCAAGAGATGTATTTTTTCTTCTCTCCAAAATGATACTGAGCAATTCATTCCACTGCTTTTTAGCTTCTGTCTGTGAAATAAGCAATAATGCTGCAGTACTCCTCCGGTGAAGTGCCCCGAGGTCTCTAAGACTGAATTAAGAATAAGGTTATTAGCACACATGTATCTCTTAAGGCATACCCAGTGAAGGTATGGTGGCGTATGTACTCAGCTGGACTTGCTGCAAATTTCATTTGTCTAAGTGCTTTCTAATGAGAGTGCTATGTCTCTTGACAAGATGGATTTTTACTTTCTAATGCCAGTGACCCTTTCCCTGTGTGATGGCAGAGAACCAATTAGCCCATGCGTTCATGAGTCTCAACTCCTTTGGGAATACAAAGATGAGGAGAGATTTGAGGCACACGTGTAGTTTGCAACAGGTTTTTGTAAGGCTTTTGGAACGTTTGGTTATTTAAACGCTTTGTAGCATTGTATGAATATATGGTTTTCATAGTCTTTATGTTGGTCCCATGCATGTTGGTCCCAATTCCAGGAGGCTAGACTGGCAGCTGGAAATGTGTATCTAGTTTAACATTGATAAAGTGTGTCTGTCTCTTGAGTTCTTCTTGTATATGTTCTCACTGAATGCTTCTGAGCTATTTCCCAGAAAAGCATTTTGGTAAATACAAACACTTTCCTTTTTATTTTTTTGTATGCTGCAGAGTACCAGTTCGTGGACATTTGTTTGGAGCTATAACTAATTGATACTACTTTGTTTTGACTTAGTGGCATATTTTGGTCTATGTCTGAAAGTCTTGCTAAAATTCTCGCTTTAATAAGCTCACATTTGAATTTCAAAAGAAATAATAAGCTAACTTAATTCCTACAGGCATATGATCAGCACTTAAATATGATTTTGGGTGATGTGGAAGAAACTGTAACTACAATAGAGATTGATGAAGAAACATATGAAGAGATTTATAAAGTAAGGACTTAGGTTGTTTTGGTTTGCTTTTTTTTCCTGTGGGGACACACTATATTATTTTGTTGAAGTAGTTTATTGCTGACTGGTTTTTGATCCAGGATCTAACAGAATTTTTGGGCAAATTGCTATGAAAGTACAAAGGATTACTAAAGACTTGGTGTTAGTTGTATTGATCTCTTCAGTATGCCAGAACATTGTGTTTGAGCTTGTATTTATTGGAGTTGCTTCTGATGTTTTGTTGTGATTGAATTTGGTTATATGCTTAGCAGGTATGTTTTGTAAAGTACACTTTTGTAAATGTAAACTTTTCTTTCCTTCTTCATAGTCTACCAAAAGGAATATTCCGATGCTCTTTGTCAGAGGTGACGGCGTTGTGCTTGTAGCTCCCCCGTTGAGGGTTGGTTGAAGCAACAAAGGATTTAACCTTGTTGGAAAGTTTCAGACTTTTGGACAATGGTTCGTGTTTCAATCATGTCTCAAAATTCTGTACATGTTTTTTATAGGATGTTTTTGTCTGTTCCTTTGTAAAGGGGAGGGAAGAGGAAGTAGTGGGTCTTGCAGGAATTACATGTAGTTAGTTGAAGCAGTGTAAACCCAACATGTTTTTTTTTCAGAATTAATGTAACTGTTGTAATTGGGCTGTCATGTCACATCCTTAAAAGAATCCTTCATTTTTTCAATCTTGGTAATAACGCTGTCTTAAATTTTTGTTTTAAATAAATTTGGTGTATCTTTCAGAATTGACTTGTCGTGTTTTTATGTGGAAGACATTATTCTTATGATCTTCTATAGAATTATGTGAAGTTTTATTAGGGAGCCTCGCTTTCTGAGAAAATAGTAAAAATATTTTATAAGTGCTGTGTTAATTTCTGTCCTTACAGAGTCTTGCAGGTTGCTGTTTGGGGGGGCAATACCACATGAATCTACAGTACTAGAATTTATGGCTTCAAATTCTTCAATATGGTTCAAATTCTTGATGCATATCCTTGAAGCAGGGCATCTACCACTTAAGATATATAAAGAAGATGGGCGGCTTTACAATGTTTTCAGATGTTTTTACTGTGGCTTTTAAAAAAGAGCTATGGTTTGCAGGGTCATGAGTAGAGGCTGAGGTGGTTGCCTTGCATGCTATTGAGTTGCCTGCTGCATGCATTCATTTCCCACTGCCTGTAGCCTGTTCCAGTTCTTGAATACATAAAATATGCTGCATGCTTAATATGCTCATTAGCTACCTGCAGCAAAGGTGTGCTAGTACCCTGAACAAAGCTTTTTTTTTATACTTTTTCAAGCCCACCCTTTTTGCAATTTATTCTCCTATGCAAAAAAAAAAAAAGGCACTTATGCTATGAAATGGTTTTAAAAGTATGTTTGAAAGGTATATGAGAGATATAGGTCTACAGTGGGACACTTTCTACAGAGCTTGACTTGTGACTTAATGAACTTAATTTATCTAGGTTCTTAGTCATGCTCTGGAGGACTAACAAAAGCAGCTTGCTTTACCTCTTTCTCTTGCCATTAAAATCTTCATAACTTCTGTCAGCTTGTGACAGTGGTGAGGGATGCAAGGTCTGCCTTGGCAAGCTCCAAGCCACATTATTCTTAAAGGAATACTAATTTTTTTGGCAGCAAAATATATACACTCTGATGTATGTATACTTCATGTTCTTTCTAATAAGGCATGGACTGATGCAGAACCTGCTTTGGCTTCTAGGTGGTATCTATACTCTTGTTCTCATGCAATGTCCTCTACCATGAGGACAATAGGAGTGACAGCTGAAGCTAAAATAGTGACCCTATTGCTGAGAATTAGTGGCTTAGTGGCAATTATAGTCTTATTTTTAATTACATGGTGGCGTGCTGCCCTATTCCTTCCACTTCATTCTAGAAAAGACAAATGACTTCACTTATGCATGTGTGTACAATTGATCTTAAAACTCTGCATGATGCTGTTTTCATATATAGGTCCCTTGTATGCAAATGAAAGAAGAAAGTATCTCTACAACTTACTACTCTAACATGATTTGAATAAATGGATAACATAGCAGAGGAAATTTGTAGAAGAATTCTCTTACTGTACCATCCTTGCTTGAAGTTGGTCTGGGCTAGGAAGAAAACAGTTCCATGATCCTGATCTCATCCGTTCCTAGCATTCTGGCTCTGTAGGGGTTAGCTCAGCAAGCATCAACTCTAATCCCATGCATACACAGCCCTTGATGTTGGAAGAAAGATGGTGATGCTACAGCTTCTCCCCTTTCAGAAGGTACGAGGAAGAGTGCACTGATGTTCTTTTTAGTCTATTACCTCCTACCACTCTAGAAGATAAAAATAAATATTGAGGGGAAGAGTAAGAAAAGGTGAACAGTGTTAGTTCTCCAGTTCCCAGGGGTCTGCACATGTGGGAAAGGAGAGAGTGTATGTTTCACAGAACCTGGTGGATTTATTTTCTAATGAGTCTACATCCTTCTAGGAGTCTGGTAAGCCCATTGCTATGTAATGTTATGGTATGTCATAGACTGAGCATGTGTTCTCTGAAGAAATAATTTCAGTTTTGACTTTCTGCTTTGGACTTGGTTTTGAACTTGTTGCCTGTCACAAATCTGTGTTGACAGATCTTGGCCTGGTTGTAATCAGAAATAAGATTGAAAGCTAACTGTATACTCTTTTTTTTTTTTTTTTACTCCATGTTGCCCTTCAGTTTTCTCATTTCCAGGTTGCAAAGCATTTTTCTGTTTAGTCACTTTTGATGAAAGCTTCCATTCCGCTGTACTACATGATTTTTGTATTGGTGGACTGACAGGATACACAAGTCTTGTTACATCAGGAGCTTCTGCCTTGATAAATTGGAGAATGAATATTTGTTAATAACACTTGTTAGGTTGTGTGATACTGACAATAAAGGTGAGGTGTACATTTCCTTTACCTGAGATGTATTTGCCAGCACAACTCATTTATCCAGTATTTCTATATTGCAGAGGAGCAGCACTGTTGAAAGAGGTCAGCTCACCTGACATAGCTCACCTGAATCTCTGTCTTAATTGTCTTATTTGTCACCGTCTGCTTTTGAAGTTCTGAGAGATTATGCATGGTAGTTGCTAGCTCAATTATCTAATTGATCTGTATTCTCTGTTGGATTAGAAAGCTGTATTATTATGGTGCTGAAATGTCCAGTAGCATCTTATACTGACCCTCCAATTTGAAATGAGCTCTCCGGAGTGGAAGCTAGGCTGAGCTCCTCTGTTGAATATGGAATAAAAAAACCACACCAAACAAACATTTAAAAAGCTTTTCTGCAGTCTTGTCATTCTTACTGTTTGATTGTCTGTGGGCTGTATTGACCCTTTGTCAAGCTCCTTGCTCCTAATGTCTTTGAAAGACTTTCTCATTAATGTTCCTCCAATTTCTCAAATGCCTTTTAGTATTGTCTTACATTTTTTAACCTGACAGATTTTTTTAATATTACTCAGCTTCTTGATGCTTGCTTTTTTTTAAGTCTAGTAGCTTTTTTTTAGGCAGTATAGTAGCCTTTCTAGTGGCCTTCTGGTAATTTTTAACCTTTGGACTGCATCTTTTTGATAGGTGGTAATTTCTCAGACCTTTGTCTTTGCAGGCAGAAGAGAAATTCTTTAAACATTTGACTCTCAGCAGCTCTTGGTTTTCTTTAAACAAGACTTTTATTACGTAATTACCTTTTTCTTAAGTGCCAGTATAGTTGTACCTCTGGTGTCTTACTGCTTTTGTGTCAGCTACCTGTCTACGTGGACTCATTGTAAAATTGATTTTTGTCACTCTGTCATGTAGGACACTAGATGGTGCTACGTTTCCTCAAATTCAAGCTTGACTGGCTGTGCCTGACAGATATATGTAGCCGGTGTCAACAGGCCCTGTAGTTTTACAATTAGTCATTTGTTTTTAATTAGGATGGCACTTGCTGACAGTTTTAACTCTGCTGCTCACCCATAAGTAAAGACCAAAATATGTTTTGATGGTTATGGAGGCACAGACCAAGCCCCCAAAAGAGTTAAACAGTATGTGTGTTTTGCATTGTCAGATTATAAAAATGTATGCACTCCAGACTGGCATCTTTGCTAGTAGCATTAGCTGAAGAATTATGCTGTATAGAGTAAATTGTGGTTAACCACTTTGCTGCTAAGTGCTCCTTGGAGAACAACAGCAGCACATTGCTGTGTGTGGTATACAAAGCTGCTGCTGCACCTGCTGATTCATTGTATTGTATGGTTATCCAATAACTTCACTGCACAACTTCATTGCAGTTAAAGTTCAGCGGGGGAACAGCCTGCACTTGTGAATCTATGTACGTTAAACTCCTGAAGTGACAACTATTTCAGTTTATTTCAAGTCCTCAATGCTGCTACCATCTTTGAACCTGCAGAAACACACCTGGAACCAGTCTATGTATTTGACCAAGACAGAATTTTGTTCTAGATCATGTAGGGCTTGGGGGGATTTTTTTTAAGTTGAACAGAGATTACATTAGGTTTCATTCCTGTTGCCCAGCACAGGACAAGCCCAGGGTTTGGATAATGGGTTATAGTAATACTCGAGCTGTGTGAGCAATGGCAGACTGCTGCAGGAACTCGGGGCTGGAAAAGCAGAACAGTACTGATCGTGTTGGGAATTATGCAACAACATTGTCTCCTCTTGGTGCTTCTGTTCTTGTTCTGCAGGCACTGAAAAGCTATATTTTGAAATGTTGAAGAGAAGGAAGCTTGTAAGACCTTAGAATTCTTATTAGAACTGTAGCACTGGGAAGGGAGCTGATTCGGTGCAAGATGAAAAACATTGTGCATTGTTTTTTGGACTGATGATGACATGTACAGAAAATCCCATCGGGCATATTAAGGTTGAAGGCACTCATGACAAAATCATTGATGGGCTGAATACATCATTACTGAGGGTGTAGGACTCCCATGTTTCTAAACAGGAAACGGCTTTCATATTTTAAACAAAAAGAATGGGAAAGAAAAACAGAAAGTTCTGCAGAAAGTTGGAGCACAGTATCTAAGCCAGCCTTTTTCTGGGGGGGAAAGAATGGGTGGAAGGAAGAGAATAGATGGTGTGGATTGGAGCGGAAAACAAGAACCACTGACGGAAAAAGATCCAGTCAGAAACCCTGTTTATAAGTGAATTTTTTTCATTGTTACCCAAATTAGTTTGAATGGAAGAGAGGCCTACTCCCAAACTTTGGAAACTTAGGCCAAAAAGCCTATTTAGTTTTACAATGGCATTTGATTGGTTTATGATGTGACTGACTGTAACAGCAAGGGACTAGGCGTGCTGACTGTCTGCGTGGGTGGACAAACTATTGCAGAAAACACAGCATAAACCTTTGGAAGAGCTGGGTAATGACTGATCATGAAGGGGGGGTTAGCAATGTTAACCTCTATATGGTACATGGTAAACATGAAGATCTACTTACTCAAAGTGCATATGGAAAGCTTCGGAAGAGATCAGAATATTGCAGTGTAAGCACATTTTGTGAATTACAAGATCTTATTTGATCCAGAGTATGTGCAGTGTTCCTTAGTCATACACTTTTGTATTCTGAAAGTAAAGGATAGCGTAAACCTTAAATGGAAAAGATAAATTTTCTTATTTGTGAAGATAAAATATTCATGAGTCAACATAAAATGGTTCTTGAAAAATGGTGTAGTTCCAGAAATCTCAGTAAGCCTAATCTGTGTTGTATAATTAGATAATAAAATATCTTTAATACCTCAGTAATTGATGCATTTCCAGGGAAAAAAATTGCAACAAGTAAATGGTGCTTCAAATTTTGTTCTATTTAAATTAACTCCTGCAATAGATGATTAACTTTGTCATTCATCTTAGCATATAATTGCTGTGCTTCACTTGGCTTTTTATGCTGTAAAGGTGACACGAGATGGGGAGATCTAATTGTGTTTTTTGCAGCAGGTAATTGTTATTCGTTCGTCTTGTGCTGTAGGTGGTGTGGTAAAGCAGTGTTGTCACTTGTTCTGTAGCACCTATATTTAGTACTTAGTAAAGCAGTTGCCTCCCCCAGCTGCCCAGATGTTGCATTCCAGTGGTTAGCAGAAGTCAGAGAAATATCAAGAGATAACATCTGAGAGCTAATTTGATTTGTTCTACATGTGTAATATATTCTTCTAAGCTAAATTCTTATTGACTGAGGTGCTGCTTATAAAAAGCAAGAGACAGAAAACTCTGCAGCCCAAAAGAATGCTATACTTAAACTAAACACAATACTTACTTTTTTTAAAATACCGGACCTTCTGATTGTTTTATCTGTTTGTTGGTATAATTCAGTTATTCAGAATTGTTTCTGTATTAATGTGGTCCTACCATAAAGTACAGGCTCTAGTCTCAGCACCAGCTAATGGAGTTTTTCCTTGTAAAGGGCTTGTTAAGGTTTTAGAATTTATTTGCCTGTATTCATGCCCTGAAAACCAACCTAAACCCAGCAATGCTATATGCATGCAGCTTCCAGGTTCACAACATCCTGTGGGTAACGCAAGAGATCTGTCTGCTGCACTCAATCCTGAAGCTGGCTCTCACAGCTAATTTTTTTTCCTTGAGGCAGTGTGAGGTCTAAACAATGATTTATTTTCTTCCCCCTCTCATCTGTAGTCTCATGAGTTAATGAGAAATATTTTACAGGTGATGTTTTAGGTGTTGAGTATAAAGTTTACTGTGTAATTTTCCATTCCTTCTGTTATCCTCCGGTTTCTCTTTTGGTAGGATTGTCCCACAGAAAGGTTAAAGGGCTCTGACATCTCTGGAAGAGGACTTCCTGGATAGGCTCTTCTCCACCTTTAAATCTTTGAAATCTTTGAAACTTTTAAAAATACAGGCACAAACTGCAGTTGCAGTTTTGAGCTGCTGATAATGTGCTAGTATGAGAAATGTCATGTCTATGACTTCCTTTTCAAAAACACCTATCCTCATCAGCTGTTCCATGAAGATGTACAGCCATACAAGGAAGGATTTAACTTTTGGCCTGATCCAAACATGAAGGTACATCTCTGAAGCATTTGTTTTCTGTTCAAGATGTTTCTACCCTAGGAAGTTGTCTCCTAGTGCTGAAGAGAAAGTGAGTTGCAGAACATCCTTTGAACCAATTGTCCACCTACTTGTTGTTTTTTGGAGTTTTTATTTAATGTAAGCTTTGCCTGTGGTGCAAGCAGTTGCATTGTGCTAGTGTTGGCCATTAATCCCTAGCACTTTTATTTCTGATGAGCTAAATGATGGCTGAATATCTAAAGCCATTGATTTTTGTGTTCAAAAAGTACATCAAAATACTTGAAAAACTATTTTTGCATCTGGGTCCAAATTTTTCAATGCCCTGAGATGTAACATGTAGTCTTTGTAGTATTTTGTTCTGGCTGTAGATAACACACACACCCCCACCCCTTCTTGTATTGCTCTGCTCAGGGGTATTCTGGTCTTGGAGGAAATTTAATTTTGTTTCCACTCTGAAACCTGCTGTTACAGCACTGCTTAAGTTTTCATCTCTTGCATGCCTGGCTGATAGGTACAAGTTCGTGATGGATACGGGAGAATTTCCAGGAATTAAGTTTTTCAGTGCTTGCTGATAAGTGTTTACAGGGCCTAAGTAGTTCATAGTGTCTGAGCAGCTTGGGCAACTGACACAGAACTGCAGATTGAACCTGAATCAATTCTTTGGTCAGTCCAGGGAACAGGAGCTGCTTAAGCCGGCACTGCAACTGGGGGAAATTGTTCATTAAGCTACTGCTTAAAGTAACATCAGAGTGCTCTTAGTGAAGAGTAGAGAGGTTTCAGAGTCCTTGTTAGTACTGATATGAAGCAGGACTGTACAATAGAGTTTGGATATAACTGAACATGATGGGTATTTTGGTCTCAAAAGAATCCCTGGGGCGTATAATGCATGGAAGGCACATCTCCCTCAACATATTTAGCTTTTTTAAGCCTATAAAGCTTGTTAAAGGTTTACACATTTTAAAAAGCGAACAAACAACAAAACCCTCATCTAAGCACTTAAGACTACATTCAACTGAAATTTGAGATGAGTATTGAATAAGTTGTTTGGTTTTTTCCTTCATCAGAAGATAGTCACCATCTTAAACAAAACTGTGATATTTCTATACAGGGAGGTTGTAAACAGAGCATGAAAATATATGATGTAAGCAGCCAATTTGCCTTGAGCAGTTTTTTTTTCTCTTGCACAGGGCTCTGTTGCATAACTGTTCTCTTCAGTCTGGCTCTGGCATTTACAGGCTGGATGGTTACATGAGGAACTAGCAGGAACATTTGCTACCTCGAAAGACTAGGAAATTCTTGAGAATTCTGAAGTTCTGCATGTAGCAATAGCATCTAGAGAAACAGGAGTTAATTTTCATAGGATTCCTTCCCAGAGTTTTCTCCAAATATTCTCTCTGAAGTAGGAATGAACTCAGTATTTTGTGCTTTGTGCAGTAAGCATGGGACAAGAGACTTTGTATTATCTTCTCCCCCTTGCCCTGTTCTAGGAAGCTGTGTAGGGTGGCCACTAATCCTTGGTGTGTGTCTAAGCGGCAGAAGTAATTACTGCAGGTCATGCTGACCTCAGGCTAGGCTTCTTTTGTTTCTAGGTTGCTTATTAGTAACCCTTCTAACCCAACAGCCTTTGTTTCTAACACAAAAGCTATTGCAGGAATGCAATAGCAAGGGAAGGAGGAATTTTTCATTCATAAATCTGAGACCATTACAAAGGAGGCTATAAATTATTATCTAATTTCTTTCATCTGAAGAAAAGAAAGCAGGATGTTGCAATTAAACATTTTGTTCAAGATTGCATGCCGAGACTGTGTGTTGCTGGCCTCTGTAAAGAGTCTCTTGAATCCTAGAGCCTGCTAATGCAATCTGGACCATGAGTACATGGATCATTGTTTCCACTGCTATATTGGTAACATGGAGGAAGCTGGTACTGAAGGTACTGGAGGTGGAATTAAACTGAACCTATGGTATAAAATTTAGTTTCCTTCAATACATAATGCAAATAAAAGTGAGTAATGTTAATAGAAAATGTTTATGTTTTAAGATTTATATGTGGTTTTAACATTAGAAAGATGATATTTTCAAGTGTGAGTCAAAAAAATGCTCTATACTGAATAACTCAATCACTTTTTCTACAGAGAGCTGATAGTGGTTGATCATTTTGCTGTAAAGTTCAAGTCAACAAAAGGTAACTCAAAAGAATAAAATGCTAGGCTAAGAAAGGAGATGTGATCCTCAGATTTGGTCCAAGATTTGGGAACAAGAAATTACTAATTTATTCTAGTCCTTTCTTATTCTGTTACCACAGATGAACTTGACTGTCATTCGCACAATTGATACTTGTACTACAAGGACTTTTGTACTGGTAGCTCTGGATCCACACTAAGCAGTGAACTGACTTGTTTCAAACTCTTGTCATGCTAACTCTGTTCTTAGCGATTTCGCATGTGTTTTGACAACTTGTCTGTAGCATTTTTTAAAAGTAAGATACCATACCTGTACTAACTACACTAACTTCCCACTGGCAATCCAGGAAGGTAGATTATGCTACCACATCTCTTCATGAGGGTTATACCATCAATTCCTGTAAAGGTATTAGTGATACAAGTGTAACTGCATTTATTCAAGATTCTTTTTTCTAACACTCCTTGTTAATTAACACTGGGGCATATGATACAAACTATTTACTGTGGAAAAATCACCTTATATGAAACCTTGCATGACCTTATTCCTTGCTGTCTTTTCAGACATCTTTACAGCAAAGCATATGCTCACATTTCTAAATTATTTTGGTTCTGTATCATTGGATACATTGTTTTGTACTTCTTTGACTTGTAAATATTTGTATAGGACATACATTACATGAGAATGCAGTCCATCGAGAATCATTGAACTGATAGGTGAATAAAGAAGTATCCTAAAAATAAACTGGGGTGTATAAAGACTGTCCAGCAGGTAGAGGGAGGTTCTTTTCTCCCTCTACTCTGCCATAGTGAGACTGCACCTGGAGTGTTGTGTTCAGTTCTGGGCTCCCCAGTTCAAGAGGGACAGGGAAATACTAGAGAGCCATGAGGATGCTTAAGGGACTGGAACATCTCTCTTATAAGGAGAGGCTGAGAGCCCTGGGGCTGTTTAGTCTGGAGAAGACTGAGGGGATCTTTATTTATACGTGAAGGGTGGGTATCAAGTAGAAGGGGCCAGTCTTTTTTCAGCAATGCCCTGTGATGGGATGAGAGGCAATGGTCACAAGCTGGAACAGAGGAAGTTCCACCTCAACTTGAGGAAAAACATTTCACTGTGATGGTGATGGAGCCCTGGAACAGGCCACCCTGGGGAGGTTGTGGTCTCTTCTGGAGACTTTCAAAACCTGCCTGGATATGTTTCTGTGTGGCCTGCCCTGGCAAAGGGGTTTGAATCTATGATATTCAGAGGTCACTTCCAACCCCTACCATTCTGTGATTCTATGACTATGTCCACTGTCAATTACTTCTAAAGAAGCAGCCCTGTGGGAACCATGCTGGTTATGTAAGTTGCACCTAGGACTCATCCTCATGAAATCCAAACTAAGCTCCTGGCTCTCCCAAGTACTTAAAGCTGCAGCAAGCTGAGAGCTTCCTCGGCTGTGGTATGACAGTACAGCTCACAGAAGGTACAGGCCCTAGCATGTGATATTAGGTGTTAGGTTGGAGCACTGCATGTTGAGATCCTATAGTGTCTGAGCTGTATCTTGGGGGTGCTGAAGATGAAAGGAACAGTGTGAAGTTCTGCGTGGGCTGTTTGGCCCACAGGCTATGTTCACCATCCCTCATGTTCACTGGAATGTAGAACTTTCCAGCCTAATACAGATTAGGTTTGGGTTTTTTTAACTGTTTAACAAAACAGAACTTGTAATTATCTGACCCTAAGTGGGAGTTACTTAAAATGCATTAGTCAAGGCCAAAGGAATTTGCATTTCGGCCATGGCTCACACCCTCATTCTAAGATCCTTTATGGTCTGAAAATGCCAACTGGACTGCAGATAAACTGTTTTACTACCATGATGTTACTCAGATGGATGCCAGGCATTCTCACTTTAGACTTGGGCTTTTACACAGTAACCCCACATACCCCTTGGGTATGCTTTTACACAAGTGTGAACTCTCCAGTTAGCTTTGGGCCTTCTTTGGATCTTCAGGCTGAACTAATAAAACACAGCACCCACCTTATCCTCTGTGGCCTCACCAAGGAGACTTAAATTCTGAATGAGTTTTAATTTTTAGAGAAACGAGCTAAGCAGTTGAGAAGAGGCTTGCAGCTAGACAAGGTAACCCCTCGAAAATCAACCAGATTTCACTGGTTATCTGGATTACAGACTGTGATGCCAAATAATTTTCAACAATGGTTCAGACCATGAGGTTTGTCTCTAGTAGATTGCAGCTGCTTCAGCATATGGACAATGGCTTACTCCTCTTCTGCTCCCTGTAGAGTCTCTCACCATATTTATTAAGAAGTTCTTTTGAAGGTGGATGGAAAATCACTTTTAAAAGTCAGTGTTTTATATTAAATTTCTACTATTTTTGGCAAAATATACTGTCTCAGGTGTAATAATGTTCAATGCAAAGCTGTAGGGGATAATGTCCATCTCCTTATCCTCCAGCCCAAGGAAATACAAGGAGGTTTTGTCTTTTCCTTGTCCTTACAGAAAGCATCCACAAAGGTGATGAGGCAGAAGGATTATCATAATCCCCTATTAAGAATATTTTGTATTATGTGAAGGACCAGATGCAATGGAAGAGTTAAAACTGCACGTGTGCTGCAGTTCTGCCTTGGCTTGCCTCCTGATCTTAACAACTTGATGAGCTGTGGAGGCAGAGTATTTTTCCTGTTTTTCTTCTGTAACTTCTCTGATCAATAGTCTTTCCAATAGTTACACGATGGAATGACAAAAATGTCTCTGGTGTCAAAGTTTTTGAAGGTCTGGGAGTTTCCCTATTGTATTTGATGGGGCCCTTGGCTCATAAACACATTAAACAAAGAAACAATAGATCCCTAGGGGAATTTTAAAAGCTGAAGTGTAGGAACTTTAATAATATTATGAGGACCTAATATGTCTGATGTGGTAACTTAAATCTGAGGCAAGAATTATGAAAAGAATGTTTGAAGTGAAGATTTAATTACATGATTTATTGTTAATCGTTTATTATTATATATACAGTGCCAGGGGCACTCCTGGTGCTTTACAGATGATTACAGAATAGCAATTCCCAGATCAAAGATCTTGATCATGCAATCTTTATTCATGTAGATATTCCCCATGGTGCCTGATCTTATTCCATGTTAAAACTCAATAAGTCCCCTCCAACATAGCCCATCACAGACAATTAAAAGAGCTTCAGCAAGGGAACGCTGATTAATTATCCTTCCCAGAACACTGAATATTTTGGTGCCATTTATTGTATGGATAAAAGATATCTATTGTGTTTTAGCAAACCTCACATTTTTTTGTGGCTTTAATTCTTAATTATAGTGTCAGCAAACATTAAGATTATTTCCATGGTAGAAGTGGCTTATTTCTGGAAGAAAAAAAAGTCCACTGGCTTGGCCCCATATGTTTCAGACTCTGTTGATTTAATGGAGCCAATTTACTCGTATGTAATTGTTCCCTCAGTGATCAGTATAGAAAGCTTCACCTTCAGAGACAGATGCTGAATATGAAATACTCCTGCCAACCATGCAGATGCCAAAATCTCTTATTTGCAGAAGGTTCTGCTTTTCTTTGTTTCATCCTGTGATGCTTTGCACTCCAATGGAAATGCCACCAATGAGCAATGCACTTTAATGGCTTTCTTATTCTTCAGCTGAAATGACTGTTGTTTCTCTGCTGGGTTGCTGTAGGCAGCTGGAGAAGTGAGCACAGCTTGTGCAGACATCTTTTGGCTTATGTCTTTGAGACATAACTGCTCTGGTGGGGAGAGACTGAGGTGACTGTGCACAGAAGGCAAAGGAGGCTTTTTTTCCTCCATCTGTTACAGGATTTTAATACTGCTTTTTGCAGCATGTTGTCCCATTGCTTTAAAAGCAGTGGTGTGTAGCACAGAGAAAGGTATTCTGGCTGGCAATGTGTGAGGATCTACATGCCTGAGATTCCAGTGCAGTGATCAGGATTCAGATTCCTATCTAAATATCATTGGCCTAGACAGTGTGTAGGTTGTATTGCTAGAGAAGGCAGGTTGGGTGATACCCAACATAATTGCCTGCTCTTGAAAACACTTTTTTCTTTCAAGGTTGTGTTTAATTATTAAGGTTTAAACAGTCTAAAGTGTCATAATTGTCCAGTATGTTAATGAAGTCTAGTACTTAGTGCATGAATGGGCATTGCTCTGGCCAGTAGCTGGATGCCACTGACTAATTTTGTGTTTGCAGCTAATAATTGGGAAGCGCTTTTTTGTGCAAATCTTAATTACATTTAGAAACATACTGCCACGAGATTGTGTGAAGGTCCTAAGTCTATGTAAATTAAAAATGGGACTAGCGCAATGTATGGAGCATAGGTCCCTTTGTGACTTAAACACGGAAGTTCTGGTGAGATCTCTCAGTCCTAACCTGTTGATTTCTGGAAAGCAGGAGAATGTCCCTGGGGAAGAATTGCTCTATATGCACACCTTGTTTCATACACTCTCCTTGCCACAGAAAACAATGCATTGGGCTAAAGGGAGCTGTCAGCTGGCTCAGCATGATTGTTCTTGCATTCTCACATGTCAAAGTTCTTGGAAACTTGTGATTTCAGTTTCTAGTAGTGTGGCTCATAGCATTATTAATCCTCCTTATATTGTATTCATAGCCACACAACCCTTCCTAAACTCCCTAACTCCTGCCTTGACATGCCCAGGCCTGAATTCTCAAGAAAGGCTGGTCTGTAGTTGCTACCAATTCTACATATAAAATTCTGAAATGCCTGAATCAATGCCAAAGCTTCAGAGGGACCTGGAGATTCACTGCAGTCATGGATCCCTTGGAGATTGCTTGGATTCAGCAGCAAAAAAATGCTGATGAACCAACCCTCATGGCTCCCTTTTAGCTCTCTCCTCAATGCTTTGGCAGTTAGAAGTTTTGATGTGCAAAGTTAAAGTATAACAATGAAGTGATTTACTTCAGGTAAAAGTGAGGGAATTGTGAACTGGGATTCGCTTCATCTAGACACAGAACATCAAGTTTCTGGCCAGATAATATAACAGCACTTTTGCAGGGCCTTCTAAACCATGTAATATTATAGTAAGGATTAGCTTTACAGTCTCAGGTAGGTTTGCCTGTCATCGGCAAAAGACACATCTCTGCCTTCCACTCTCTCTTCCTTTTCTTGAGCTATCACAGTTCCCAGTCTAACATATTATCAAAGACTGCAGCTGATTTTAGTTTGTGAACAAACCAAACTGTATTGCATGGTAACTGAAGAGAACTACATATACCATTCAGTCATCCTTGTGACATCCTAATTCTTGTTAATTATACTTGGAAGCTCAAACTGAGATTGGGATTCCATTGGGTTAAGTGCTGCGTTAACACACGTGTTGTGTTTCTGTTTTCAGTCTGTCTTGAGCAGCAAGGAGCATCAAAATGAAAATGTTAATTAAAGTAAGGGACTACTGATAGGAATGGTCATAGCTCCACTGAAAACAGTGAACACTTTCAGGTTCAGATTTTTCCCAGAGATGTTTTCCTGGAGACTGAAAACATTTTTCTTCACTTTTTGAAACAACTTCAGACATGTTTTCTTTCTATCTGTAATGCCTTATGTTGGTGCAAAGCCTCACAATAGAGCCTAGGCAAGTGATCCTGACATGATTGCAACTGATCCTCAACAATGGACAGAAGAATTGAGATTCACTTCATCCAAAGCTATATGTTTTCTAAGTTTACTGTAAATGGATGCTTAAGAAAGAAGTGACCTCCTGAAGACCTCGGGATTTAAAGAATAACTCAGAAGTGTCCATAGAGGTTAGTGTGACCCACAAAATATCCATTACTCATTCCTCTTTAACTCTGAAACAGCAATGCCTTTGTTTCTCTCTCCCTTTCTCTTTTTCTCTAACTTGAAGGCAATAACAGGACCTGTGGCTTTTCTCTGTACATGTCACTGCCTGCCAAGAACAGCAGGCAAATGAGTAATACTATTCCTCCCTTGAAATTCTTCCCTTGAAGTGAAATTAATTAAAATCTTTACCATGAAAGAGAAGAATCCAGTTTTGTGGAGAGGCAAAGGAAGGATTTAGACTTAGATTAGTTTACCCTATTTTCAGTTGTTTTTACAATAATGGTGGTGGAAATAGCTAGAATAACAATGAGAAAAGGAAAAGAATGATTTAAGTATTTAAAAAACCCAACCCATATCTTCTGAAAATTGTCTAATTAGAAGCTAGTAAAGTGAACTTAGACAGGACAGCGTTATGATCAAAATGGGAAATCAGTGATCACAAGAATACCTCTCCAGACTCTGATGATGGAATAGTCGTTATTAACATATTTTTGCACCGAGCTTTGTGAAGGCCATCGGTTGAAAGAACAAAAATCTTTTCATCACCCAGTAAGCTGCTAGGCTGATTCTTCAAGGACAGGCAATAACATATAAACAGTTCCAAGAGTAACAGAGGAGAGGAGTAGTAAAAAGACTTGCTTTTTCTTTCTTATGTTTAAACAGTGTTCCCCAAATTTTGGTGGTGTTATCATCAGACAAGTATTTGCTTGTAAAATTGATACCTCCCAGTCTACTTCTTATTAGTAATGCAATAGCCATGTCGAAGTCATGGTGGTCTAAGGATAGAATGGAAGCTGGGCATTCGGAGGGAGATGACATCTTTTAGAAGATATTTGTACGTACATTCCGTCTTCCCTGAGAGACCTGGAAAAAAAAAAAAACTTCAGTAGGTGAACTTAAAATGTAAGTTGATGAATATAGGGGATGATTTTTTTACCCTTAAACTTGTTCTGTCTGGGCATGGTGCAAGAATGATAGCAGGGTAATGTAAAGAAGCAGATTCCACTATTGTTGTCTGTGCTGTTTTTGTGTGAATAAACAAAGGACTTCAATCTCCAGCACTGTTTTTGCTATGATGCTTTGCAAAAGCTGATGGATGGATTAGGGGAGGATAGAAAGATAAAAAGTCTTGACACATCTTGCCAGTACTGAATTCACATACAGATCGAAAGTGAAGTGTAATTACCACCCAGATCAAATTCTTTCAAGAGCGAGAGCTGTCTAGACCAACAGCAGATATTTATTTTTAGGGTTGATCTTTGTGGGTTTTGTTAGCAATGCTGCCTTTCCTGGGGTAGAAGCAGGGGAGGGAAGACAAGATCCTCTTGAGTTTCCATTGTTAAAATAAGCTGCGTAAAGCTCACAGGAGAAACCTTAATTCTGAGAGCAGACTGTATTTTTGTGATGCTTCTGAGATATTCTCTGCTTTAAATTGGCTTGAGAAATCAGTGTTATAATATTGGCATTTGAAAACTAAATTATGAATTTAGTGAAAAAGTACATTACTTGCAAGTCAGATAAAGGGTAAGATAATGAAGCTTTTTCTTCAGCTGAGACAATCTTGGGTAGTTAATTTTACCAGGAGTCAGTGTCTAAATAATAAGATTTGTAAGTTTGTACAAACCTAAATATGGCTCTGTTTGCTACTGCTACACAGAAGGAAAGACTTGGACCTATTCTGTTCATAGTACCCTTTTTTAGCAAATCACTTAGCCATTGCTAGGCTCTGACACACATTGCTTCTGTGTTGCGGTGTTTGGCATGGCCCCCGCAAAACACCTGCACACAAATCTTTCAAACGTAGCAAGCATCAGCTTCTTCACTGTGTTCAACTGTTGTGTGAAATGAGCCATCTGAAGGTGTGTTCTAAAATTTTTCAAGTGGGCTACTTAAATCAGAAAGCTGAAGAGATGAACTTGGATGTGTTGTTAAATAACAAATCTTCTAAAGAACCTGGAGTGGGACACTAGCAACAGCATTTCACCACCTGTAAGTCAGTGCTATTGCTCCTCTTTGTCATCTGTGGAGAAGACAGATCTGAAGACTTAGTGTTCTGTGGGTCTCACAGTGAACATGTCTCTACAAAATCAGATTTTATTTCTTCAGGATTTTGTCTGAACAGGACTGTTCTGCCCAGCAAAGCGTGTTAACTATCTATTCTTAATGTACTAACATCTCAGCACTGGAATAATATTTGTGCTTAAACATGTTGAATTGCAGACCTCTAGCAGTTACTCTGACGAACCTCTCGGTCACAGCAAAAGGTTTGTGGAAAGGACGACAATAAAAAAGAATGAACAGCATGGAATTCCTGTTTGATAGTCACGACAGTTTATAAATGAGAAGCAGCAAGTTGATATTTAGATGTGGGGGGCGACTTTCCACCCCTCTGTAGCTATGTGGCACTAGAAGAGCCCTGCTCTCGGGGCTGGTGTCCACTAGATGACGGTGTTGTACCAAGTTAGCTAGCAAAGCCTCTACCGGTCCCCCTGCAGCCCTGGGTGCTTTGCCCCTGACATTGAGAGCAAAAGCAAGATTTCGGTATTAAATAGGTGCCTTGTCTGATGGACCTGCTGTGTGACTGCACGGGGAGATGCCGAGAATGAAAAGACACTGAAGTGCTGCAAATATATCGGCTGGTTGATCTGGGATTACAGACTGGATTCAGGATTCTGACATGTCAGTGACAGCATCTATACAAAGAAGATGGAGTTTCAACTTTGCTGTGATACCTGCAATAACAGTTCAGGGTACATGGCTGTGTAACAGCTGAGTTCTTGACGTTCCTAAGCACATACACAGTGCAATTATTCCTCACAGGTGGCTCAGACTAGCGTGAGTTGTCTGCAGTTTGACAACAGAAATCACAGAAATTTTCCTCCTGGGAGCAGGAATTAGGTCTCTAAACAGATGTGTCATCCAAGGTATTAGAATGGAGTATTGCCCATGTTCTCATATGGGAAATGCAATTCAGTGGCCAGGATTAGAATATTGAATTTTCTGGCTACAAATCTAGTGGGGAGAAAGAGATTAGAATAGATTTTGCTTTTTTTTCCCCAGTTATGTCAATACTCTTTTTCTCTGACATGCTCTTTCTAGCATTTCTGAATAGTGAAGTGTTTATGTAATAGTAACTAAAACAACACAAGTGGATGAAAGCTTCTAACCTCTATCTCAGGACTTTAGAACAAGCATCCATATAATTTCCTGAAAGTTGACAAGTTCATACTGGATAAAAGCAAATACTTTCAGCCACTGTAAAACAAAGTTCTTTATTACACAGTGTGAAAAATGTTGCAGCTGATCTTTCCTGTTGCTAGATTTTTTTTTTCCAAGATGTTTGGGATAAACTACTGAATAAAACTTTAGTTGTTTTAATAGTAAAGAGTTTATAAAAGTAGTCCTTCAGGAACATGTATACGTGGGATGGTATGATTCTGTGTCTGAGCAGAGTACTTTCTCACCCCCGTGGTAACTCCCAGTGCACAGCGACCTGCGTGTATATTCCGTTGCTTGCATACCTGGAAGCTTGAAAGCATAGGGCCTAGAGGAGGACACAAATGTAAATGCTTTGTTATGTGAAAGGGCACATGGCCTCGTGGTTGCTTATGACTTCGCATGGTACAACTGAGGCAAATGTCATGGTGATGCTGCAGGCTGTGATAGCAGGTGCAACTGTATGATTTGTTTACCTTGGGAATGGGACCTTCTACTTGCACCCTCTGATTTCCTATCTCTTTGAGTATCTTCTTGTGTTCCCTGTAGGCAATTGAATGGCATTTTATTATGCCACGTACCTTCTGAGACAAAGAGCAGAATATACTTTTCTTATGATACTCTTGTACCTTTCTCTATGACACAGCTATTCTTACTGTTTTTTCTTGGATTTTCTCTTGTCCACTGTTTTGGTGTGGCTGGAGAGCTCTAGGAGGTGTAACATGGGAATATCTACAAGACTTCAGAAGTTTCCTATTCCAACAGGGCTGCATCCATTCCTGCTCCACCCCAAACCCTGTTAGAATGCCTTCTATTCCTGATATAGTATGTCCTCTATCCTATTCTTTGAGTATAGTCTTAGGGTGAAAAATATATATTCTGTCCTTTATTAACCAAGTTGCTTAGGAAGATCTCCACCTCTCTCACACTTTTTTAATAATGTTGCAAAAGAAGACCCTCTATACTTACCAAGAATAAGTAGAATTTAATGGCAGGATTATTATTGCAACATTTATGAAGGTCAAGATGATAGAGAGATCTTTAGAAGCACTCTCCCAGTGTAGGGAGAGAAAAATCCCTGTAGAGATTGTGCCAAAATAGAACCAGGTTTTGATTAGCCTTGAAATTTGAGGATGTCTGGATCCAGATAGAAAGCTGTGGTCAGCTTTCTTCTCTTATATGAAATGAATCCAGACACCCTTGGACTTCATGTTGAGCCAGTTCTGGACATCCCACCCCCATGCCCTCTAATCTTTATTAATCTATGCCCCTTTTTGTGTGGAGCTAAATTGAGACAATTTGGCATTCTCACAAAGTGACTAAGCCAAACACTCAAAACTTGGGAAATACAAGAATTTAAGTTGTTGCTACAAATTCACTATAGCCTTTGTACCATATGCATTATGGTATTGTCTTTAATCACAGGCTCACATTCCATTAAATCTCTTTTCTGACTGAAGTGCAGGATGGGTATTGCTCACTTAATGAGCAGCTATTTAAAACGTTCTTCTATCTTCATTGTTCAGTGTGTACCCCATGGCTTATTTACTGCACACTATTCAAAGCCTGTTCTGAATACAGAATTATTAATTTCCTTGGGAGCTTTCCTTTAGCAGTCATCCTTATTGTATCTGGGTGTTTCACAGGCATGAAATAATCTATTTTCACAACGCCTCAATGAAGTGAGGGGATACTGCACTCCTACTTGGACAGATGGCAAACAGAGATAGGAAGATGAAGAGAAAACATTGCCAAAAGTTTTTATTGTCTGGGACTTGATTTTTTTTTTTTTTTTGAGTTCACTGTACTACAAATTATATATTCAAGGTATAGTTCCTACCAATTTCAGTTCTAGCTATGAATGCTCAATGATTTTTCAGATCAGACCTTAGGATCTCTTGTTGAATCCCTGAGAACATGATTCACAAGATGTAAAAATGTGGATTAATTGATTTGCATGGCAAGGCAGACAAACACTGGTGAAGGAGAAGCATTCATACATCCTTAGGAGACACCTGAACTGATAGAAAGAGAAGAGACTCAGTTGCCCTACTCGATGATGAATTCCTAAACCCATTTCTCTGGCTGAACCCTGGCAAAGAATCATCTCTTGCCTTTGTCACGTCTTCTCTTCCACAATCTACGTTTACCATCTGGAAGCTCATTTCCCTCATGAGAAAGCTTTCTCCAGGAGGCAATTCAAATCAGGAGCTTATTTTGGTCACTGTTACCAGTTAATTACTGTCCAGCAGGGCAAGTGCTTTCCCAGTTGACCACAGACGGACCTGAAAATCACCATCCTCACTAGGCTGAAGTTACTCTTAACATCATATGTTTCCATTTCTGTTAGCTGCTCTTAGGTCCTACTGAGTGCATTTCTAGGCCCCCCGTCCCAATAGTAGTTTTGTCATCTTCCCTCTCCCTCCATCCCCAGTTCTTTCATCCTAAACAGACCACTCATTTTTTGCCTCAACCACCTCCCTGGGCAGCCTGTTCAGTGCTCCACTGCTCTCATGGTAAAGAACTTCCTCCTTACATCCAATCTAAATCCATTTCTTTCTAATTGAAAACCATTGCCTGTTGTCCTTTCACTCCAGGCCTTTGTAAAGAGGCCCTTTCCAGTCTTTTTGTCAGCTCCCTTCAGGTACTGAAGGTGTCTATTATGTCTCCCCAGAGCCTTCTCTTCTCCAGGCTGAACAGTCCCAGCTCCCTTAGCCTGTCCTCATAGGACACTTGTGCACCTTTCCCATGTACTTGCTGCTGGGGACCAGAGATCTGTAGTGAAAGCAGATACTTCTTTTTCACAAACTAACCTGTATTTCAGTTATTTTTCCTTTCAAGAAATACTGATTAAAGTCTTTGAAAAACATTTCCCTTTAAATAAGTAAATCAGCTTAAGAGAGACACTCAGCATGGAAAATTTCAGGCTGGATAGCTAAAGGTTGGCAAAGTTTTCAGCAACTGAAAAGAGGATTTTATAATTCATGAGAAGTGTCAAGCAACCTTTATAATTGATGCTACCATCCCTTGCTTATAATAAGTACAATTATCAAATATTTCAGTAAAATCATCTCTGCCCCAGAAAGAAGTTCCATTTTAGTGCCAAATCCTTCAGGCTTAATACCTTTGTTACTAAATGAAGCCTCAATTGCCAACCTCTAAGTACTTAGAAAGGAATGTTCTACTTAATTCCCATTCATAGTTGTAATTCATGACTAGTCTGAACTTTGAGTGCACCTGTAGAGACACTGTTTGTGTGTATTGTATTGCTGGCAACAGTGACTATAGTAAAATACATCGAGTAGATGCCATAGCTGAAGTGTTTTCCTAAGGTATAGGAATATTAGTCAATATTAGAGCAATCCAATTGAGATCAAATCAGTAGAAATGGTAGGGAGATGAGGTAACTGGCACTGCTTTTACTTATGCAGTGTTTTGTAGAGAAACAGAGAATGTCACTCTCCAGTCTTAAGTAACACTAATCTGATGGTGAGAATATTAGCAGTGAAAATGAACACAGTGTATCTGTGGGTAAAGGTTATTGAAAGCTGAGCCTATCTTAATTTTGAGGGTGTGTGTGTATATGTGTAGGTGATGATGAGTTCTGAGATTGGTTTTCAGATATAATTCAGAGACCAACTGCAAGGAAACCAAAATTAGAATCAGGAACTGATTTCAGTTAAAATGCAGCTATGTCTTGTAAAACTGGTACATCAGAATGGGATCTTCCCACTCAACTGACTTTTCTGGGCATAGTTAGTTACAGGCTTGGTAGAAGGAAACACATTTTCCTGCCTTTTGCCTTGTTACTTCTTTAAAAGCCAAAGCAGCGTAGAAGAAATTGGACAGAATTTCTCCTTTAGAATGCTGCTATTAAGTTATGATTGGTTCCACCAAGGTATTGATGGGGTTTATTTTCAAGGCATTGGAATTGGATGACTGTCTTTGAAAACCTTGTTTGGCCTATGGAGTCTTAACAGATGCTAAGAACAGAAGGATCTAGTTCAAAATCTGCACTGTCAGTTTGCACAGTGAATTAAAATGTTTGTCCAGCACTTGATTTTTAATCTTGTTTTTAAGAGAAAAGAAATGAAAACTGATAAAGACCAACTGGTAAGGGAAACTGCCTGCAGTCCTTCATTCGCAGGTGTGATGCAGACCACAAATCTTGACACTTCATCAGATGTCTAGTTTCATTTCTTTGTCTTGTGGCAACATATTAGAAAGCTTGTATCCCATCAGCTTCCAGCACTGGATATAGCAAATATGTAGGAAAAGTCAGTTGATGAGACTAGAAAAAGACAAAACAAAGACACAGTACCGTAGAATAAAGTGACAAATTAGGAAAATAGGTGGCAATGGTCTAAGACCTAAAAATCTACCATTTGTTTTCTACTTCGTTTACTGTTTTGATGGACTGGTCTGCTCAGGAATCAGTTCTGCAGTCCACGTGGAGCTTGCAGCATTTAACAGCTCTGTTGGTACCCAGGAAGTCTGGTTTCAAACAACTCCTGTCTTTGGTCTGTATTTGCCTAAGAAAATGACTTAAAGTTCTGATGAAGACATGGGTGCATTTTCCTAGAAGGTACTCTCCTCAGAACTAACAAATTACCAATAATAACCTGAATAACTATCCAAACTACTTCCTAATTATTCCCAAATACACCTCTGTTTCAATGGATTTTCATCTGTCAACTTACATTTCATAACCCTGTGACAGTCTCTGTAGGCAGGGAGCTTTTAGTAAAGGTGGTTAAAATCAGATTAGTTTTATGCCTTCCTATAACATTTCTTCTATCAATAGTTTCAAAGAATGTACCTATTTATTTAAGTTACAAGGACACTTTATTTTTCTGAATAGAGATGCTGTAGATTTTACTTTAAGGCAATTACAAATAACTGTAGATTTAAGTAAACCTTTTCTTTAGATTTAAGGAAAATTCATATTCTCTTTACGAACTTGGATCCGAAGCTTAGGACTACTTTCATTACATATTTGGAATCAAACAAATTTTATATGACTATCTCAAAATTGATGGAAATTGTAGGTATGGATATGAATCTAGGAATTAATTTTGTGACTCAGAATAATCTTTAGAGGGGAAAAAACCCTTCTTTACAGCTCAAATTATGATTGATGTAAGATTTCAATAATGACTAACCAAAGAATAGAGTAAAAAAGCCCCCTGATTTTCCCTGTGAATAGCTGCTTTTTGAGTTGGTTTTTTTCTTCAAGGTAGTAGCAGTGTGTATTGAACTGCAAAGTAAAATCACTGAACAGAATTAGTTCTGTTCTCACTTAAACCAGGACAGAGTGGACAACAAAGGTCTTGGGCAGGAGGTATTTCATGTAAATATTGCTTTCAAATGGTTTAAACTCTAGGAACAGTAACTTTGCTGTCTCTACCTGGCTATTTTGTGTGATCTTGACAAAATATTGACTTCAAATAAAATCATTGTCCCTGATTGTACTCCCCTACCACTTTGTCTGTGAATCCTCTATTTTAAATATACTGTTTAAAAACAATGGATCCTGCTTCTTTTTATCCTATGATAACAAAGTAATAATTTAATTCTAGGGAACTACTTGTTTAAAACAAAACAATCAGGGTAGTTTTCAGTACTTCACAGATTTATATAAGAGTCTGGAATGTCCCTCTGTGTTTAAAACATGCCATTTCAGACATGAAGTCACAATCCTGTTCAAAAGATTTCTTTTATCCCACATAGATCATACCTGGAATGATCACTCACTCATCTTCAGCCACTTCATAGAGGTGGGTGAGATGGAGAGGTTCCTAACCCTTCGTTTAATGCCTTTTCCATTTGACTGTGCTGGCTGACACTTAGTTTGTCAATAAAAAAGTCCAAATGCTACATTTTGTGCTGGAGGAGATTACATTTCCTTTTCATTGGTGCAAAGCATTCAGGCCAATTCTATTCTCCCAGAGTACAATGGTAGCACTCTCAATGAGGGGCAATCAGTCCTGGGAATCATTTGCTTCACCAAGTATCTGTTCAAATTGCTCTCTGATGTCTCCAAATATAACCCTCATTTTCATCATGCTGTTTCTTCTATTGCCTCAGTACCCAGGCTCCTGCAGGGACAGTACCAGCTCCCTTAAGATACTTGTAATCCTATTGCAGCACTGCGTGAACTGTGATAAAGTTTTTTCCTCTTTAAGGAGGGGAGATAGTATATATTTTTACTGGATATATTCTGCAGCCATATTAGTCTGTTTTTAAGGTACCTCTACCCTCTTATTTTATCTTCATCTGAATGTGTTCTGGAGCATCCAAGTATTCTTAAATATATCTTACATCTCCTATATCGTTCTATTTGATTGACATATGATATAACACTGCAGCTGTCAGTGAGTTGCTTATGGGTAGGACCCCACTTACAGTCCAATTTTTATATGTGTTTGATATCAGAAAAAAATTGCTAGTATTTAAACTAAACCATTCTTCCACAAGCAGGGAAAGGACTTGGGCAATTAATAAATCTCTTTGATTATTTATTTCTGTATTTTGCAAAAAGTTATTTTTTCTTTGTTAAAGAAGATGAGAAAATTGTTTGTAAGCCCCTAATAAGGAAGAAGAGAAAGCACCTGATGTCCTTTCCTGTGACTGACTCAGGCTGAATGGTATGTATTACAGATGCTACAGTTAGGGGCTATCCAAGGTGTGCGTACTCTTGTCTTGAAGACAAATAGCATCTTTTCCAAGCTAATTCTTGAGTGCAACCCACGTGACACTTTTAATGTTTAAGCTTCTCCATAACCATAAGCAACCTTGAAATTGTGATTCATTCCCCACATACTGCTTGTCTGAAGCTTTCTAATACCATTCCAAAGCCATCAGCTGCAGAATTTGGAGTTGGACACTGACTCTGCAGCATTGTGTCATATTTTGTTGATGCCTGTTTTTATCCAAACTGTATCCCCAGTGTAATGTCACCTGGAAACACACCGCTGGGAAGAGCTTGAGTGTGATATTTACCTTCCATGACTAAGATCTTATTTTATTTTGTTTAAATCTGCTCTGGATTGCTTGGGGGAGGGAGGGCAGGGGGAGTAGGGGGCTGTTTGTCTTTTTTTAGGGAAACACTGGAGATAGCGATATGGCTATCTCCAGTAAGTGAGGAAGAGAGTCTGAAACTGAAGAGTTTTCCAGGGAATGCAAGTGTGAAAACTGAATCCTGTAGCTACTAAACGATTCATGTGCATCATTTGCAGCTTACACTTGTGTACTCAGCCTATCCACATTTGTGTGTCTCTACAGAAATAATAAACCTGATGATTTTCAGAGACTTATGGGTTTGAGATGCTTTCTGTAAACAAAAGAATAACATAGTCTAGAATGGTCTAAGATGGATGAAATAAAACAAAGACATCATCAACAGAGCACTACTTTAAAAAATCATTTTGAATAGACTAGAGTGTTAGCCCAGATTTATGGTGATTGTGCCCCTTGAAGCACTTGCCAAGTTTATATGCAGCTTGTGTGTGGTTTTTGAATGCTCGGCACAAAGTGACATTGAGAGGGTTTTTTTCATGTGGTCTGCTTCTCCTGTTAATCCCAACTCCCTAGTGCTTCTCACAGAATAATTTCAGATGCTGTTAACTAATATGCTCTTCTGTATAATATTATCTTAAAGATTTTCTCCTTATTGTGTGACCAGTATGTGGTTTCGTGGACATAATTTTCTGAACTGTGATCTTAATGAAGGGGTCTCAGTATTCATGTGTACATCTGGAAAAGCTCCGTCACAGTGCTGTGATATTTAAGATCTGTCTAAGGTGCACTTTGTGCCTTGAGACAAATTGAATGAGTGAAGGAAGAGAGGGCAAAATAAGTGGTCCAACTGATGCATAAAATGCTCAGGTCAGGGTGAAGTAAAAGTTTACTTAAGGCGTATCTATTGGATTTTGAAAACTTTGACTCATGTCTTTGAAAGACTGTAAGAGTGTTTCCCCCACCAGAGGTATTACGCTAATTGCCTTGCTTTTAGAAATAAGACCTGGCTTAATTTGTCAAAATCCAAGCCTAAGCTATGCTCTTGCTATGATGCCTGAGAGAAATCAACCAACTGATGATGCTAAGTTGAGCAGCATTTGAAGATAAGGTGACATTCCTCAGAGACATTAAGCTGTACAGTAGCTAACCTGTCCAGCTATGCAGGCTTGTGACTAAGGACTTTATGACAAGACTTTTTTCCACCAAAAATGCTAATTTGTCAAGAATCAGCTGGAGCAGATGTGGAAGTCAGCCCACACCAACTTAGCTGTTAGCAGAAGTCCTACAGATCTCACCTGCACTGAGCTAGGATTCAAATCCAACTCCATCCAATTAGCCCAAGGAACTTCAGCTTGTCTTTTTGCTGCCAGGATGTAAATCAGTGGTCTCGGGTGTACTCAGATGCTAGTTTGGGCCCAAGTTATATTAAATTGTTTATACAACAAAAATCCCCAAAGAGAAATCCTGGGTCACAAACTGGTAAATATAAAAATAGTTGGAATGTTTAACTTGGATGACCCAGGGACAAGTTGTAAGCCTGACTCATGCAGAGCAAGGCCTTGAATTTGTGTTTTCCCCGTTCTTCATGAGTACACGGGGCAGAGCAGGTAGAGCTCTCTAGTTGTAAGTGTTTTCCTTCTCCTCTTAGCTACTATCCTTTACTTTTGCAGATTGTTTTTGAAATCTTGCAGAGCATAGGCTCTTTTAGGCAAAGGTTTTGCTTTGCTCTCTTTTTGTAGAGTGCTAAGTACAGTGAGACCCGGATGCTGATCAGGGCCTCTGGCTGAACATGAAGTACATTAGCAAAGTCTATCATTGCCCTCTGGAATCGCTTGCCAGCAAACGACAACCTGCTATCAGTTGAGAGAATTGCACCTATACTTTCAGTGCCATAAAGTTGGTGTCATCTTGTTCAGATGTATGTACCCAAACATCACCCTTAGAAATACATGTACACAATAACAGGCTGTCTGAAACCCTGTGTGAAGCCCTTGCAGTTTCAGTGCTCAGAGGATGCGATATAGGACGACCTGTAGTAATATCTGTAGAGCTGCATCAACAGGAACTTCTTCTGTCCAAATGTACTCTAAGGGACATGAGCATTAGGGCTTGGTAACATACTGAAATACATGTCAGATGATACAGCAAAGGTGTTTTGATCACCTAGACAGAAACCTGTTGATTCTAAGGAAGAAGAGCAGGTTTTATCAGACTTTTCACCCCTCTGATGTTTCTTTCAGCCTTAAAAGAAGCCTAATTCTACTCCTTCCTACTCTCCAGGAATCTGAGGCTTTTTTACTGGAACATGATTATTAAGTCCAGTCTATCACAGAATTGCAGACAAGAGACACCAATACTGGAGCCTGCCCAATACTTTCTGTTTACTGGGTATGACACAAGTGGAAACTTTCTAACCATACGAGTTATGGTAGTTACTTCCTGTGATGTCCTCAGGCTGCACTTTTCAAGATATTTATTGTTGTTCTTAAAGCCTCAAACCCTTATGTCATGTGGTTTGGGACTTTCATATGATTTTCATAAATAGAAGTTTCTAGGCCCTAGTTAACAGAAAAATCCAGGAGTCAAATCTCAATGATTCAGGTAACAGCACATGGAAGTGGGGAAGAAACAAAGCATTCTGAGGGTTCCTAATTTTTAACTCATGTCATTAGTTTTGGAAGATGGGAATTGATTGTATTGTAGGATAGGCTGTTAATTTCAGCTTCCCTTTCAAAAGGTAAAGAGGTCAAAGATGCAAATGAGAAGGCCATCAGCAACTGTCTTTAACATTACACTCCAGTAGAGAAATGGAAAACAGTAGTGTGAGAAAGGGAGAAAGTACAACTAGTATACAGCACAGGAGGAAGAAGAATGAGACATCAAAGACTTCACAGTGAGGAAAAGGATTTCAGTAAGCTGAAAGAATAACAACATAAAAAGAGGGCAAATTCTAGCATGACAAAAATGAGATAATTTGGAGTTAACAGTCTGACATTATTATGCTATCAGTGAAGTCATTGCAGCTCTTTTGTGTAAGCTGTGTACCATAACTCTATGAATGCTGTTTGGTAAGGGTCAGTATATTGTTTCTTTCAACTGACATTCATAAATGGCACAAGTTTCTGAACGGCAATTGCTAGTCATAGAGGTGTAAATTGCCTGCAAAGCTAATGTAACACCAACAACTAAAATGTCTCCTTTGCAGTGTCATTAGAATGGGAAATGGGTTGTAATGCAAGTCTGGAGGGAACTGAAGTGATGCTGTCTGAATGTGGAATTTTAGGGGGGAAAAGCTTTGTGCTAGTTTAAGGTTATTGATTATGAAGTGTGAAATTCCATGGAAAACTATTCCAAAGAGAGCTGGTCTGTGGATATCAAAATCACTGTAATATCTGAGATACAACAGGAAAATGGTTTCAATGCGAGTCTGCAGGGAGAAACAACAAGGTCATTTTACACAGAAAAAATATTTCAGTACAAGTACAGAGACCTGTAGCAATACTGTTTGGGTATGAGATTTTATGAGAAATTTATTTCAATACCCCTCTGTTAGGCTGAATAAGGTCATTAGGTTATTTGACAGAAAGAAGGCTCAAACAATAGCCACAGAACAGATCGTCGACATCAGTAAGCTTTCAGTTGAGGCAGCAAAGATACCCAACCTTTCCTGTTTCTTAATCAGTGGAGGCCCAGCTTGGACTCCCAAAGGAATGGAGCAGATTTTAACACTTGGTTGTCTCACTGGACCTTGGGATGACTGAGGAGCAGGTAGAGTACTGGCCATTGCCTTCTTTTCCCCTCCCTGACCTTCCCACTCTCGGTTCTCTGCCTCAGTGATGGGGAGTGCATGGATCAGTTCAGAGAATTCACAGCTACTGCTCTGAGGCCCCTGCTGATCTGTTTTGCTCTGCGAAGCTCAGCAAGACAACAATCCAAACTGGGAGCACGGGAACAAACATCATGTAAGGGAAATTTTTTTCTCTTACTCACTTCCTCTAGGTACAGTTGTAGCAGGCCCAGCAGGGCATGCTTGATCCAGATTTGTTTCAACAGCTCATGCTGTATTACACAAGGCTGTTACTATCCCTGTGTCCAAACGTAATCACAGTTTATGGAAATTTGAGCTCAAGTTATCCTGGCTGTCTACAAACCTTGGATTTCAACAGCTTATAATGTAGTTGAAGTTTGCATCCAAATCTAAATTTCACAGTTCCAGCCAAACTATCTCAGTGTAAGAGTGCACCAAAACAAGATTCCCATATTAAGAAGAGAAGGACAATTTCCAGGCAAGTGATTCACCTTGAGTCCTGTAAGCACAAATTCTTGGAAGATAGCATGAAGTAACGTCTTTAGCAGGTGAGGTTATGATGAGACAAGCTGAACATTCATATGTCTTTCCTATGTATCACATATATAGAAATAGCTTTTAACTGCCAAGGTCATCAGCATCCAAGAAATACCATAGATAGGTGGGAACATGAGGTGTGAGTGGACTGATTCATTATGTGTTTTGAGAATATGCTCTTAAATCCATATTTTATATAATTTATAAGCAATAGTTTCTATAAAATGACTGTAAGGAGCTCTTTGAAAATTTAATGGTGCTTGTTATATTAATATGAAGACAGTAGCTACCAACAGGACAATAATCTAAAGCATTGCTGACTTGCTAGTCAGAGTACAACCTTTGCTGAGATGACAGCTCTGTGTGCTCCCACTGTACTCATCAAATCATGTTTGATCTCTTACTGAAGCCATCTTCATGGAAATCCATTTGCTCACCAGTTCTTTCCCATCATTCCAGACAGAGACCTAAACTCCTTCTCATTTGTCATTAATTTCTGTATAAAATTACCAGCATTCTGGTTAACAGTAATGTCCCTCTTCTAAGTATTCACAGCAAAAATAAAGAATCATTGTCCAGAGAGTCCAGAAGGAGCTATTTGTCTGAGAGTATGAAATCAACATCTCTGAGACAGATTGTCCCTCACTTCGGGTCTGTGTCACAACATGACACATCTCTCATGTGACTCAGGACTATGGGTGCTGCAAAGTGTAAATGCAAGTCCAGCTTTGGAATGATGTCCAGATGCAAAATCAATTTGTGTCCAACTAAAGTTCTCAGTATATGTTGATGTGAAGTTTAAGGAAGACACTGTGCACTGGTTTGTGTTTTTTTCCGTAATGAACTGCAGAAGCAGTAAATCATATCAAGAAGCATGTAGTCATGGCAAATGACTCAATTCTTTCTACTAATAAGAGCAGAGGCTTCAGTTCCTGTCTTACAGGACAGCTGATTGATTTATAATATAACAGCTTCTCTTTCAGGCTTCCTAGTATTTGTGTGCAAATAGATTTGGAATGGGAACTGATGAAACCTGAAGATAGGGGCCAGACTGTGATCTTAATTGCTTCTGAGAATGGATCTTTTCAGATTTTCTAGATTGTAAAGGCAGAAAAACCAATTTATAAAATCTCATGGCAATTCAGTGGAATTTTTTATCGTTTGAATTAATCATCTGCCTATACTTAATCTTGATCATTTAGAGAAAAGGGACAGCCTGTATCCCATTATATTCCAGCAGAGCACCCTGGGCTTTCAAACTTTCTCTTAAAAGGGCAGAGGAAATCTTATCTGTTGCATGTCATCACAGCCATGTTGGCAAAGAATCTTGGGGATGTTCACAGCATGTTTGGAAACAACATAAAAGCAGAACCACTTATTATTATAGATGCCTTGGGTTTAGATGTATCCTCTCACCATCTTGGAGCAGCAGCCGCTTATTCTTGCTTTGCTCAACCTTGGGCTGATTCTTGCTTCTTGTGTATGGGAATGCAGTGGCAAGTCTGCTTTTCCTGGAGAGGTATTTGGTGGATACTGCATGTGAGAACCCTGGGAGATTTTCCTCCCATGTACTCTGAGCCACTGAGCCTCGTTTACACAAAGGGTTATTCTACACAGAGAAACTACACAAACTTGAAATCATTCCCCAAATCCCTGCTCTCAATTGGTGTATCTCTGTTACATGAACATACTGACACTTACTTAGCTTACCTGAGTAACACACCAACTGCACTCAGTAGAAGCTCACTGAAGGAGCAAAGCTTCATTAAAAAAATAATCACTGTATTTTTGTGCAACATCTGGGACCGTAATTCAGATTCTAAGACTCACACATCTTCATTCCAGATCTGGAATGGAGTCACTCTGAATTTGAATTCAAAGAAGGTCAGAAAAAGAGTTTAGTACCTTTAGACTTCCTGGTTCTCTGTTGCTTGATTTCCCAGTCTTTGAGGTGCATTTATATTAATCTCTTCTCATAAACTGTTTATTGCTTTTTATTTTAATACCTAGTTAGCTCATCCTATTACAACACAGTATATTGGGAAACAGTTTATGCAACCCTCTATTACTACTGAGAGAAGCAAATGAAGCATCAATTACATTTGTTGGTCAAAGAGGGAGCAGAAGTAAATCAACCTAGTTTGTAGCAAGGTTATTTAAATGTAAGGTAAACCTTTATGTAGAGTAAACCTTTATGTAGAACAATTTATCTGTGGATCAACATGCCCAGGGAAGTTATGGAGCCAGCCTAACAGGAGATCAGAGATTGACTAGACACTTTGATCTCAGGGAATATTGGGAGATAAAGAAATCTGTTGTGCTGTGTGACTAGATGACAAGCTAATATTTCATTTATCTTAGATGATCTTATAGAATCATAGAAATGTCTGGGTTGGAAGGGACATCTAGACATCATCTAGTCCAACCTCCCTGC
>VWZY01004179.1:622104-679691 GCA_013399075.1 Chloroceryle aenea
GTTTGTCAGGCAGGATTTCCCCTTAGTGAAGCCATGCTGGCTGTCCCTGATCACCTCCCTGTCCTCCATGTGCTTTATCAGGCCTTCCATGAAAATCTGGTCCATGATCCTCCCAGGCACAGAGCTGAGGCTGACAGGTCAGTAGTTCCCAGGGTCCTCCTTTCTACCCTTTTTAAAGATCGGTGTAACACGTCTCTTCTTCCAGTCACTAGGGACTTCACCTGACTGCCAGGACTTCTCAAATATTATTGAGAGTGGCACCTTATGTCCATTCCTCTCTAAATAAAATATCCTTGTGTTCAAAAAAGAGAATGAACATAGACAAGGGAGATCAAGTGAACAGCAGAAATTACCAGATCCTCTCGGTGCTGGAAATGTCCCATTTCTCTTTCCTCCCAAATACACACATTAGAACAGTGTGAGATCTACACTTTGATGTTAATTCACATCTATACAGTCTAGAGCACACACACAAATCCAGTAATCCTATGTGCTTCTGAACCACAGATTCCTTCTCATTTCCCAGCAGCACAACAAAGAATCTTGTTGGATGTCAGAGACCCGTCAGAATGGAACCTACAGATCAGACTTCTGCTGTTAACTGAATCCACACACAGGCCATCACACTGGGAGCACATGCAACCATTTTTTTCCCCTTTAAAACGACAGCATTATTTTATTATTTCAGAGTCTTACATAACTGTGTGGTGAAAATGAGAACACAGATCTGGGCCACAAAACATTCCAGCAATTCTTATTGCAAAAGAAACATAAACTTCAGCATCCATCAAACCATTCTCCCTCCAAATGAATAGTGAACATATAAACCCACCATCTCAGCTTGAGTTCCTTTGCAAAAGAAAGCCCTCTGGAGTTATTAAAAATAATAATAAAGTAATCCAGGCTCCCAACAGACAGCATTTGAACATCATGTCAAGTTCCTATAAAGTAGCACAGCAACACCTCCTTTTTTCTAATTTCCCTAAATCCCTACTGACTTCCCACTGCCACAAATTAAGCCTACGTTCCTTTCTGTAAACCTAGCAAGAATTGCAGGCCCAGTGTCCCCTGTGCACAGCTCTCTGAAGTCAGATGCCTTGGGTTGCCTGGTTGTTACTCATGCCTCCCACTGCGAGGCCCAATATTTCCCCTGCCCCATCATTTTCCTTCCACCCCCCAGCTTCTTACAAATGACTGTTCCTCTGCAGGGTGTCATGGAGAATGACTTTGTCGGGACAATGCAGGGTCAGTGACAGCATCAGACACGTGTTGAGTGATCTCATAGGGAGGGAGCAGTGTTCTGCTGAAGGCAGCAGTCTTCTGCCTTTCATTTTAATTGGATCTTCATTCTGACAGCTTGGCAAAGCCCAGCCTCAGATCTGCGATGTGCCTAGGCAGATGTGGCCATCTGTGTTCAGTTTCTCTTTGTGTCTGTAGTTCTCCCTCCTTTTAACCCCAGTCTTACCTTCCCTCTGTGTTCCGAACTCCCTCTTTATTTTGTTGTTGCCCTCTTCTCTGCATATATATTCCTGATCAACTTCTTCCCATTCATTCCTTCACTGAAAAGCACCATGCTGTGTGGTTTGGCTCAGTACACAAAAACATCACATGGCTGCTCAACGTGTCAAAGGCAAGTCTCCATGTGCTGCTGAACCAAATCCAGAGAAAGCAGAGAGCCTACCTAAAACACTGGGATACCTCTCATTCCCATTTCTGAGAACCACCAACTGCCAGATGGAGCAGGAGCTTAGCCTTGGGAGCAGGTGAGTTCTTAGGTGGCTTTTGAGGAGCAAAGAGCAGCTTCTCAGTGGGAAGGTCTTTCCTGTGTGGGATGCTAAGGAGGAGTAAAGGTCAGTCAGCCTTTAAGTTGTCCTAGTTAAGGAGCTCATGGTCTTTGATTAGGCTGACTGACACAGCCGCAGCAGTTTGTACTCTTTATTTCAGACAGTAAGAGAACAGTGGCAGCCTTGACATTCTTGTAAAAGAGCAGCAAGCTTTGAGGTTAGGTCTGGGAGCATCCATTTTTTCATCAGCTTGGGGAGTAGCAGGTAGTGGTTAGAGGCAGAGACTGGTAGTGCTGCCCATGGGGTTCTGCTCCATTGTCTCCGCCAGTGTCTTCTGCAGAACTTTCTCACATTATGGTACTTCACTTTTTCCACACTTGTCTTCATAAAAACAAAGATAAATAAATTTGTCCCCCCTTGTGAAACATTGTCATGGCATTGGGTGAAAGACACAATATTAGCATAAAGTGTTACGGTCATTACTATTCATTCAGTGAGCACATTCAAGGGAAGTTTGTTTAAACTGGTGCTGCTTTGCCTGATTAAACAGTCAGCCATGAATGAAGACACCTAGAGATGGATCTTTGGCCTGGTGCCAAGGTCACCAAAGGTCAGAGCAAGGATAAGCAGAGCTCCTCTTTCCCTATGCTAAGGTACAGCACAGCAGTAAGTACTCATAAAAAAATTAGCATTCTACTCTCAGGCAGGTGGCAATTGTATGTAAGAAACCCAGCTTCCAGAGCAGCGTGCTTTTCAAAAGCCCTTGGTGACAGGAAAAATATATAGAGTGGCAAAGAGATCAACAGAAAACGTTATAGAGATTGGTGGTGACATAGCTGTAGCTGAAACTGCAGGCACTGAATAGTTTGCTTGTGTGTTTGCATAAAAGCAAACTACCCATGAGAGGGAGAGTGTTCATATGTGATTTCACTTTCCTTATCTTCTCAACACGTATGTTTGCTTAGCACTTTGTGGTATTTTTTTCCCCCTGCAATCTTCTGAAATGTCTGGGAGGACAATGAGAGGTAAGGGTCTGGTGACCCACTGGTGAAGAGGGGTCATGGTAGAGACAGAGCTGTCCAGACAGTTAGAGCCAAGCCTTTTAGAAGCTGCTAGGAAAGCAGATCGATACCTCTGCTGAGAGGAATGGCCTGATGAGTGCTTTCTGTGCTCGTGTGTCCACCTTCCACACATGGAAGGACCACTTTGGAGAATATGCCCTGAGTCAAGGCTAGGTTAGAGAATGCATGGATGATGCCATCATGGTGCCACCAGCTGTGGGTACTTTGCTGGGGTAAATTCATACCTTTATCCCCTGCAGATAGAACTTCCAGTGAAGACTGCCACTGTGAGAGGTTTCTAGATAAAGCTTGTTTTTTTCTGGGTGTTGGGTGACAGCAATAAACGTTTGCCATCTCTCTGACCACCACTACTTAGGGCCCACAGACTCACTGTACTTCCACTACATGAAGTTCTTCTTAGTCAGCAATAGCTGTCACTTCATCCTCTTGCTTTGAGCTTCTGGGAGCTTAAATACACTTATTCTACCAGTGCATTAACAGGAAAGGTAGTCTATATGTCTCCTCCTCCCACCCCCTCTAGCCTTCTTGACATAGGGCAGGACATAATTTTCATCCTATAGCCCCAAAGCTGATTTGCCATGTGAAGAAGCTCCAGTTAGATTTCTTTCTTGGTCAGATTCCCTGGCCTGACTTAGGTGCCCAGACTGTGTGTTGTAGGCTCAGCAGATCCCACCCTGGGGATTTAATCTGACAGTTATTCGTGGTGACATCCTGAGCAGCCATCAGCAGCACAAAATGTTCAAGCAGCACAGGGAGGAGGAGGAGGTGGGATGGACAAGTGCTACCACTGCACACCAGAGCCCTGCTGATCTCTCTGTCCCCAGCAAGTACCCTTCCTTTTCCTGCTCTTCTCAGAAAGATGGGTTGCATTTCCATTCAGCATGTACCAGTCCAGCGGCTCCCAAAAGGAGCTTGTTGCAGGCAGATATGCACTCAATAATCTCCCCCAAGGAGAATAAGGGGAGTTAAAAAAAGAAGTGCAAAGCAGTCAGCATGATGGAGCTGTCGCCTGGATGTGCTTCCTGGGAACAAGTGTTCAGTTAGCATGGAGAACTAGGACATTTTTCATTGCCATAAGACACCCACTACAAGTACCTGGTGGGAACCTGGGCTTGTAACTTGTTTTTACACAAAAGCAGCTCTGCAGCGAAGTGGAGGACTGCAGGATCAGGTAACTGAGGTGTGGTAGAGCTGCACTGACTGAGCTGGGACACATGGGAATCCTGCACTCTTGAAAGTCTAAAAGGAGCATATGCACACACATGCCTCGAAACACGGCTTTTGGTGTAGATGTATGCAGCATCAACATGCCTGTCTTTCTTTAGGTGCATGGTGCAGGCCCTTGGCATTAACAAGAGTTCTGTGGTACTTTAAAGCATATAGAAGATGATGTTCTGTATGATCCCTCAAGGCTTTCTCTGAGGTATGCATTCATCTATGGAAATCCTGTAACCTGGAAAATTTAAAGGAGAATGGTGCTTTGGAAATGCTCTGGCACAGAACCAGAAATACTGAGCTGAAACAATTATGTCCAGTTTTGTCCTCAGGTACACAGCTGCAGCTTCTGGGGGGGTCAGTAGTTAATTACTCACAGATGACTCAGGACAAAAGTAAGGGCATTAACATTTGCCTCCACTAATACTGGGGTAATTCTATGTGAGGATTCCTCTCTTGTCTTAGCTGAGTATTTTCATCCTGTTTAACAGCACTCCCAGGAACTCTGTGTTCCTCCAGGATCCCAGGCCACTGAGTTGCACATGTGGCCATGATGTGATGTGAGATTTTGCTTTTGTCTATCCAAGCAGATGTGGAGACATTTCTGTATTTTATCTGTAGACTAAATTGTGAGAGGACAGGAGTGTTTTCTTCTTGATGCTAAAGCACTTGCTAAAAGATGTGGCCATCAGAAAAAAATTCTTTTTCATGCTTGGTCTAAGCATGTGACGTTAGATTTGGCAGGCATCCCAATAAATTGGGACACTGTTGATTTCTAATGATCTGTCCTGTGCTCCTGGTACCTCCTAAACATCTGAATTTGTTGTGTGTTGCATCTGACAGCCTACATAGAGCATGATCTCACTTTTGGAGTCTGTGAAGCTGAGACCTTATTTTTTTTTGAAGTTCCTGCTGGGCTTTTAAATGGGACAGTGCTCTGTGTAGTTTGTTTTAAAAAAAAAAGAAAAAAAAAAAGTTGGTTCTTGTAAAGACAGCGCCCTGAAGCTGCATCCTATTTTTTGTATGTGCCATTTGACAATCCTCTGCTTCCCCTCTGCTTTTCTTGCAGGAAAATCCAGCTACATTTAGGACTTTTTTTCTGTTGTCTGTGCGTATGTGCAAGGAGACTGGATGTAATTCAAGCTTCTGAAGTAAAAGGCTAAAGATGCAAAGAGCATTCTTTGTTCCAGCAAAACATTTATAGGTTAATCAAGACTGGAACAGGATCCTGAAAGGGGATCCGTGCAGTGAAGCAGTCAGATGTTTACTGACTTTTTAGACATGGGAAGGGGGAAAAATTTTCCCCTACAAAATAAGTAATATTCAAGATAGCCACAAAATGCTTCAGATCGGAAATGTTTTGCAAAAATTATTGTGTGTGTTTTTTTAAAAAATGCTATTGATTTTTAGAGCTGATGGTGTTCTTTGTGAGATAACTTACGGTGCAACTCGTTGTGGATGTTCCTCTCTGGAGTCAGAGTCAAGGCAAGTTCTTTTGAGTTTCTTTTTGCCAGAGAGACGGATCCCTTTCCTAGTGATCCTACCTCCAATCCCATTCTTTCCCCTTCAGCTTTATTTGAGTGGCATGATGTTTTGCTGGCAGCCTCCTTCTCCTGTCCTGAGTCCTCCCTCCTTACTATCAAGATCACTCATGTGCTTGCTATTCAGATCATCTACTGACCGCTTAGCAGTTGGCAACAGTAGGTGGAAAGATGCAATCACAGGCTGAGAGTCAAACTTGATATGAAAGGCAAGAGGTAGCTGCTGTGGTGATAGGGATGGCTTTTGGCACAGCTATGGGAAGTGTGCACTCTCAGCAGTGAGAAGGACAATGTTGCCCAAGAACTGCTCCCCCAGACCCTGTTGCCTTGCCAGAAAAGCTGTTCCAGCCTGTAAGCAGGAACACTTGAACTGAGAAATGACATAATTCAAGAAGGTAAATGCAACTTGTTTCTCAAAAACTTGTTTGGGAATGAGCTTTTTTCATCGACTCCAACTCCCAGGACTCCCAGTATCATGCTGCATAAGGCTCCAGAATAGAAGTGGAAAAGATCAAGGAGATTATAGAAACTGTCTCACAGGGGCAATTTCCTAAGTTTGGGTGCTCTGGAACTGTTTGAAAGACTTGTGTAGGAATTTGCAGGTCACAAAATGAGAGGTTGCTTTTCCCAAATCATTCTGAATTCATAGAAATGGCATTGTTTTGCTGAAAACAATAAGAAATTTGATAGAGTACTTTGGGCTCGATAACAGACTGATTTGGCAATGAAAGTAGGTCAGTTACAGGCTTCTTTTTCTATCCTTTCCTTTCTGTGAGTTGGAAAGAAAATGCATTCTTGATATTAAAAATACAGAATTGTGAAATCTGGCTCTGGCATAGGTTGGTTCCTCTTGATCTTTATTGAACAAGCAATCTAATTTCAGCTTCTGGACTTCATCATAAAACTGCCAGTTTAAACTTTTCTGTAAAGTGAGCAGTTAAAAACTGTATATTTTATACCAGTGAAAATGGTATAAATGTATTCTAGGAAAAATGCCATCTCTGATATTAAGGTGGTAACGCCTTAGAAGGTTTGGTTAGGTAGATACCCTTGGGACTTTCCAAAAAGAACTTGTCGTTACGAGAAAAGAAACAACAACCCAAGCAGATGGTTAAGATGAGCTAAAATCCTATTGAAGACGACAGAGATTTTTCCTATTTGTGTGTTAGCAAGCCAAGTACAGGCGGTTGGAGACTGGGCTGTGTCATGACTTGTTGATAGCTGAGAACTTCAAACTGCCTTCCCCTTGGTAATATTTTTCCATGATAGAGGACTATATATGCCTTTGTAGAGGACAGCAAATGCACAACAGATAATACAGTACCTATGTTAGCCTGCTGTAGACTTACAATATAGATGTTCAGAACAAAGACTGGCCCCTCGGGAATCATCGGGGAACTGAGTAAGTGGTTCTGAGCTGATGTGTGGACTGACTTGGTCCTCTGAATGTCACTGTTATGCTTCTCTGCACGTAGTTCAGTTGAGCCCTGTGCCCTGATTTGTGATAACAGAAGGTGCTTTCCTCTCTCCTGCTTCAGTTCCTGGTTTCAGGGAACATTTTCAGACTCCCTGTGTAGAACGTCCTCAGACTAAGCTTGGCACCTCTGAGTGTCCAGCCTGGCCTATAGCAGGTTTTTGTGGCTCTGTTTCAGCAGTGCAGTCCACACTACCACTCTGCTTATTCAGGAAGCTGAGCTGTGTGTCCTTTTAGAGTCAGACCTGCTCTTTGTTCCAGGATAAATGTGTCTGAAATGAGAGACACCCAGGCTCTGTGTCCTCCTGCTCCCACTTGGACACTTACTTCTTGGACACTTACTTTGGGTCATGCTGTCTCTCTTCTCCAAGGGTATGGCTTGTATACACTACCCAGAGACAGCCAGGGCATAACTCTGGAGCTGGCAGGCTCTCCAGCTCATCACTACAATGCGTGTGGACTCATCAGCTGAGAGCTGGAAATAGGGCAAGTGCCACACCGTGGAATGAGACAGGGCTGCTACCAACAGTGAACAGAGGCAGTTCAGTTCATGGTGGTCCTCCATCATCCTGTTCTCCAGGCTACAGGCATCAGTGTCCTGTTGAGTGAAGTGCCTTCATGGTGCGGACATGCTGCAAGCACCCCATGAGAAGCTGTACCTAAAACTATCTGAATGATCTGATGCAAGTGTTTCCTAGGCGGTGCTTAGTTTCTCCTAGCATGTTTTGGAGATGTCAGTCTAGCCGTGCTAGCAAACCACATCTTTGCTGCAGGTTTGTCACGTGTTGCTACATGTGTTGCTGCCCAACTGCTTTGATATCCTGAGTGTCCGCGTGAGCATTCCTGCATGTCTGTGAGTGGAACCACTGCCTCTGGACTTGGCTGGAGAACTAGAGTAAAGGACATGTTGCCCTTTCAGCTCTGCTCCTAATTGCCACTTTGAAACAGGGAGATGTGTGAAGTCAACAGCTATTCAAGCAGTACAATATATCCCTTTATTTGTTATAAGAACTGACATTCTGGGCCAGATGTGTTGCTCTGTATCCTGTCTTTGGCCCTAGCCAGCAGTGGAGACAGAGGATCAGGAGAGGTGCAGAGTGATTCTTTGCCTAGTGTGTCCTCCATCCTTCCAGCAGTCTGAGACTAGGTATCTCCTGAGTCAGAAGTGGTACTCCAACAGTAATCTGGGAAGTCTTGGCCCTTCTTAACTTCGGGGTTTCAAGAAGGCAGCATCTGCTAATGTGGCAGGTATTTTCTCTGGATAGATTGAAAAAGATTCAGAATAGGCCAGCGTGTAGGTGGAGAGGAAACACGTACCACTGATGAAAATACCAAACCGCAGCCTTGGCATAGCACTGCAGGTAAACTGTACAGAGGGTTTGCTTTGCCCCAGACAGAAAGTCCTGGCTGACATCTCTCACTACATGGATCCAGTCTCTGGATCCCAAGAAGGACTTTGAGGAATAGTGTATTCAGACAACATGTGGGCCGCTTGCATCTGGTGGCAGTGATGACACATATCCCTGTTAGCTGATAGGCAATGTCTCAAGCCCACTCTTGATGAGAACCATCACCAGTAGCTGTACCACTGTCCGTAGGGTTGTGCAGGGAGGGCATGCCCAGAGCTCAGGATCTGGCCCTCAGAACGCAAAGGTTCAGAGGTTAAACCAGAAAATGATAAAGCAGATCTCCAGATCTACTGTTGTGCGTCACCATCCCTTCTGCCCCAGCTGCTGATCTCGCAGCTGCCCTCATGCCAGCTGGACCAGGGGAGTTAAGGCAGAGCTGCTGCTGGCAGCACACACATTTTGTGCCTGTAAGAGGTTTGGCTTATCCAGTCTGGGACTCAGTTTAACTGTGTGGGCTGACAAAGAGCACTTGTCCCTTCCCCCATCCATGCTCTGCCAGAAAATGAATTTGTGAGACACTAGCTTCTGCCTCCAATCTGCTGCCATGTGGGAGCCAGGCGCTCACAGGCACTGGCACACATGTACGTGTGCGTGCGCACACAGAGGGGCACACGTGCACAAGTGCACGGGGCGCAGTTACTCTGGTAGCATGAGATCTCTCATGGACTGAGGCAAGCAGGCTTAGGCTCCAGGCACTGCTGACACCACAAGTCATGGAGCATCCTAGCTGTGCTGAGTGTGGGGTGGGGAACTCCAGTCAGTGAGATGCTGTTTGTGTTATGGGTTTGGGTCTCTCATGGGTAGAAGCCAGGCTGCAGAATCTCCTCAGGTCTTCCTGCGAGCATTTTGCTTACACTAAAAGCAGTTGGGGATCTTAGGTCACCTCCAGCCATAAGCAGCAGAGTTAAAGGAGGAGAGCCCAGCTGAGAAGACAGAGTAGGAAAAGTGACCCAGAGTGTGAGCATCTGTCAGCACAAGGATCACTGGAGCTCTCCATAGAGCTGCCTGCACCATTACTCAGTGTAGGTGATACTGGGAGGGCAACAGCACGTTTTGTCGGTTTCAGTGGGAGGAAGATGCCCAGGGAGGTGGTTGAGGCCCCATCCCTGGAGACATTCAAGGTGAGACTTGACAGGGCTCTGAGCAACCTGCTCTAGCTGAGGATGTCCCTGCTCTCAGCAGCAGGGTTGGACTGGATGATCTCTAGAGGTCCCTTCCAACCCAGACGTTTCTGTGATTCTATGAAAATGGCACCATGCTTTCTTTCTCCCACCTTAGCACCTGCTGACTGCTTGCAGTGCCACAGGGCAGATTTAAAAGTCCTGGGAGACAGGAGATGTGGATTGTATACATTGCTTTTGCACAGTCTAAGGGTTGGCAAGATAAAAAGTCAAAGCACTTTCAGCTCCCAGGTAAAATATGGTATATTACACTAAAACTTAGCTAGTGCAAATCATCTGGAGCCAAATCTTGAGGTGCTTCCTCTACACTTCCATAGCTGTTTTGAGATTGAAAAGTGATCAGCTTTCATCTGAAGATTTCCTGGCATTACTGGTAAAGGCTATAGGAAAGATCCCACTCTGTAGGTTGATGCAGGGACAGGTACTCCTCCATCAATGCACTGCCTAAGCAATAGCACACAAATCCAGGAAGGGCTTTTGCTCAAGGTATGTATTTCAGGTCAGGTGATTTAAGACTATGCAAAATCAACTGCTACAGAAAGAGTTAATAGCAAGAGAGGGTGAGGGGGAGCTTTTGGGGAAAGTTACAGTATCAGGTTTTCCTCTAAGGGGCTCTCAAATGATTCTCAGCCCTGCCAGAAGTCAAACATCTCCTCCCCAGTGAAGCTAAGGATGTCTGCCTTTCTGACTCAGCTGCCAGAGTCATGTTGCAGAATTTGATCCTTCTGCCTTTGTCCCTTTTCCCCTCTTCTGATCAGCCTCTGCCCACTACTCTTCTGAAGCCTGAAAGATTTCAAGACCATGAAAGTGCAAGTGATCTCATCTAGCCCTGTGGGCAGTGCAGCAGGTTCTGTCTTCACATACGATACAGTTTCAGCCTTCATGCTGTCCTCTGCTGTAATGCTAGATGGGCTGAACAGATGGGGAGGTTCGATGGCAGGGCTCGGGCTGACAGCTGCTTTGCAATTATAAGTCTGGAATGCGATTTGAGGGGTCTAAGGTACTTAGTGCTGGGGCCTTAGTGCAAGAGCATGTAGCAAGTAGGTCAGGCTCTGCACCAGAGCAAGAGTGCAGGGTGTAACTGGGATGTGATGGGCAGCTCTGGTCCTTCCTTAGTAGGTTTACATTTTGGCATCATTTGAACACTGAGATTTTAACTCCCCATTTTTCAACCATTTATTTCCTTGTTTTATTCCTAGCTTTAATTAAGTATAAAGTCCAAATTCTTGTGGAATGGGACTGTGAATTTCTTAATGACTTTACAGCTTTTGGCTATTGGTCTCTATTGGGAGTGTAAGGGGGTTTACTCATGTGGCCTCTCCCTGAGGAACGGGAGCGTTTATAGCCTGGTTTCTTATGTGGGAAAGCAGAGGTTTGTGGAGATTAACAGGTATGTCCAAACTTTGGCCTCACTGGAAACTCATGTGGAATTCAACAGAGTATTCCCGTTCCACAGCATCCTCCTCCTCCCTGTAAGTCCCCAGTATAGACCGCCTTTAATTCACCTGATCCTGATTTGTCACTAAGAGGGACTCTCTTCTAAGGAGACTAATGGCATTCCTGGGTAGCACCTGTCTCAGCTCTACCCATGCTAGACCATAGCGTGGACTTGGCCTGTCAGGTCTCAGCTAGCTCAGAGATCTCTGCACAGTTCCACTGCATGGTGTAGATGCAGGGCACAATCGTCCTGCAGGTGGGTGCAGTTTGCATGTTGGGACCAGGGGAACAGGACAGGATGGTGTTTGACTGTGGGGAAGAAAAGAACTTTTGAGTTTTCAAAGACAAAAAACTGTGCAAAGCAGGCAAGTTACCAACTCCGGCGAGTGGAAGCCATGTTAGAGAACATGATAGCCAAACACTTTTTTCTCTGTTTTCATGCAGCAGCTGAGATAATTTACTTCTTCTCCCTTTTTATGACTCCCCAGTTTTGCCACAGTCATGTAATTAGGATCTGGTTTGCCTGTGGATGATTTTGCTTTGTCAATTAGTTTTGTTACTGAGGAGAGGTAACCAGGGACTTAAATACTACAGTGTGCTATGTGCTTTTGACTTTTACAGGTAAAGTTCATTTACGGAGACCCAACTGTATCTGTATTTAGCTGACATAGAGTTTTCAGCTTCCATCCTTTTAAGCTCAGAGGGTCACGGTAACTGATCTTTGCCCCTGGGAACAGAGTTGTGTACTCTCAAGAATGGCAGTGAACCCAGACAAAGTTAGCAAAAGCAAACCCTATTGGTAAAATCACTGCTGTAAGGCCTTTTCATGGAGGAACTGTAGCTCTGCCTTCTCATATTTTCTGACTTTGCAAATCTCCTTTCATAACTTCAATCCAATGAATTGGCGTGACTGCATTGTTTTCCAGCTTCCACAGGCAGCCATGAGGGATGGGGGGCAATGGCCAGTAAAGTGTTCTGGTGTAGGGTCATGGTGAGAGATGCCTGGAGGGCAAAATTAAAAAACTCTGTAGTTTGGATGTTACCTGTTCAATCTCTCCCTTGGCCTCTGATACACTTCTATTTCTAAAAGGCATTGATAAAACAGACATCCAAAGGATTTTCATTGCCATCCATAGACACGGAAGATTTTCAGTGCCTAGAGTTACTGTCTATAGCATACAGCAGAGTTATGTCTGTAAGAAACTGTGTGGAGCAGAAGCGCATTCTGGAAACTTTTGTGACTGTCATCCTCAAATATTCCTCTTCCAAAATCTCTGAGAAAAATGGGCATATTTGGATCATCTGGAAGTGGAAATACCCATTCTTTGATGTTTCCATCAGACCTAGAAATAATCCCGTTTTTACTAAAGCAATGTCCTTTTTCAAGCAGCTTTTTACAAAATAAGGTTCCAATATTAATACAACTGCCTCATTTCCAAACTTTTATCAAAGATTAGCAAACTCAGAACCTGAGAATTTTTGCCTTTCCCTGTAAAAATTTTACCCCTTCAAATTATAGTAATCATGTAGAGTGGCAAGGTTTCCTGAGTCAGTGGAGAGTCTCCGTTCTTTGAGTATAAATCTTCCAGGGGTTGTGGGAGACTAATGTTGTCTAACTTAAGGGGAGAAGTTGGCTTGTTGCCCTTATGCTACATGAATAGATCTTGCTGTCTCATAGTAATGGCATCTGTAGTATTACTAGCCTCAAATATTTATATCTTATATGTTGGGTCTTCATTACACAAATGTAATGAAGTGGGCAAAAAAATCACTAATTTGTTTTTATGACCACAGTTTGCTCTTAGTCTAAAAGCAACTCAGTTTGAGGTGGTTTTTTTTTTTCCAATCGTGAACTTTAAAATGGCTTTAAATAAAATAAAATAATAATAAATGGATTCACATCTTCCCAAGAAATGGAGCTACAAAACTGGAAATATTGGCAACATAGAAACTTAATTTCCGTCTTATCTCCAGTCATGTTTTCCTTGGTAGCAATGCCAGCAGCAGGTGTGGGACGAGCTCACCTTGGGCCCTCAGCTTGTACCTTATGTTCATGTGTAGGAGGGGATTTCTTTAAAAGCTTGAACCTCAGATCAGGCTTATGATAAAATGATGGGACAAATCGAGCTTTTATAATAAGATGAGATGCTGAATCAGAGCATTTGCCTCTTGTTTTCAGGTGGGCAAAAGAATGTTCTTTTTGCAAGAAACATTGAGGCTTTTGAAATGTGTATCCAAAACTTGGCTTGACTGATTGTGCGTGACCCAGATCCAGCTTCGGGACATTTAGCAATGTCACCATGGTATTAGGCCACAACGTTCAGTCTGATCAGCTCTGCTTTTCGAAGTCAATCTTTGCTGCATCTCTGATACATACAAGGTTCGCTTTTGCGGTGTGCCCCCTGAATCGTGCCTGCTGTCCTCCAAATCAGGTGCTGAGTCCTGCCACTGTCCAGTGTCACTACCAGCTGCCTTTGCCCCCAGATCAGGACATCAGCTTCTGCAGTGTAAATGTCTACAAAAGCTCTGCGGGATTTTTTTGCCGAAAGGAACAGCAGATGGTGCCAAACCTTGCGGCTCATAGGCTTCCCATCTCTTGCTTGGATGTTCAGGAGTCTCTCAGAAAATCTGCATCAGTTCTGCCACAGTGATAACACCTTCTTTGAGTGCTGAATCTACCCGAGCAAAAGGTTTTCCCTTGGGTGGTCAGCAACAATCTAATCTGCATGGCTGGCAGCTTGGGAAGTTTGAATATTAATTTTTGAAGTTAAATAACTCTAGATTAAAGTGTTTGAAGTCCAGCAAAAATAACAAGATATCCTCTGCCAGTGTGAAAGATGGAGCTTTATATCTTTGTATCTTTGTAAACCATATGAAACAGTAGCTGCTTACTCAGCTTTGGACACAGGATGATTTGCTTTCCAGTATCATAGGAGAAGTTCATCTCAAATTAGAATTTGTGCATTTGCAGAAGTGTAGGGTGACCAAACTCCAAGCCTTTGAGATGCCCCTTCCCTGTAGGATACCATACTCCTCTTCTCCCAGTGCCAGCCTCTATCGCTCACTGCACAGAAAGTTGTGTATGACTCGGGGGGGACACTGACTGTGCCAGACTGATTTTTGCTGTCTGGCTTAGAGAGCTGAGCTGCTGCAAGGTAATGAGGATGCTACAGGGCAATGGTTACTATTGCTAGATGAGATCTCTCTCTGTGTCACATCTTGCCTTCCACACTTCTTCCATTTCCCTGGTCAGCAGCAGTCCAGGTCTTCATAGTGTTATGGTAGCCACCTAAGAAATCTTTCATCTATTCAGGTGGCATCAGGTATTCCCCTCCCCTTCAGGAAAAGGCCACAGGGAGGCAAGATGGGTACTTGCTACATGCTCCCTTATCCCTGTGAGACCCATCCTGCAAACAGCAGCACCAATTGGTCCTTTCCACTTTCTGTTTGTAGACTTTTGACTCCATTCTTATTCTCACAGTAAAACATCAATCTGGTCTTTGTTCGGCAGAAGGAGGAAGCGGTACACTTGTTGGGGAACTCTAAGAGCTTCTACTTTTAACAGTCAGAAGTAGGTCTGAGCATGTTGGGTCACCCTCAGTGAAGTCAAGTTCTCAGATTACTTTCTATACCTTTGTTGCAAGGTATCTTTCAGTATTTCCCCCCCGTAATGATCAAATAATGTTTTTCCCACTGTCAAGAGATCACCTTGTATCAGATCCAGAAGGACTGATTCTGCTCTTTATCCTTCTCCTGTGGGTAGGTATCTGAAGTAGCTCCATTAATTTCAATGAATTTGCTCATGATTTGCATTGATGTAACTGAAGCAAACCTGGTCCAGCGATCTGAATTGCAGTTGCCATGGCAACAGGCAGCCCTTTCAGAAGCATAAACCACTAGGCAGAAGGTATGTTTAGCATTGAAAGGGGGGGACTTCTGCATTCAGTTTTCAGCCATGGGATGAGACTGTAGGCTATATTTGGAGCACAAGTCCAGGGCTCTATTTCTGACTCTACCAATGAACCCTTGGGAAAATTGCCTCCCACTGCCGTAGTTTTCCTTCCAGTAAAATGGGGATAGTATTACACAGGAGTGTTTTGAAAATTGATTCAGCCTCCTAATATGCTTTGAGAGAGATCCTCAGATGAAAGGCACAGTAGATCACAAACTATTAATAATATCACTTTATGCCAACATCAAAAAAAAAAAAAAAAAAAATAAAAATAAAAGAAGAGTCTGCATTGTCAGTGATAAGTTCATAGAGAAATGCATTTCCACAGGACCACTGGGAATGGAGAGCATTAAATGGGGAGAGGAGCAGGCCTTTTGTTTAGGTGCTGACGTATCTTGGGTTATTTTGGGCTGACCCAATGGAAGATTCTAACACAGTTTAGTGCTAGCTCAGGTTCAGCAGCAGCCAATAAGCAACCTAATTGTGCTCCAAATCCTCTTCTTAAATTGGATAGAGCTGTGAGTATTAACTGGGTCCTCTGAATCCTTGTCTAACACCAGGAAGGAAGCAGTAGGTTTGCAGAAGTATTAACAGCTGATGACTTAAATTCATTATGAGAACAGTATGAAAAACAGTTCACTGAGGGAGTCTGGTCAAGTTTAGGTCATGCCCAGGTGTGACCTTTGGTCTGTGTTGAAATAAAAAATGCCTCTGTTCAGGATCTTGATTTGTATATTCACAAGAAGCAAATAGACTTTGTGACAGATTGCAAGAAAAAAAACCAAACAAACAGCAAATCCACCTTGCCTTGCCCTGGGCATGCAAAACTGTTTCCATGGCTATAGAAAGGCACAGCTGAAGGATTTCGGAGCGCGTGCTTTTTCTGTGTTTCAGTTACAGCAAAGATTGTGGTAACAAAGGAGATCTAAGTAATTGCTAAAGGGAAAAAAGTAGCAGTAATTTCCAGTGAATGGAAGCAGCTTTTGTAGATTACTAAATTTTAATATCAGACGGGACAATTCTGACTTCCCACAGAGCTTTCACCAGAGAGCTTCGCTGCTACACTTCTTCCACTAGTGCTAGAAATACTATTTAAACATTTTCAGCCATTGCTGAATCTGGCTGAGGTCTCTACCTGTAGTGTTGAAAGCTTTGTGGAAACTTGAAAACTTGATTGCACGCTGTTGTCACAATGGGCTACATGATACCGACACTGGTCTGTGCTTCAAAGAGAAGGGTTATAGACTAGAATAAAATTTTTAAAGACATCAGAAGTATTATGATTTTTTTTCCAATTTTATTAGAAAATTGGAATTAAGAAAGAACTGCTTCATTTTTTTACTGTAAGGGTGACAGAGCCCTGGAACAGGCTGCCCAGGGGGGTCGTGGAGTCTCCTTCACTGGAGACATTCAAAACCCGCCTGGACATGTTCCTATGTGATGTACTCTAGGTGGCCCTGCTCTAGCAGAATCNGATGAAGAAAATCATACCCTCCTAGTCTTATTTTGTTAACTTCCTCCCTACAGTCAAAAGAAAGGCAGGCAATGGGGTACGTCCTTCCCTTTACTCACCACTGCAGGATTTCCAAAAAAAAACCCACAAAACTCACAGTATCTTCCTGATTAAAATATAACTAAAAATTATGGGGTTTTTATTTTAAAAAATCATTTGGAAATGCTTACTCAAAACACGCACATTTAAGAAACACAAAACCACTTTTCAAACACATTTTTGACCAGCCATAGTTAGATGACAAGTGCTGGTGCCAGACCATTTGCTCTAGGGTTCCCATTGTTAACACTGCTGGAACTGTACTGGTAACAATGGAGGAAAATATGTAGTAAATTTTGCTAATGAGAAGGCGACATTCTCACACAATCATTTTTAAACATTTAAAAGAACATTCAAAAGCACAATATATAAAGCAAATTCCAAAAGGATTTATCCTGGGAGAGATGGCTGAAGCAGAGAAGAAAGCCCTTTCATTCCACCAGTATTAATTCAGAGAAATGCATTTGGCACCAGGATTAAAAAGTTCTGAATGTTGAAGGAGTGCAATATTTTTTTTCCTAAGAGCAAATGCTGTCAGAGCAGACAAGCTAATTAGCGTGCCTGTTTTAGAGGATGAATATAGTATTCTTAAATTCAAAAAGGATTCTTTTGGATTGTCTCCCTGTATTTCCAAGCTGTAAAGGGGTGGGGGGGAATCCTCTCCTCCATCACCCTGTCCCGCACGTGCCTGTGGAGCACCCTGTGCTACAGAGGAGACTGGTCCCTCGGATTGAGGGTAATTGGTGTTCAGACAGAGCGGGGAAGGTGAAGGGTTATTTGATAGGAGCATCTTGTCTTGTAGAATGGCAGCTAAATAAAGTAAGATTAATGGAGCTAAGTATATGTAGCCAAGCTCTACAAGATGATTAAAAGGTGACTTTAAAACAGTATACAAATGTTTGAAAGGAATCATCAGGAAGGGAAAGAGCTATTGATAAAAAAGAAAATAGATTTCATGGCTTGATGCTGAGCAAAGGAATATGTGCTGGGCACTAATTAATACCTTGGTTTCCAGACATGAAGCCAGTGTAACTTGGGAAAACCATAAATACTTATTACGGAAGTTTGAATGCAAGAGTAAGGATAGTCAGTTTTTTCACTGACACACAGAAACACCATGTAAAGAAGAGCCTACAGGTGATAAAAGCACTGCCATAGATGATTTTGAAGTCTTTTTGCCTCTGAAGCTCCAACAGTTAATTTAGACACAAACATAAAGGAATGTATCAGCCTTAAGGACGTATCTCTGTGAATACAGTGAAGTTTGCAGTAAATGTAAAGACCACAAGTCTTTACAGAGACCATTCATTCCACAGCACAGGAGGGATCCTGGGAATGGCTCGGATGCATCATTTGGAATCTCCTGACTTGGTATCAAGGTGATGAAGTGCACACTGAGGCACCTGAACATCAGTCAAACCTGATCAGGAAGAGCAGTGCCCGGGACTGTATGGCCACGTCTTCTGGTAGTGTTCATACATTTGTACGGAACCATCTCCATTTCTTCCTACTATTTGCTCAATGTCAGAAATGTGCTTGGTATCACAAAATTGAAAAAAAAAATAAAATCTGAAGCATTGTATTAGTGTGATAGGCTGTTTCCTGCCCTTGCTTTGATTGTATTATCCTGCAAGGAAGATTAAACAGAGGCAGCATAGTTTTCCCTAGCTGTCAAGTCCAATTATTTCATTCCACTTTCCTGTGGATCTGTAGATGATGACCTGTTCTGGTAAGTCCTCTAGTGCTCTCAGCTGGAATCTTTCTGCTTTGCTTGTTTTTCCTGGGCACAGCTCCTTGCACTTTGATTGGGAAGGTTCCTGCGGTGGCACTTGTGGAATGCGGAGCAAGAGTACCACAAGCAACAACAAATCGCCCTCTCACCATCAGGCGCTCTGATGAGGCATGGATGTTCAAGCATGGCTGTTTCAGCAAGTCATTTTATAATGACAGGTGTCATTTATTTTTGGATTTTGAAAATGTTCCAGTACATTTGCTTTCAAATCCTGCCTCTGAATCCACAAGTGCAAAAAAGCCTACAGACACAAGGGCACAAGCATGTAAGGGCAAGCAACAAGGGCAAGGCAAAAGCACCTGTAGAGAGACTGCCAGCACCCCCTGAGGTGTGCTGCTGGAGGGGCGCGAGCTGCCATTGGCATCGGAAAATCTGTCACAGCATCTTCCAGCATATCCCTGCTGTGGACCATAATGGTATCAGACAGAGAGGAGTATTCACCATGTGACAGCAGAAGGAGGCGCTCCTGGGACTGGAATTATTTCGCCTCAGCCTGTAGAGTTCCCTTGTGCCCAGAATAATTAGTAGAGCCAGTAGCATTTGAAAGCAAACACACATGACTGTGTCTCTGATAATGACACTGGAAAAGTAACAGAATCTAATTATAATTAGAAAACAGCCCCAGCAATGTCCCAGCATCACAACGACCATCCTGACTTTGTCACAACAAATGTAAAAATACATCAGCATATTTATAGCTTGGCGTCTCTGTCCATTTGCAGCCCCGTGATGGGCCCCCCCTTGCCCTATTCTGTGTACCCTGCTGTGCTTCACAAGCAGTGACTGATGTTTATATGGTGTCTACCACTCAAAGACCCTGATTTTGTTTATCAAATTACTGCATCTATCTATTTGGCTAATCCGCCTGATCTAAGAGATCTGTACATTGGTGTATGTTATTAACAATCCCAAAGTCTTGTAGGACACAGCAGCAAGCAAGTCTGAAAGGGACAGCAGAAACTTGAAAGGTGCTTTGGACTCAAACTTCTCGCTTTTTAAGATTCCCTCATTACTGTTTACAGTTTTTTTTAGTCAGACAATAAATTTCTCCTTTCTTCATGCACTACACAGAGGTTTATGAAGTTGGTTTTTAAAATTATTCTTTCTGAGCTCAGTTTGGGCAAGGTGTGATTTTGGCCTGGCCACGGAAAGAGTTTATGATGAGGGGGGGATGTGAATTGGTAGGTGAAAGTTTTGCCTGCAGGGCAGGAGGAAGGACATGTTTTGCTGGAGTTTGTCTGAATGAGTTGTTACAGGATGAGATATTCCATCCTAGATAATTTACCATGGTGCCATAAACAATCAAAGAATTGCCACGATCCCTTTTGGAGGTGATGTATTTTGCAGAGGGAATTTGATGATTTATAGAAACACAGATTTGAAAACATTGAATTGCTTGTTATAACAGAGTAAGCACAAATTCTAGCTAAAAAATTAAATTACAAGCAACTCAAGACCTTTTACACTTTCCCTCCTCTGAAACTTTATTTCCAAATCAGAAATTATTAAACTAGTTACATGGAAATAAAGGTTTGGTCTTGTCATCCTTTCCTGTGTGAATGACTCCCCTTGAATCATTGCTGAAGGTCTGATAATGCTTTTTGCCTCCAGTTCTTGGAAAAATTTCCCCTAAAGTCGATGGTCAGATCTTATTGGGGTGACACTGGGTTAGATCAAAAGCTGAATGTGGAAGTAAACAGAACTATCCTGAACTTGTTAATGATATAATTGATATCTGAGCCTGATCTAGTAAATATATCACAATTCAGGTGTTTTCTCTGACCTAGAAAAGGTTTGACTGCTTGTGAAGCAATTCCTGACTAGTCCCAACCAATTGTCTTGACAAACACTATTAGTCAGAAGTGACTGACTGACTCTTAATGAGCTTAACCCAGGTTGGGGATGAGTTGCATCAGTTCAGAGTTAGGTATTTTTATTCCAAAACAGGAGCAGCCACAGAGGGAATTAATCAGGAATAACTGTTCTGCTTTTAATCCATAGTCCCTGAAAGGAAATTAACCTCTCTGTGTGCACAAGCTTGAAGGATTTAGCTGAAATTGCTGAAAAGCCTCCAGATTTGCTTGATAATTTCAAAGGGACTATTCCTCTGAGTGAATACTCTGTAGAATTGAGCTGTAATTCTTCCTCCATCCCCAAATATCAGTTTCCTCTCTTGCACTTAAGAACTTTATGTTTTGTTTTGATGTTAAAGGCCATTATAGATTGTGTCCCTAAAATTTATTTTTTGCTTGTATAGCTTATGGTATGAGCTAGCAGTTAGGTTCAGTGTATGTACATGATGAAATAATACTAATGAAATTACAGCATGGGACTGGACACAGCTCTGGCAGAAGGGGATGGAGGCGGATTCCCCCATCCCTCCCACCTCAGGACCAGCTGCTGTGACGTGCGTGGACTCCAGTGTCATCTGATGAGGTTCCAGCTGTGCTGCCCATCCCCTGTCACATGCCCCAGCCTGAGCAGGTTAGGATTCGATTCTGCCTCATTCTCAGTTTAGTTTCATTTCCCCATTGCCTGAAGGTTCAGGTTGTACAAAGGTGTAAAATGTAGTGTGTATACTGTATTAAGGCAGCAGGAGGGCATTTCTCCTCTGCCTCCACCTACCTCCTGTGCATCAGCTTCAATTGGAGCCTGGTTAGTGAGTGGACACTACTCTGCTCCTGTTTTAGGCTGTCATTCCCAAGCTGCTTTGTGGAGCTAGCCCCAGGCAATAGGCAATGAACTCTTATTTCCTATCTGTTTGTGCAGCAGAATGGAGCTATGGTTTTGTGCTGTAGAACCATCTAGAGAGTAACACATAACCAATACTGACAGCAAACAGCTTTCAAGTACAGTAAGCAGGAATATCTGAAACCTCAATCAATTTGGAAAAAGCCTGAAACCCTTAAACACAACTTACCACCTTACGCAAGTAGACGCAAATATGGGTAGGCTTGTATGGTGATTTACTTTGCTTGGTTCAGTCTCATCCAACTTTCAGAATCATTCCTACTAGCCAAAAGTCATATTGGAAGCAGCCTTCAGACACTGCTGCCTGCATGGCCTTGGGGTGAGCTGCTGAAGAGGAAGGAATATTGGTGTGAGGGAATGCAAAAGCCAGGAATGCTTGAGATTTCAGTGTGTTCTGTATTTTCCAAGTAAGACATTCCCCAGATTTTGAGGGTAGAGGTTATGAAAGCTCAATAATAAAAGTTCTTCATCTAAGCAATCAGGAGCCATGCCAAACAGGAACAATTCTGGGAAATAACCATTTTATCTTTGGTACCTAACTGTATTAAAAAAAAGTTAAAGCCTTTTATTATGATTAATTTATTGTGCTCAGGAAGTTTATGCAGCTATCCTTGATGTGCAGTTCTTGTCCCTTGGTTTTTCAGGTCCTGTGAAGTCCAGCAGTCAAAGAAAAATGTTTTTCAGGCACAGGTTTTTTTATTTCTCCTCTGGGTGCCTTAACTCTGTGTCAGAATTAACCAAAGGAACTTACTGTGAGAACTACAGAATCCTGTAAAGGGATTTAGAGGGATTTGGGAGATTTACAGATTTTTCATCATCATGATTTGGAATGATCAATTTCTTTTTTGTACATATTTTCCCATGTTAAGCTCATGAGGAATATGAAAATCCTATTAGAGGGGGGAAGCAGATATTTCTGGTCATAGAGGATGCAACGACCCACCTCCTGTAAGAGGTGGGCTGTGAAGACCATCTCCTTTCTCTTGCTTCATCCTTTCCACTGGAGTCAGTGGGCTTCAAATCAACCATTGTATCTTCTTAGTCCAGCTTTGAAACTTGTGATGAACCTGTTGTAGCAGGGGAGGAAGTGGTATGGATTGAAAGTGTTCACCTATGGACTGACCTGTTTGTCCTCAAGCTAGTCCTGTGTGCCCACATTGCAGAAGGCATCTCTTTGTTTGAATCCCTCTTTATTTATTTTGTGTGAAACAATGCATTTTGTAATCTGCTATTTATTTTTTACTATCTTCTACTGTACTTAGTACATCTACTATTTATTATTTAAAATCCATGTTATTAATCTAAATGCCATTCAACTAGAAGGCAAAATCCTTCGGGTTGCCCACACAGGGCAGCTCAGTATATCTACAAGCAAGGTTGATTTGAACTGGAAATTGCCAGTACCGACTGTCTGCTTTCCCTGGGTAGAAGGCTAGAGTTGTAAGCTGAGTCTGTCTCAGTCATCTTTCCTCGTATGTGGAAGGTCCAGGAGAAAGAGTCTTAAATCCCAGGCGCAGATTTTGGAATTGTCTCCAAATGTCATCTGATGTTCTCCAGAGACAACCTCTGTTCTTTCTTATGGAGGAGAATATGGAAAACATATAATGAACCAAAACTTTGAAACAATAAAACCTCCCAGGCTTGGCACTGTTTTTTCCCATCAAGAGACAGGAGAAGCAATGTGCAGCTATAGAGATCTTACGAGCAGGACTGAAACAGTCCTGGAATTAGTCTGAGAAGTCAAGGCCAGAGTCACAAGCAGCTGTCAGTATAGTAGTAAGCATGAAAGTTAGAAACTAGAAGGAAGGAATGAGTGTCTGTGGTCAGGGCAGCTGCTGGACTGAGGAACACAGGAAGAAATGACAGAGATGAAATGAAGGGAACAAGTGAATCAGGTGATGCGTTATAGATTCTACTTCTGTCCAAAAATGTCCCTGGGCTTGAGCCATTGAAAAGTAAAATGGGGTTTATCTGTTCTTATAACCCACAGACCTGGTGGTGATAAGCAGGAATGACCAAACAGAGGATTAGTCCCCAGTCACCAACAAGTAGTTCCCTTCACATTCCAGCCATGTTCCTCTTCCAACAGTGAAAGGTTCCACAGGATTTCAGGATTTAGCATCTAGACATGCCACATTGTCTCTTTAACTTCAGGTCATGAAGATCCTCTGTTTGAATATGGAGGTGAAAACAGTTTTATGTGAGAGGTTCACACAGGTTGAGTGCAGTGCTTTGAACTCCTTAACTGAAAGGTGTGACACAAATTGTCATTTAGATCATCCCTGAAGGTCCTTAAAGAGAGGAATGCATGTATTGGGGTGACACAGAGGCAAAAATTGTTTGAGGGAACCTGTTTATTTGAAAAACGTGCCTTGCTGCTCCAGTCTGAATTGTTTGTCTTCCTTGGAATGAAAGAATGTAGGACATGGAGGAGGGGAGACTTGCCAGAAAAGCCTTTTGGAATTGCAATGAAATGGACATGTTTGTGCTTAGAAGGGTCTCAGGCTTGTTGTGTTCACATCTGCTTTAAGTTATCCTGATGTTGGTTTAGTTTTGTTTTTTTTATTTTTTTAATTGAGTTTAGCATACTGAGAAAGGCACAAAGCTCTCTGTCCCCCAGGCACAAGAGGAAAAACCTCAACAACATCCACTGACCCTTCCACCATGTGCTTCCCAACAAACATTCCCAAACAAATGCTGGTGATGACAAATCGGCCTAGAAGCAACTTGATGGTGGGTGCTTAATTGCACACTGCAGTGCTCGGCGCCTTGGAAAGATGAGGGTGGAGAGCAGATAATGAGGGTCAGATTTGCTAACAGTGGGCATCGGCCAGAGTTGGCAGGTTTGGGGAGCACAGATCAAGACAATTATCGCGTTTCACTGCATGATGGATGTTCAGCTGAGTCAGCCAGCTGCTAACCAAGACCAGAGGGAAGCTGTTCTCAGGTCTGCGGTCCCATTTCTTAGCAAAGGTGGCTCTGAGCAGCCTTTGAACTCCTCCTATATGTAGAGTTTTGTCAGGCCTATATTATTTCGGGAATAAACTGCCCACAGGCTCTCAGTGGTACCCAGGCAGCTGAGGACAGCTGCAAAGCAGCACGTTGTGACCATGCCTTTTCCTCTCTGCCTTCTGCATGCCTGGTTCCCAAGGGGCAAGCAGGGAACCAGCCATGAGCCATTCAGGCATCTCTGCTCTGGCCTAAAAATACCAGAGGTTTTCACTGAGATGATTTCTACTCAGTTCAAAGAGGGAGAGCACAAAAGGGATTGGGCCCTGTGGGTTTTGGTTGGCCTAGACAACAATTCAGTTGGTATGGGCTTGGTCTGCAGACAGGCAGCTTTATCATTTAAGCCTAAAAGATGACAAGGGCAATCATAGGGCCTGCCTGTCCTGGGGCAATCTCAAGATCTCCACCCTTTTCTTTTGCACATGAATGCCAGTGAAAAGAGATTGAAGAGAGACATGTGTGCAGGGCTGATGGACCAAGCACTGCTGCTTGTGGGTGCAATTACTGACAGCAGGGCAGGGGATGTAGGTCTGCTTTCATGTGCAAATATTTGGTTGCTTGCCTGCAAGCACAGTGACAGGACACCTATATGTGTATATCATGGACCCAGGGGTCTGCTATAAAGGGACTGTAGTCTTCCCTGGAAGGCAGATATGGTGCCTTCCCATTCCAGCTTTGGGAATCAAGTCCAAAGCTGCTGTGTTGTAAGTTTGTTTGCCTTAAAGCATCAGCTTGTAAACTGCAGAAGGATTTCCCTAGTAGTTCAGCTATGAATGCAACAGGCAAAGGGAAGTGAGATGCCTTATGGTGTAACTGCATGGCATGCACTAGCAGGGTGTAAGTCACCCCTAACAAGTCACCACCGTCAGGGTACAGGGAATTGGGGTGGGGTAGCTGCCCTGAAGGCACTGTGGGTGTGCGTCAGCACTAAGGGCAGCTTTGTTGCTGTGTTCGTGGCTGTGCTTGTGTGTCTGCTTGCAGGAAACGTGGATAGTGCTTTAATTAGGTCACACTGTGCAGACCTGGGTACCCAGACAGGAGTGGGCAGAGTTGTGCATACACCCGTATAAGAAGACTTCCTGCGGTATGCACATAGGTGAGCATCTCTGTGCTATCTCCTCATTATGTCCAAATTGTCCTAAAGGATCCTCCTGGCCTGTTTTGCACGTTATTGGACTCACTGGTCTGTTCTCGGGTGCACTGGGTGTTTGCCAGTGAAAGAGATTGTCTAGACATGAAGTCAAACTGACCAGTTTCAAATCTCACTCGGCCCCAGGGGGGTAACCATAAGCCTAGGAGAGGCCTTATCAATAAAACATTTTCCCTGTAGGAGAGTAAAGAAAATGAGTAGGAGGTGATTCAGGTTTGTGGGAGAAAGGGGGAGCTCTGGCTTTCTGACCTGCCAGGCTAGCCCTAATTTTCAGTGTCAGCAAGGTGCCCATTGATGTACCTTCTTTGCTGGATTATTTTTTGTTAATGATTGTTTATTTTTAGATAGCAAATCTCAATCTGGAATGTTGTTCTGTTTTAGCTTGTGGGTGAGGTTTGCTTTTCTTCTGGGGAGGGTTGCAATTTACCACTAATCTCTTGGCATCCGAGGGATGGTTAAAACAAAAAAAAAAACCAAAAAAAAAAGCTCTCATTCAATCAGCAAATAAAGCAAGAAGTTATGTAAGAGGAATAATATTGACATGAGGCTCCCTGGCTTCTGTGCATCTCCCCCTCCCTGGGTGATTACAGGTTTCAGCACTCCCAGCTCTCTGGGGGCTGGCATTGCATAAGAGCCTCTGTGCTTCGAAACATTTCCCCCTCTTTTAAATCTAAGGGACCTAGTGCATTTATGAGCAACCTGGTCTTTTTAAGCAGATGGCTGGGTTTATTATCATTTTATTTGAATTATAATGATAACTGCAGGCTGAGAGGATTAATGCAAAAAATGGAAAGCACTAGCACTATTTTTTTCTCCTTGGTGTTTTCCCACACTCAAGGGGCAAAACCCCACAGCACCAAATCTTTGCCTAGTGTAAAGCAAGAGGGCTGCACTGACAAGTGCCACTGGGCTGGTGTGTATTTCCATAGGATGGAGTTAAAGAAAGAAACATTTTACCTTTCTTCTTTATGGAGTGAAAAGAAGCCAGAGCTGTTTGGGTATTTTTAAAGGTTTTTTTAGGTATATACTAGCAGCTCATGCTCTGTCTACCTTATATTCCATGAAAGATGGAGAACAGTTATAGAACCTGTAGGTAGAGAAAACCACAAGCCCCAAGAGAGGAAGAGAGTTATATTCAGCTTATATTTTCTATTTGTATTAACAACTCTCTTTGTCAAACATCTTACAAAGAGCTGAACAAAAATCTTTGCTTATTAAAGAATTCATCACTCTGCCTTGTAAAAAGAAAGTGATCTCTCACTATCTCTTCTGCTGACTGTTTAAACCATTGAGAATCTGCTTTCTCTAACATGGGAAGACTGAGTTCAAAGCAACGAAATGGAAAAAAGTGTTTCCATAAGCATAAGAACTACTGGAGCCTGGTGGATTTGCACCTGTGGTTGAGTGTCAGTGTGGATTCTCTCATGTCTAATACGGTTTGAATCCTGCCACAGTTTCTCCTCAGGGAGATCTAACAGTGTCTCTATCCCTCATCATCTGCTTATTTGCACAATCTATGTAAGGAATTCCTGTCTTTGAGACTGTTCTAAGCTCTGCATCTTTAAACAAGCAGGCTCAGGACCTGGAGTTCTTTCTTGTTTCTTTTCTCTCATTTTTTTCCATTCAATTCTTCCATCTTTTTTCTACTATCATGCGGGAACAAAAGTAAAGGAGAGTGAAGATTTGTATTTATCACATTGGTCTGGTTGCAGGAGTTGTATGAAAACCAGTAGATTTTAGAATCTCATGATAAAATGGTGGCAGCGCCAACACTTTTAGACTTTTGAGGTTTCCAGCCAATTTGCTATCTCAGAAAAGAGTAGACTAGCCACACCAGTGTTCTCTGGAGAGAGACAGAAGAGGTAATGATGTCTGGAGCTTTGCAAAAAATGCTGAAGAAGTGAGGGAATGAGCTAGGAAAGCTAAACCACAAGCAAACTTCAAAGAATGCCTCCTCTGCATGGGTGCTGTGTTCTCCAATGCCACTGAACTGCAGCAAGGTCCACATGCCCTAAGGGGGCCTTCACAGAGGCAAAGGCTATTAAAGAGCTCTGTGTGCAGAGGTGGGAGAGGGCATTGGAGCTCATTTTGAGTTTCTCTGTTGAAATCTAGAAAATGAATCATGAGTGCAGTTCACTGGGAATTCTCTGACAAAATGTTTTCTTCATCAGAAAGCAATGATTAACTGAAAACAACCTCTGTTTCATCTAAATGAATAAATTCCCATTGAAATACCAATAAATTCCACTGTGCCTGTGCCTGGTTGCTAGTATGACTGTCAGAAAGCTGGACAGTCACTGAGGGTCTGCAGCTCCCAAGTAGCCTTGCAAGGCTGCACTGGGGCTCTCAGAGCTTTCACACACCCAGATGCACATGCAGGAGAACAAACAGATTTGGAAGTCCTGCAGCTCACAGCATGGTTTAGGGCTCCAGTCTTCTTCTCTTCTGCAGGAAAGACAGTTTACTGATACCAAATGCTGTGGTGCCCAAAAAAGAACTTGTAATTTTTCTAAAGTGTTGGTTCGGTGTGAAAAGCTTCTAACATCATGGGTGATGCAATGTTCCTTGTTCACATGTTGTCCTCCAGCAGAGAGAAATTGTCTGGTTAATTTGAACCCTCACACCTTGCTGGGAAAAAAGTCTTTCCTTCGCCAGGATGTACTAAGTACAGATGCAAAGATGGACTTAATTCTGTGGATGGCTCAGCTCCAGATCCAGAAATCCTTCTCCTTCGGAAATTGCAGTACTTGGGAAAGGAGTAGTACTGCAATTGGCAGCACCTAGATAACATATCATCACAGGCAGCACAAGTTCTTAGGAAGGCCGTGAAGGTCTTAAGGCACTCCCATCACATTTTCTTTAGGATAAGGAAAATTGAAAGAAGACAAACCTTCACTACTTAGGAATGTTGAGAGCAGCTCAACTCAGAGCAAGATAATTTCAGGAGCAGGGCAGCACTGCTGATAGGATGGTTACCTGGAGAAAAGCCTGGCAGTGAGCAAGAAGACTGCTATGCAGACTCCTATTCATGATCTTCCCTGAAGCTCTTGGACATACCTGAGGAGCAACCACCACTTTAATGGATTCACTATAGATTAAGTAAAACCTAGCAGGAAAGCAATGAAATTGCTACAACAGAGCCCAAGGGGATGCTTTCCCTTGTTTGATGGAGATGAGCCCTTGTTTGATGGAGATGAGCTATTCAGTGGTTGCATAGAGCACATTTATACAAACTGGAAGCCGTCTTTGTTGGCTGAAGGAGATCTCAGTAGCATCATCATGAACTTGAAAAAGGCTATAAAGATGATGAGGTCTGTCCTAAGGTCTTATGTAGGTTGTCATCTGTTGGAAAGTCATAGCCATCCCATTATATTTCTACTCCTTGCAGTGTTAATTTTCACCTGCTGTTACAAGGTTAAAACAAAATATACAAAATTTGTTCTTCATTGGTTTTAAAATGCTGAACATATTTAAAACACTTTGTATTCCCATGCTGAAAGGTATTGTGAAAGCAGCGTTCATATTTATTATTAGAATGAGGTTAACAAACAATCTTGCCTGTAGAGACATCTGGCAACAAACCCATCTGAAATGAGCAGAGGCCACTTACTAATAAGGTTTCTAAGTAGGGAAAGGGACAGGGTGTTCTCAGTGATCCTGTAGCTGGAATTAAAACAGGGAGATTGAGTTTATCTGTATGGTTTGCACGTCTCACTTTAGGATCCTTCCTGGAATTACTACACATATAGCAGAAATCAAATAGTCCTCTATATACGCTGGGTTTGATTAATCGAATGAATCTATAAATTGAGTCAACTTACAAAAAAGATCTGCCTATAGACAGCCAAGAAGTGTTCTGGGAAGGCTTTACCAACAGTTACAATATTTCTTTTCTTTCAGAGTGGATAATCAGAATGAGTTTTTCCTGCTTGCTCTAGGAGTTATTCTATTCTCTCCTGACATAAGCTATTTTGGGTGAGCAAAACATATATGAGCCAAGAGACAACAAAGGAATTTTGTTGGAAACATAGGTTTTTGACTCTTCTTATTTTAAAGGCAAAGAAAAAGAGGAAAATACAAGGGTGGCAGGTGAAGCAGGGAGTCAAGTCAAAGATTTGCAGGCACAATAACAATGATGTGATGCAGAAATTGGTAGGTGTACCCCAGCTGTATTTTTTTAGTCAATGCCTGAAACAATCTATGTCTGCATGAGGTGCGATGGGGTTCACTAGAACTTAATGGCCCAAACTTATAGTAGGTATCTTTAAAGATACTGAATGTGGGAAAATGCAGGGTGGCCAATGGGAAAGAACCCACCTCTAGTTTTAATCCATCCCCTCTAGTCCTACCATTACCTGACATCCTAAAAAGTCCCTCCCCAGCTTTCTTTTGGGCCCCCTTAAGATACTGGAAGGCCACAATAAGGTCTCCCTGGTGCCTTCTTTTCTCCAGACTGAACAATCCCAACTCTCTCAGTCTGTCTGCACAGGGGAGGTGCTCCAGCCCTCTGATCATCCTCATGGCCTTTCTTTGGACATGTTCCAGCGTGTCCATATCTTTCTTGTAACAGGGGCTCCAGAACTGGATGCAGTACTCCAGGTGAGGTCTCACAAGACTGGAGTAGAGGGGGAGAATCACCTCCCTTGACCTGCTGGTCATGCTTCTCTTGATGCAGCCCAGAGTACAATTGGCTTTCTGGGCTCCAAGAGCACACTGATGGCTCTTTCATCCAAACCCTGCCATTATCTTCTGTGACTCCGGGAGTGTGGCTGGAACCTTGCCAGTGAAGGCCGAGGAAAAGAAATCATTGAGAACCTTGGCCTTCTCAGTATCACTTGTCACTGGTTCACCCGTTTCCTTTCCGAGGGGCCCACACCTTCCCTAGTCTTCTTCCCACCATTAATATACCTATAGAAATTTTTGCTGTTCCCCTTGATCTCCCTGGATAGATTTAATTCTAACTGAGCTTCAGCTTTTCTAACCAGGTCTCTTGCTGCTCAGGCAGCTTCCTTATATGCCCCCCATTCTAGCTGTCCTTTCTTCCACTCCTTGTAAAGTTTCTTCTTGTGTGACAGTGTGTCCAGGAGCTCATCCAGGCAGGTGTCCTGCCTTCCTCTTTGTTGGTATACTTTGCTCCTGGACACGGAGAAAGTGATCCTTCAATACAGACCAGCTGTCTTGGGTCCCCCTTCCCTCTAGGGCTTTGATCCACAGTACTTTGGCCAGCAGAAACTCTGAAGCAATCAAAGTCAGCATGCCTAAAGTCCAGGGTCATACTCTTGGAATACATCCTCCTAGTTGCCCTGAGGATCTTAAATTCTATCATTCTGTGGTCACTGCAGCCAAGGTTATCCCTGAGCCTCATGTCTCATGTCTGACTAACCTCATAGTTTTCTTTGATAACTGATCTAAACAAGGAAGATGTGATACATGACATCTGTTTAGACTTCTATGAAACAATAAATGTATAAGGTCATGATGGGGAATTTTTAGCAGAGCTCGAGAAGTTGGGGGTTACCACAAGGCTGAAAAAGGGAAAATGAGCAGGCTAGAGGGGAGAGAGGGTAATGAGAAAATAAGAAGTTACTAGCACAGTTCTTCAAAGAAAATATTGATGCCTTTCATAATAGCTTCATGAATAGCATGTTTAAAAGTATCCCTGTGAAATCTGGTGATAACACAAAGCTAGGAAAAAACATCAATGCAGAGGAGAAGGAGGAAATCAAATGTGAATGAAGCAGTATATTAGTCCACTCCTTGTATAATAACTATCATTTAAAATGTTAAAATAATGTTTTCTCGCACAGAGCCAGGGTGTTAAAACCTACTTAAATTGAAGATCAACTTTGGCACAGAAATAGAAGGGCATGAACTGGCCCAAAATATTGTTATATACTACAGAAAATATATGTTTAGCCCGGGAATTAGAGAAGTTTCTAGCTTTTAGAAAAATGCAGTTCTAGAGTGATTCATCTATTTCTGAGGTGACATCTGATCATTTTACGAAAGGATTTTCTCTGATGCATAAGGACTGTTCCTGTCCATTTGCCCATATTGTCTGTTCTTGCCTCCTCTCCTAAGAAGACTGAAATTCTGAGGAACTTTAGGTCACAGTGGGTCTGGAAACATTCCTTCATTTACTGGGATGTGTTGGTTCACTTCTGACATTGTAGATATGAGTCACATGCAATGTGTCTGTGAGGAATGACAATCTGGTAAATAGAGCCCTTGGACATAGGGAATCTGTGTTTCATTCCCATCCTATTCCAACTTGTTTGCATGCTCTCAGATAACCCACTAAACAACTGAATAAGAATTTTAGTGAATTGAAAGCTCACATCTGAGCCTGCTGTCCTCTGTGAGTGGTCACCTAACATGAGGAAGAAGTTAAACCTTGCTTTCTGCTTTGATCTGAAAGTACCTGAGATACTCAATGCTCTTTCTAAATATGCTTCCATCAGAACACTGCAGTTCTCATTTTCCATCTCTGCCCAGTCACACATTAAGTATTTGTCAATGTTCTTCCACCAATTCTCCCAGGGGAGTTTCAGCTAACATGTTGTTGGAAAAGTTTCTCATTTGCAGGCTGGAGGGGNCCCCCAGCACTGAATATACCACAGTGGGGTGGGCACTCACTTCCTTGAACCACTGGGGCATCTTCCTTGCAAGAAACTGAAAGAATAATGCTACAACTGATTTGGAAAGTCTCCGGCATCTTGGATCTCTGCCCAACCATGAAGGCACTCACCTGGAATAGGGTCTCTTCTCAGCGAAGGATAAACTTATTTTCCAGGGAAGATTTACACATCAAATTTCATTCTTACGTAGAATAAAACAGTTGCTGAAAACTCACTTTTTTTTTTTTTCATCTCCTCCAATTTTACCTGAGGTCCCCCAGGAGGTCTTCCTCCCTAGTAAGAATTAATAACATGTGTGAGGGCTTCTCTGAGTCAGTGGGTGTTACAGGGAAAGCAACTTGCTTTGGTCTCCACCCAAGGGGTCAGGAAGGCTGAAGGAAGCAGCTGTTTTACCTGTGGATTTTTTATTTTGCTCCCTGTACTGGAAAGAGAGAGTCTGTGATTTCCTCTGAGTCCAGCCAAGTTCTGTCTCTGAGTGACAAACCACACAAAGTACAGCAAGTTCATGGAATGTTTTTGCAGCTGTCAGCTTTAACCCGGAACAAATGACAGCAAGGCAACTGCAACCTTTTGGTCCCAGGGCTACCCAAACCCTGGCATCCTTTTCCAAACTGGAAGATTTACACTGGCTCCATTGGTTGCTCTGGCTGCACAACCTGTCTGATTTGCCTTGGCATTTTGAGAGTCCTGCCATGTCACAGCACATATGGTCCCTGCAAGGCTCCACAGGCAGAGCCATCCCCATCCTCAGAGTGGATATTCAGTGACTGATTACAGTTGCCTCTTCTATTATCCTTTGATCAGTGTCATCATGATGGTCATGGTTATTATTGGGGCTAGTCAAAAAGTAGCCTGCTCCCCACCTTTTGAAGGCTTCCAGGCTCTTTCAGGTCAGCCCAGTTATTTGGGATTATGTTCTGAAGTCTGGTTTTCTTTATGAAACATTGCCCGGTATAAACACTTAGATTTGCAAATGGTGATGTGCACAGTGGCTGACAAAGGCTCCCAGCAACCTTGTGATAGGTTAACCTGCTTCAGTAGCTGGAGAACAGCAATGCCAGAATGGGAGTCATCTTGGATGCTCAGCCAAGTGCAGTATAAAATGTTTATATGGACACGTTGGTACTAAGCTGAGAAGGTATGATACCATACTCTAACATTAGGCTATTCTGCAAGCCCTAAATGATTGGGAAATTGCAAGGCAGGACCTAAAAATAAATCAGGGGAATATCATCTAGATTTTGCTTATTGATTGACTGCTCTTCCTAAATACATAAAGCAAATGACCATTTAAAGTCTCTGATTATCCCTGCTTGAGTGCCTTTAACTTTGCCCAAAATGGGATTCAGGCCCCCAAGAGAAAACCGGTAAAAATGATAAAAGCAAAGACTTTTTTGTGTGAGTACTAAACACTGTGACAAAGGTAGAAAATCAGTGAAGCCCATGCATGCATTTCAGAGAGAATAACATTAGGCAACATAATTCTGTCCTCCTACAGACAGGAATATTCATGTGTTCTCTGAGTCAGAATTAAGGAAGGCCACCCAAAACATCATAGCAAACTCTGCAAAACATCCTTCTTTATAGAGCTGGTGTCCTAGATTCACTTTTTTTCTCCCTTTTTTTGAGTCCTCATAGATTTATGTCTGTGAAGACAAATCGCCAGCAAGTGCAGTCTTGGTTTCTTTGCCATTCATGACTCCTTCTGGTAAAATCACAATTATGTGGCTCTATCCAGAGCAGAGGACTCAGGCTCCTACTTTGCACTTGTTAATAAGTTTTTTACTGATGATGACCAACATTTTCGGAGAGGATTAGGATCCTGGGTGCCCAGACACCATAAAAGGTCTTGCATAGCCACACACTGCTCCCAGAAATACAGTTCCTTAGCCAGGGGCTTCACCTGGGACAGCAGACATTCGAAAACGTTTCTGAGAGACTTTGCCCAGGAATCACAGAATCATAGAATGTTAGGGATTGGAAGGGACCTCGAAAGATCATCTAGTCCAACCCCCTTGCTAGAGCAGGATCACCTAGATAAGAAGACTTGCAATAAATAATTATTCTGCTTTTCAGTTGGAACCACTGCTGAAAGAAAATGTCTTTCCCCAGTTCATGAATAACCACATGAGTCGCTTCAGAGTTTATTTGGCTTTGTCTAAGAGTTTGATTTGCCAGTGTGAGCAGGATGTCACATCAGTATGTTTCTTTAGCCATACCTATGGAAATGTGAGCAATTAGAATGGAGGGAGCGTTGCTGAAAAGTCCATGCACAGCATTTCTGTATCACAGTCTTAGTTCCTCCACTGCAACTTATGAAACCCCCCTTAATCTCTCTGCTTCTGTAACAAAAGAGTTCAATTACAACTGAAGAGTCCTACCTTGTGTCAATGGTTGTGAAACTTCCTAAATGATAGTTCAAAAAGAGCTCAGAGGGTTTGAATGCTGGAGGCATTGAGAACATTGGCCATGTGGTCTGTATTAAAGGAAGGCAGAAGAAGAGATTCCTGTGTCTAATCTACACTTATACAAGATGAGATGAAGACAGGCAAGCTGACTGGAGCTCTGCACTGACCCACAAAAGTGCTGTGGCCTGTGAGGAAATGCTGGGAGCCCTGGGCTGGTTTGTACCATGGAAGAGACAGGCTGGCTGTGCTCAGATACATTAAGGGATGTTCTAACAGAGAGCATACATCAAATACTCTCATTAGTAAAATGACAGAAAATGCTGTTATGGCTTGAGGCTGCAGCAGGGAACATTTAGTATAAATATTAGGGAAAAAAAAATCATAATTCCAAGAAGAGTTACAGCAATTGGAACAAACTATCAGGGGACACTGTGGAATCTCTTCTAAGCTTCCAGCCATCACTCTGGGAAGATTAAGTAAATCCGAGTCTGTGGCAGTGGCTGGGGTGGTCTGCATGATCCCCAGCACTCCCTTCAGTTTCAAACAATTCTCTGAATGGGAGGGATGGCTTGTTAGTAGAGCCTGCAGCTTGGATAATGCACTGACGGCTCTTTCAATTATACATGGCTCTCCAGGGCAGGGCCTGTTCTTCTCTCTGCCTTTGGAAGGCACCCAGAACATATTAGGCAGCACCACAATATAAATAATAACAACCCACTGTCCCCATCTCAGCAGTGGAACAACCGCTTTCTTCAGATTCCCTCCTGCGCTGTGAGCTGCAAGGCCAGACAGTAGCCCACTCCAGCTGAGCAGTCACTTAAGAGCCAGCCGAAGGGTAAAATCCCATGGCTACAGCACATGACACAAAGAGTTAGTGTCAGTATGGCTCTGGCAACTCTCCATTCTCTTCCTTTTCCATTTCCTCAAGCAGGTAGTGGCTCCAAGGACAGGACTGCCACTATCCAGTGGACAGTTAATGCTTTACCGGGGCGAGGAACACTGTCCTGCTTGGCAGATGATGCACTGGAGAAGACAGGATGGTCACGGGTTTTGACAGGCACAAACTTGCTCACCTTGTAGTGCTACTGAAGCTGGACCACAGTGGGTAGCAGAACGGGTGTGGTGGCAGCACTGGTTGGTGGCGCCTAGGAGGTGCCTTATTATGGTTTTTGGCATAATACTAATTATTACTGCAGAGTTATTGTAGGTTTTCCTATCAGTGTAACACTGCCACCTGTTCTACAAGAGCTGTTCTCCTCAGGAGGCTGAACTGCACTGAATAAATTTGAGTTCTGCTTGCTAACCTCGCTTCCTGCCAGACTGTGGGGTTTTCAAAAGAGGCAGGATAGCATCTGAAGCCAGTTTTTCTCATTCACACCAAGAAAGAACACACAGCAGAGCAGCCAGCTGAGAACATGGGAGGGTGCCAAGAGCGAGCATCCCTGCAGTTCCCAGCTCTCTGCTGCAGTTGTTGCACAGATGGGAAGGTGGATCTTGCAGCACTGTGAAGTTCCATTTAGCCCCATCAGCTTGGGGGCAGGGATTGAGGCTCCCTTTTCTCTCGTTGTTCTCTGTAAAGGGGTTGCTTTTCCATTATGCTGCTACCCTCTTCATACTACAAAGGAAAGTAAGACTGGTAGCATGTTTTGGCAGGGGAGGAACTAAAGTCTGAGAGCACATAGACCCCCAGTGACTGCCAACTACACCTCTTCCAAGTATAGATCCTAGGAATAGTAATATGCAATGTCACCTGTTTATTTTTCACTTTCTTGCTGTAACATTAGAGCAGGAAAGATCATTTCAATTGAGAGATGTGCAGCAGTCCCTCCCCAGCTGCTGAGTGGCTTTATCAGGTGTTCAACATGCCACATCTGTCCAGATGGATTGCTCCAGTGTGTGTTCCCAAACTGGAAACAGAGAAGAGAACTCTGTATTTTTTTGGCACCACACTCTTACTGCAGAGTGTCTGCAGATTTATAGAGCTGTAGCAATAGTACTGGCCACAAAACAATATTGGCTATACCACACACTTACAATGATACCTAAATAAGAACAGCTTCAAGCCAGAGAGAACATTCCCAGGGACGTCAGTAGAATCAAATTTCCTACTTGGAGGGTGTTGAATGACTTATGGCTTCTAACTTTGGTGCCAGCAGATAATTCTTTAAAATGTAGGTTTGCAAAGCATTGTGCAAACATGGTTCCTCCTCCACCGCCTGCACGGTTAGAGAACTGAAGGCAATGGCTTTATTTTCAATATGGAGAAGATGATTCAAGAGGAGGAGGTGCAGAGACATTAACTAATTTTCTCAGTGACACCAAAATGATGCCTTAATAGAAAACAATGAAAAGCATAGCAGTACTTCATCCCCAGCAGTGTGCTTAGACCATAAGGTAGGTCTGAGTTGCTTCCTGATTTTTCTTGCTCATACAGGGCAGGCTCTCCTGACTACTTTGATGGAACTGCAAAGCAGGAGCCGCTTTTAACAGCAGGCAACATCTGTTTGACATGCTAGTAACAGAGGAGTGATAATACTAGTTAGAAAAACACAAAGACTTAGACCTCAGTTAGGGTTCACAACAGATTCAGAGTTAAAGCCAGAGTTTCAAAGATTTGAAATACATGTCATTGTTCCACCAGCATATCCACAGACAAACTAGAACTGACATACAGGGTCCTTCTAGTTTCAACTCTAATTGTAAAGCACAAAGCTCCATGGAATGGTTGGTTGGGAATGAAGAGGTACACGAAATCCACTTCTGCAGTCCACACAATCCTCTGGGGAAAGGTCAGAGCACACCTCATCAGCCCAGGAGAGAGGCACCTTAGCAACCTCGTTAACCTGACAAGGTGCAGATCTAAAAGGCCTTGCCCAAGGAATCTTCTACTTCTTGTATCACAGCTGTGAATTTTTCATTTGTAGACCTGGCTTGAAGGTAGATATGCCACTAAACAAAGAGAAGTGGTTTCGTTGTGAAAGGTGAGTGATATTCAGAATTTGCTATGAGGTTTTTATCATTATTATTTTTTATTAGGAAGGAGTCAACAACAAGCAATGTCTCATAAGATGATTCAGAGTCTGAGTGGTGCCTGGTAGCACTGGTAGGCTCTATGATACTAGTGAATAAAAGGCTAATTGCCTAGAAACTGGGGTGTTGTTGATGGTCATGGTGAGGCCTCTAAAAGTTGTTTCTTATGGTTGTGCAAAACTTCCAGTGTTGCAAAGCTCTAAGGGCAATTGGAGAAGTGCTGATAAGGCCTACAAAGGTAGAGCTAATCCTGTGGTATGGAAATGAGATGAGCTGAGTTATGGTGTTGTTTGGGGTTTTTTTGGTTGTTGGTTTCTTTCTTATTGGGTTTTTTTGGGGGGGGGTGGGGTTTGGACTTGGAATATAAAAGTGAGTACTTCAGAAGTGCTTCTTGTTGATCTTTATCCATTTCCACTGAAATCTCTCTATATATAATTCTTTATGTCAGTGGGAGCACAGTTAAACCAATTTTCAAAGTCTCAGCCTTACAAATCATTTCAAATGGCCACTGTGATGCTGAATCTTTTAGCCTGGGGTAACTTTGTTCCCTCTGGAACAAGGAAGTACTGCTCTGAATGGGCAATTAGTTTGTTTTCTTCTCTTCTTCCTTCCTTATTCTTTTTGTGGTTCTGAAGAATTCTTTGTGACAGATGTTAGTGTTCATCTCTTGCTTATTAATATTCCCATATTATTCAGTAACACGTTTCTGCTGCTACAGTGCTTCCTGACAGCTTACACTTGCAATACGTGAAGCCAAGATGTGTAGAAGTCCTGTCTGGCTCCATTCCTTCCTTATGGCCAATTCAGAGGGAGGTTAGCTTGGTGGGGGGAGGAGGAGAGAGGAATAATTATGCCAAGACAATGTGTTTGGCAAGAGGCTTCTATCTTCCTCCCATAACAACTACATAAAATGTTTGTAAGTGAGCAGGAGCTAGTATTTTTTTCCTATTCAGGCATCTTTCTTTCTCTGGATCCTTTTCTGCAGCTGGGATTAAGATGAGTGTGGTTTTTTGCTGCTCAGCAGCAGCACCGAAGTTAGGACTGGTGTTTACAAAATTAGGTGGGTGTTTTTGAGAGGCAGGATGCTGGCTGTAGAAGACCTGACAGAACACAGCCAGCTGTCTCAGATATTCACCTTATGCCAGGCAGAATAGAAATAACTGAAGCATCTGGACATTTTTCAGAAGTGTCATCCTTTTGAGTGACAGCTTGGAGCTGAACTAGGTATGGGGAGCTGGGTGGGAGGAAAGTCAGAGCACTGCTGGGTCTAGGAGGGGAAACAAAGCAGTTAGAGTAGGCTCAGCTGATCCAAGAGGTGAGATGGAAAGGGGAGTTGGAGGTGCAAATGAACTTTACTCTTCACCCTTACTGGTGCTGGACCTTCCTATTGGTGCGAAACTCATATCTCAGCCTCCCTCCCTGTCCTCTGGGCACCCACCACTAGGAAGCTGGCTTGGGGCCACCTGAGCTAATTCTGGAACAGTTCTCAGGTTTTCTCTCCTGACAGACTTGGGAAATCAAGGAGAGGCACACAGGCGTATATTAACCCTGGGACAACTGCTGCTTGCCAGTCCCAGCTGTGCATCTCATTAGCAGCAATCTCCAGACTGCTGACCCTCTCAGTTGAGGAAACACTAGTGGTCTGATGACTCGACCCCACCTCTGAGTGCCCAGCCAGTCAAGAAATGGAAACATCACTGCAGCTGAGGTTGTGCCTTACACTGATATGTTTATTTGTTTGGCTTTCCTAACTCCTGGGCTGCACTCTCTGGGTTAGCTGGTATTTCAGATGAGCCCCAAAGAGGGAGAAAGACCTTGAGGGTTGACTTTCTTCCAAGCTGAGCTGTCTGTTCCAAGAAGCAGAAACTTTCCATGCTGTATAAAGCAACTGGCTCTTACCTTGTTTACAGAGTCTCTCAGACGCAGCTCTTTATGTTGTGTTTTGCAGGACATAAATAAAAGACACATAACAGGCTCAGTGAGGAGCTCTGACCCAGTCACTGCTGCATCCACCCACAGTGGAAGTGTAGTAGAGGTGGGGAGAAGTAAAGGAAATAGGGCAGAAGTAATAGTGGTTTAAAGGAAGATGTTATGAGGTGAATTTTTAGTGCAAATTTCAGTCTTAGGATGTGCTCTGAGAGCAGGTCTTTATCTGGATGATATAGTGATCCTCCTTCATACATACAATATGTATGTATAGTAATGGGTGGGAATGGGAGGAAGAAAAGATGCAGAAATAGGAAAGAGAGATGGGTGTAAATAAATAAAAATATTCATGGGAGATGGAGAGCTTGTTACTTAAGATGCTGTACCTTCAATACTATAGTGTCTACCTGAAGTTTTAGAGAGGTGAAGTTATTGAAATTCATGATCTAAAAGTCACTTTATTGACAATAAATGACTGCAGATTTTTTTCTTTTCATTTCTGAATATCAACATTAAAATGACAGTACACCCATCCCGAAAGACTTTGTCAGGGCAGGCTGATATTCAAGGGACAGAAAGCCATTTAAACACACTGTTGATAGGGGAGACACCTACCAGAATTCAAGAGGACTGATGTGTTTCAGTAGGTGGTGGCAGATGGATCTCTTGACATCTTTCCTGCAGAACAACCTGTTCCTTTCTTTCTCATTGTATAAAGCAGGAGAGAAGGTTGTCTGCCCTTGAGGCTGTAGCTGGCTGGAAACTGGAGAGGTGTGTTTATCTTTGCCTGTAAAATCCTTTCAGTCATTGAACAGGTGGCACTGTGAATTAGAAGGTTCCTTGTTCTAGGTTCCTGGTTGACTGCAGGTACTAGAGCCTTTCATATTTTGTCAGCAGCTCAGAATTTGCATGGGATAGGGTAGGAGGAATTATAGGTCAACACTCTTTGACAACTGTTTAATGGCCTGGGGAAATAGAGATGTTGGGTCCAGTCCAATTTCTGTAGGGTCATATGTCAGCAATGCAGATCCTCCCAGAACAACTGACACTAATTGTCTCCCTGATTGGCAGCCTCAACAGAATGGCCAGGGGTGAGGGAAACCTTGAAGGCTAAAGTTCAGTTGTGCTGGCAGAATGGTGTGGCAGAAGGTTAGAGTTGCTTCCTTTCAAGTAGTTATTTCTGTAGAAAGAAGTGGTCAGGCTTCTGCTCTTGTGCCTCTGGGCAGCCTTGTTTGCTGGGCTATGAGATGTGAGCAAGTGGCTTGGTTGAGGTCTTCTGTATTTACTTCTTAGGGATTTAAATAAATAAAGTACCTGGAGCAAAATAAGAGTAATTCTTGGGTCCTCAAACACAGCTGGGTCACTTTCTCATATTTTGGGGAGCAGGGGAGTGGTGAGACTTGGTTATAGATATAAAAAAGGTATGAACAGGTCAGTTCATTAGAGATGGATGCTTGTGAGGTGGGCGGACTCCCAGCAGACTTCACAGCTCATCCATTTCCACCACATCCTTAGCTTTATGAAACACTCCTTTCTCTGCAGAGAGCAGAGCAATGCAGGTTTAGTGCAGTTACATGCTTAATTTACACATCGAGTTACCAGGGCCTGTGAGCCAGTGGGATCAATGCAGCACACACCACTAATTAAATTGAATATATTCTGTTAACTGGATGTTTCTGGCAGTGCATATGGTCTCTTTAGACCTTTGATCCATGGGTTTCTGCTATAGAAAACTGCAGAGTTGTGAGGTTAGAAAGTTGCTGATTTGGTCATTAACTGCAATATTACAAGAGAAAAGATGATGGATGGCAAAAACCTGGGGGCATTTGTTGCCTGCAGAATGGCACCAATTTCACACTGTGAATAGATGCTTTCAGATGGTTGGCATGTGAAAACTGTTTGCTTTCTGCTTTTATTTGCATGAAGCTCTTGAGGAGAAGCCATACTGCTTTGTCTTTCATCAGAATGGGATTTATTTTTTCACAGGCATCTCAAGTGACCCCACAGATGCAATAATTATCTGGGAATGTCTGTACTGTGAGATGCTTTCATGTCAACAATAATAATCTACAGATTGGATTAACATATAGCTTGATTCTACAAGTCCTTAAGCTTCAACTCTGTAAAGGTGTAACATACTCATATGCTTAAATGGTGAGCTTTTGGTTTGGGGGAGGCAGTCTTCCAGAGAATAGGAGAGTCTCTATTCAAGTCTTTCATAACTTGTCTGAAGCTTTCAGGTTTACAAATTGTTTTTGTTGAAAAGAGACATTACTTAAGTCTAAATGTTTTACTTCAGTGTTTTCAGAACAAAATATTATGAAAATGCCAAAACATCTTGATATTTTTGAATTTCAATAACGAGTCTAAATTGAGAACAAAGAACAAACAGCCCCTCCTTCCTGCTACCTATCTGCTCCTCACCCCCCCAAAAAAAAACCCAAATCCAACAAGACTTAGATATTGTTAATAACTTGAAAAGAGGACTTTTGGAGGAGTAAGAGACATTTCTGGGTTTAAAAAGCTGTTAATGTTGGGTTTTTTTGTTGTTGTTTGTTTGTTGGGTTTTATTTCTTTTTTTAATAAAATCTTTTGAGAGAATTGAGACAGCATTGCCTCAGTTTTTCAGTTTTGCCCTGGGCTGACATCTGAGCTATTTGCCCAGCTGAGGTCATTCTCGGGTGAAAGTGAAACACATAAGTAAAAATCTTGGTGAGATTTGAAAATAGAACACCACGAAAATCTGCTGTGAGTGTCACCATTAAACCTGAGTAAGCTTTGTATTTTTAGGCAGAAGGCAGCAAGAGTTTGTAGGCTAGTGAGGTGGGCTCAACTGGGACTATTTACAAAAGACGTCGAATTTGGCATTTCACATCAGTGTGTTGCTTGCATTTAGAAACACACAGAAGGTTGGTTAGGCTTCAGATACCTTGGCTTCTTCCTATGTGTTGGTGAGAATAAAAGTGTCACACTGAAATAACTGTGGGTTCTCAAAGTAAAAATACCTGGTGCTCGTATTCATACCATTCTAATGTGGCTTATTTTGAACTTACAAGCTCTAATAATATTTTAACTCTCTTCAAATAAATAATCCACCTGCTTTTTTTAAAAACAGGTACTTATGAGGGACCCTACAGTCATAAACCTCTGTGTGCAACAACCGTTACTCAACAAAATACTGTGTGCCCTAGAATAGCTTTGCAATAAAAAGCTAGTTCATCTGAAAAGCGTCAGTGCCATGATGAAGTGCAAACAGCTTAGGATGGAGGCAAATGTGGTGTTGGTTTTGGCCATAAGGAAACTATTAGAAGTAGTAATACCTTTTAAAATAATTTTAATAGTTTTAGTGCTGCTTCAGAAAATGCCAAAAAAGCTTGAGGACGTGCAGGGAAAGCCTACTGAAATAAAGCTCTGCAATTACTTTATTTTCTAGTCCTCTCTGTCCTCCTTTAACAGTTGCCCGGCTCCTCAGATGCTCTGCATTGGTGCTGTATCACCTTTTGGTCTGTTGTTTTAGCTCCAGTGACACTAGTGAGCTTGTCATAGGTCTCTGAATCCAGTACCCTTAATGTGAGTCCTCTCGGTATCACTGCTGTGCAGTAGGTTTTGATGGACGTGCTGTCATGTGACAATCTACCCAAGCCCAAAATGCAAATGTGGAACACAATGTGGCCATGGCTCAAAATGATGGTCAGAATTATTTGTATTGGAAACTTCCCACACCATGCAGTTCAGCATAATAAACATCTCGAACCTCAGCTCTAGTTTATATTTTATCATGTCAACAGTTCCTAACCGTAAAAGTGAGGAGATGCCAAGATCTTACGCAGCAGCAGATCCTAATGTTCTCATCTAATGTGTCACTTAGGTTCTTAATGCTAAACTTGTGGTGATCTGCTTCAAGAGTTGTGTTTCACAAAATAGGGACCAGATGAGAAGGATGTACTGTCTGTCACTGACGAAATGCTGTCAGATGCCTCCTGGCTCTTGATGCAAGTTGATGTCAAAACAGTAATTATTCCTGCAGGAGGGAGATGTGAGCATAGAGAAAAGAATGAAAGGGTTGGGACAAGGTCTTTCAGGTTTGGAGCAGGCTTGATTTTTTTACACAAGAAATGCTAGCAAAAATTTTGACAGAAACAGGACAGAGCTGTCCACAGCAGCTTATGGAGGTGTTGCCAGGAGTTGTATTGGAGAACGAGATACAAGTTGTCATAGTTTTACCTTCTTCCTTGCTAGTGTGTTCCCACCATGAATTGCAATTGCTGTTGTAGAGTAGATTCAGCAGCAGCTGAGACCTTCAGCCTTGGGGAACCCAGAAGTGCATTTGTGATGGGGTAGAGATAGTCCATCAGCTGGGCTGACAGGTAGTGAAACAGTCTCCTGTCAGGTCTTTCACGAGCTTCTTGGAACTGAACTGTGAGCGGAAGCTTGTAGGATATTGTGGAGAAGTTACAGCCATGTTCCTTGAAGGTAACACACTATGGCCTGCATGTACTTCATGCTCTCCAGGGTGCTAGTGATGCAGAAGGCTATGGTCTCTGACAGTCATTTCAAGATGCAAAATCTGTTATGAAGAAAGTAACTTTTGAAAGGATCATTTAAACATCAATGAAAAGCAAGAGGAAATGCTGATGATGGAGGAAAAAGCTGGTCCCATGTCAGGATACGCTAGTCTTCAGGAAGAGTTTATAGATGGATGCAGTGGAGCTCTTTGTGCTAATATATGATTCAGGATCCTGTAGCGGCCACTTCTTGCGAGCTGGCCCTGGCTCCACATGGGAGGAGGTGGTACGTCACTCCATGCCACTGCCAGTGGATTTATGGTGAAGATTAACCTTGGCTCTCGGGGAAAGCTGCTGTTTTTCTTTCTGAGGCTTTTTTTCTAACCTGACTGCAACACGACTGGATCTATCACCATCCTTAGAGCTGTGTTTTTCACTTCCTCTTCTGTGACACAGCTCTCTGACCAGTGGCATGATTAGTTAAAGCCTATCAAAACCAGTCTATTTAGACTGGTTGTTCAGATGGCTGGCTGCTCTGTCTGTAGTCACAGGGCATACAAGCCATGCATGGTAGAGATGACTCCCTGTGTTTTCAGGGTAAATTATAACCACATCACATACCACACAGTTCTTACTGAAATCAAGTCCAATTTGAGTCTTTGGGCTGGAACAGAATGAATAGACAACATCTTTGGTGAGTGCAGGCCAGCCAATGGCTTAAAAACCAAAACAATCAAAAAAAACAACCCTACCTAAAACACAGCCAAAGAACTCTAAACAAACTCTGCTTTGTGTTCAGAGACTGAATCATAATTTGAAGTGACTTGCTCAAAATCCTTCATGGTGTGGGTAGCTGAAGCCATTGGGTATTTTGTTTACTTGTCTATAGAACATGTTTCTGTTGAGTCCTGGCACTGCACACTGCTGCTTATTTAAACATGCCTGGGAGGAGAGGCAGTGTGAATAAAACTCTTTAAATCAATAGAAATAGATGTAAAACTGAACAAACGCTCCAGATTGGAACAGTTCATGATCTTCGGGATCAAGATGTAAAATTTTTGGTGAACTGCAGATCTCTACACCTTCTTTGGTGATTAGAAAAATGTGTGGCTATGGAGGGAAATTAAGCTCAGAAGTATCCAGATCAAACAATACTTAGTGTCTTGGACTCTCTTCATCAGATTCAGAGCTGCTGCTTGATGGGTTAGTTAACTAACAAAAATATTACTTTTTTTTTTTTTAATTACTACTTTCTTTTTTAAAAAAAAAAGACTTGGGGCTTTTGAAATTGTTCATATAAATTGTCAAAGCTTCTGAGGAAAGATTAATTTTAAAGATTTTTTTTTTGTAAAAGCAGTTCAAAGGCTTAAAAAAAGAAACTGTTTAATTTTTAGAACATCTTGGAATAAATTAATCTTGAGACATTTTCCCTGAAAGTAATACTATTTATTTATGTACAGTCTCTATATATTGATAACAATTCTAGTGTACATTAGCAATGTATGGTGAAGCTTTTTTCAAAAAATTTTCCAAAAACTGATCATGTATAAACTTGTATGTTTTACCTCTTCTAAATTAGAGAAGTCATGAAAAGGATTCTGAAGCTCAGAAACCTTCAAAGAGAAAAGAGGCACTTTATGGACAAATTTCAAGTTTAATTTTTTTTTTTTTTTTTAATCTGTACTAATTTTTGCACTTGCTGGGATACTTTCAGGTAATTTTATTTGAAGCTCTGAGGTTTGTTCTCTGTTGTATTTGTGTTGTCAACCATACTGAACTTTAGATGTAAAAAAAGTTAGGAATGCAAAGTAGAGGAAAAACAGAAGTGTGAAGTCTCTGCAAACAGAACCTGCTATGTTTCATACAGTGCTAGCCAAGTCCAACCATCAATGCAAGACTTGGAGCTGGATCCCAAGTCTTTGGGGCTACAAAATTGCTTCCAATTAGTTCCTGCTGCAATCACAGGAAGGGGTTGAGTGTTGTATGTCATCATGCCCACATGGGCAGACTACAGGCCAAATCTTTATACCCGGTGTGAAGAAATAACACCGTGGAATACGAAATTAGGAATAAATGAAGTCTTACCTATATCATTGGTGGTGAAGGAACAGTAAAATGCAAATCAAGCTAGGAAGCTTGATTTCCACACAGCTATGCATTCCTCTTGCCTTTTGTGTAAATACAGGAAAACCCAAGTCCCTGCCCATAAAAAGCACCCTATTCCAAGAATGAGAACAGCTTGGTCATCTGACAGCTTGAGCTGGAAGGTGTCCAACCCAATTGGTGTGTCTCCTGTGGAGTATAGCACTGCTACAATATAGTGAGTTTTGGAAATTGCTCTTGATTTACAAGTTTGGTGGAGTGGAAGCAAAAATAATTAGAAAACATTTTAAAGCTCCCTTTGAATGTAATCCAGGGGCAGTGATTTTAAACAACCTGTCACCTTCAACAATCTCAGGGATGACTCATACAAGGCTAAGTTTGAGGGTAGGGATATCACTCCAGCACCTGGTATTTCTATAAGCATGAAGAGGTTATTGTTATGTCTTTAAACAAGCATGTTCTTTTTCTGAGGAGCTGTTACTTGTCTTTTCAGATTGTTTAAAAATGAGCAGTGTTAGATCCTCAGGTGGTGAGAAACTCATACTTTCACTGAGTTATCTCAGCTACAGATGTGTCCCAGTCCATGATGTGGGCTTTTCAGCAGGAGTGACTTGACTCTAGTGGTGTTTTTGCATTGTCTCGACAGGACAGTTGAGAGCAGTCTGGAGCATTGTGCTTGTCTATGTGTACATACATGTGTAGACACTTATGTACAGAAATACACATGCTCATATATGCATCTCTTAAGTTCAAAGCCATATATTGGGAAAAAAAAAAAAAGGCTTCATTGCAGAGCAATCATACAGGATGTTCTAAGCTGGTCTGTGTGTGCTGAAGGAAGGAGGGGAAGCCAAGAAAAATATCCACACAGTAAGGAGCTGAAATGAGGGTCCTCAGCCATAAAATATGGCAATAATTCCAACTTCATCTTTCTGAACCCTTAATCTGCTTCTAGGAGCAATTGATCACCCCTTTATGTAGCTTGGGTATAGGATGCTCTCACTATAATTTGAGGTGCTTTGAAACCTCCTACTGTGCATCAGAAGTATGCTTTCCTTTTGCATTTTCTGCATAGACAGAGTAATTTTGGTTAATCCTGGTTGGTGACTGCTGACTCTTTCTACTTCATTCCACTTTCCAAAAGAAATTCTGTGGATGCAACTATTAACAAACTGGTTGTAAGAGCCTTTGAGATGGTGCTGCATGCTGGTGTACAGGTGCATTAAAACATGAGCATGAATGTGCACAAGGGGAGATGCTTGTCATGAAATAGTGTCAGGATGAGGTTGACTGCTTTGAGGACAGTTACTGCTGACAGTGTGGTCAACATCAACAATGCCTACTATGAGACCTGATCTTGGGAGGTGCTGAGCTCTAGGCAGTTTATGCCTTGTGTGCAATCTTCTTTTTTAAATTAGTTTTATTTATTCATCCCATTCCATGGTGGCTGCCACATAAAAGTTTTGTCTGCTGTGCGTACTGTTCCTGAGTGTTTGAAGTCCCTCAGTATCCACTCATATTTTTACTTATCCCACTGATTACTACTACTCGGAATTGTGTGGACTGGAGTATCTGCCTAAAACCACCAAGTTATACCTAATCCTATGGGCATCCTGGTCTGCTATGTACGAGATTGTGTGCTGCTTGGTATATGGATTGTATGTTGTTTTTTGGTGTACAGCACACAACCCAGTGCACTTATGGAAGTGGGTCATTTCATCTGCCTTTTCTCCTTGCCAGGCTCTAATACTCTGGCAGATTTCCTCCTGTCTCTAATGCGGTAACACTGGGTGGCTACATGTGTTCAAATCCAAAGGTTCAGAGTGTATTTTAAGCCTTGAAAGTAAGGCACCCCTTGATTCAGAGTATCTGAAAGGGAAGAAAGATTAATGCATCCAGACTGTCATGTTTTAGTACAGCTGTAGTTTCAAGCACCTCCATGGTTATCTCTTTATCAAGCAACTACTTGATGGTACAAGTGCTTTAGAAGGTCTTGATGACTCCTCAGGTAGATGTTCCTGCTGTTTCCTGCTGTAGCACATCTTGATGTTCCTGTGATATAAATGCTTCTCTCCAGCCTCTTAGAAGCATGTTAGTGTGCTAAAGCTGACACATCCAACAGTGGTCAAATATTAGTAATATGCAGAAGAGGAGGCTTGGAAGTTACTGGAGTAGGGTGAGCATGAAACAAGGCATCTCTAGAGAGAGAAGAGCAACTGGGGCTGCTAGAAACAACTTTGGGACCCATAGGGTGGTGGAGGAAGGGCTGAGAGAAATGACTGCAGACATAGCTAAGGACCCTCTGTTTGTAGCATCTAATTACTACCTGGTCAGGGGGTTTTGAAAACAGAAATATGTTCTTCAGCCTAGCTTTTAGCAGCCTGGAGCAGAATTACTTTCAAGTATGTAGTATGTGTAATCAGTTATGTGATTATATAGTTGCTTTTTATGCCTTCACCATGAGGAAAGATCAGGAAGGAATTGCCAGCTGGTGATTCTGTGAATGGTCCCAAACATATCTAAGATGTTTCTGTTGTTAGCATCTGGCTCGAAATGAGATTGCGTCACACAGTGGCCTACGACTTGTATGCATTGCCATGTTTCTGCCTTTGGAGATACATATGAGAGTCTGTGTTTAAAGGTTTCTGAGAGGTTTTGGTCATTGGAGTGCTTGAACAGAGCCCTGCTGACATTTGTTCTGCATTTATTCCAAGGCAGAAGACAGGTTGCCTTTAGCCAAGCAAGCCTCTGGCTTATTCCCCTCCACCTGTTTCATTTCAGAAGAAAGCAACTAATAACTTCATAACACTGTCCAAGCAGCCTGAGGGGAACTAGGTTACTGAGAAAATGTCACTGCAGGCTCTTCTCCATTTCTGGATCCTGCATATACAAATGGAAAGATTCCATTGGAAGAAAATCAGTTTTGTGACTCTTCTCTAGTAATTGAGAGATCTAGATTAACATTTATGCTCTGATCTCACTCTAAGAAAGCTCAACTCATTTCTCACCTTAGTTAGCAAACCTTTTCTTGTGCTGTTCTGCCTTTGCCTGTTTAGGCTGTAAGCATTTGAGGCACAGTTTGTCCCCGTGATGTGTTTGTGTAACACACTGGCCCACGGTTACATGTCCACATCTGTGACCAATCTGCAGAGGATATTGGTCTGTTACAGCTCCCAGCTGACTGGGCTGGCTTTCTACCTCAAGCTGCAGAGAGCCCTGCTTTTATTGCTCTGCCGATCCCCATTTCAACCCTGGTACTTGCCAAGATGGCATCTGACACATTTGTATAGAGCGGAGTAAACTGACCTTGATGTCTGTGAGAAATGTTATGGCAATAAAAATAAGAGGAAAAGCAGAAAGTGAGAATTTGGCTTGTGAGGCTTGATTTTTGTTATGGGTCATCGATGGAAGTATCATCTGCTGTGCCAAACAGTATTTTTCCAGCATCTATTACTGCTTCTCCCCCCACCCCCCTCCCCTGCCCTTATCAGTGTTACACGGCACTTGTAGGAATTCCCTCCCTTTGCCTCCAATGATTCCAGACATCAGCTCATCCCTGGCCCCTTCTGATAGGCAGCTCCTTTTATGTTTGCGCTCTCAGCCTTACCATTTCAACAGAGCAGAATGCCGGTGTTGGTTTTCTCACTGGGAGTGACTCGAAAAGGGGATTTGTGTGTGGCCAGGCTCCAGGGAAGAAAACACACTGTCAATGTACATTAGTGCAGTGCCAAGCCCTGCCTGGGTACGGTAACTTTCCCCTGAAGGCTGCTGCATGCCAGGAAGGGAAGACACGCTGAACAGGAGAGGAAGCAGCAAATGGGAGCTGTTTGTGCTAAAAGCTGACCTGGCAGACTTAGATCAACTACATGCCCTTTTGCTGTCACTCAAAGTGATTCTCCAGAAGACAAATAAGTCTCTGATGCTGTCTGGCGATTTTTGTCATCCCACCGAGTAAATTCTGTGCATTCAGACTTCATGACAGATACCTTTATTCTCTTGTACATGCGCAGTTATAGGGTCCTGGAGGTACTTTAGGTGGAAGATAGAATAAGTTACTCGGATAAGACGTAGAAGGTATTGTGTGCTCGCATAAGTAATGACATTTCACCCAGGCCAATTCTGTGTTCCCATAGCACTGCCTTCGGGACTTACGGGTGGGAATAGTATGAAGAGCATGAAGGTTGGTGTTGTGCAAAAAAGTGGCTTATAGGGCAAGCGAAGCATGGGAATTTTGCCTAATTTTAGTGGTGGAATTTTACCCCTCCTGTCTGTAAGTACCACGTTCGAACCCACTGCCAGGATCTTAATTCTGTTCCTAGTGTGGTGTAACATGGCATAGTTTCTTACTGGGAGATGTGTGTCTAAGGAGCAAGGCAATTCATCTTAGTGCCACCTGTTATACAGATACCTCATCTGACCTGCTGGAGGACCTGTGAGTTCATGTTTATTATGGGAAGCATAGCTGAGTTTAACATGAGTTTTCTCTGAGGTTAGTCCATTCATATTCAGGTCTCGAGTGTTTGGCACTCATTCAGGGCCAGATTTGGGTACTCTTGCAAACACTGTTCAGTGCCTTGCTTTCTGTTGGTGCAATGGCAAGGGCTTGCTCTGCATGAGCAAGAGGTCAGGATGTGGCAGCTGGTGTCTGATGTGGCCAAACCTCCCACCTGCACATAATACGCAGCAGGGTGCATCACTGACAGTCTCAAGTGAACAGTAATCAGGAAAAGAACATGTTTCTGAAACAGGAGTAACTGGTATTTCTAACGGCTGATAGCTATCATTTGTAGCATCTACAGATGTGAGAGAGACAAGGCCAGGAAAGAGAAGATATTTTTACTGAGCCCAGCTGAGAGAGGGGCAGGGAGAAAAGTGGGGCTGTTCACAAGTGCTTTTTGGCTCCCAGGCAGCAGAAATGAGACTCTATACTCAGTCCTGAGGGGTTTTCTCACCTGTGCCATGGAAATGTATCATCCTAAAACAGCTAATGAACCTCAGTTTGCCCATCTTGGAAAAAAAGATGTTCCAACACTTACCAGCTTCAGGAATGATGAAGATTAATTATGTTTTCAAAGCTCTAAAATCAGGATGGAAACTCTCATGTATGTTCCTAACTACAAAGTACATTAGTAGGAAAGCATGTGTGAAAAGTTTTGGTTCTGATTAGATTAAAGGGGGAAAAAAAACCCCAGACAATTGCAGGTAGTCGGATGCATCCAGCAAACAGAGGCATGGACAAGGGAAGCAGTCTTAGTACCTATGGATCTTAGTGCTGTGGACTGAGCTGCTAATAGTGACCATGTAGTAGACAGCTGAAAAGAGCAGGATGACTTGGCTATAACTACAAACTCCTTTGGATTCTTCTGCAAGAGTAGGAATGTGGTTGCCTGACAGCTTTGTGTCTGGGGGGTGTGGGTGGAAATCCTATAGGGGAGATGTTGGCAGCTCCATACAATGCCAGCAGGCTGATGGCAGGAATGGGACTGAAAGGACAAAATGACCCATATGTAACCATTCCAGCTTCTTATAGATCAAGAAAAGAATAATAACTGCAAATAGCAGGTTGAGTTGTTTCATGCAGCTGTGAATACTTTTCTCTGAAACCAGCCATGAGATGAAAGTGTATGAGAAACAACAGTTTTCCAAAACTGTTCTCCAACTCATGTGGAGAGGAAATGCATAGTGTGTTTTAGAAGCTGGCTGAAGGAAATGTTCTGAACTTTTTCCTGCCTTTTCCCCTAGCGGCTTCTTTCCTTAACATCCCAGTCTTTATGAAACTGTCATGTTCTAATGTAACAAAAATATAGTTTCTCTCTATTTTTAGAAATTACATAAACAAGTCTAATAACCAGAGAATGATGGTGGTCAGGGAACTCAAACTGGTTTTGAATATCAAGCAGAAATAGACGTGGACTTAACCAGCCAAAGATCCCATAAAGTGCATGTCTTTTCCCTTTTTTTCTTTTCCTGGAACTATTATGATTTCAGGATTTTGGGATCATGTATAAAAAAAATCTGGCCAGCAGACTTGGCCAGAGGTTTGGAAACTTCATTTCTTGCCTCTTTTTTTTTTTTTTTTGGAATTACTAAAATTAAACCTTAGAAGTTTTACTGATAACTGTAAAATATTATTGAGTGATTTTTCTATTACATTTCCTAATTGCTAAGCTAAAGTCCAGCAGTCATTGGGAAACCAAGTTCCACTCTCAGGAGAAAAATGAAAGCGTAAAAACCAGTAATCCTGGAGGGATAAACAATTTGAACAAGAGCAGCAAGGTGATAAAAATAAGGCAAAAGCAATACATGAGCTGGCTTTTGGCAGAGTGTTTTCTGAATGCTGCCTTGTTGGTCTGTCTAAACTCAGAGACTTTTAGATACTCAAGGCATTTTAATCTGAATGGCACAAAGCATTGGAGGGCAGATAAATACTGTGCAAGGTTTAGAGAGAGGATAAACACTGCAGGAGCCTATAGAGGATGCTCTACTTTCAAGCTAGCGTTACCCTTGGACCAACAACTTGGTACAGCTTTTCTCAATCTCAGCAAAAGCCCGGGTTGAGTGGGATGCTCACCGTCCTCGAGGCCTCTTGTCTTACCCGATTAAATAGTCTTTTGAATACATTAGACTCTTGAACCCCTTACAACTTCCAGGGCTATAGATTCTACCTCAACAGGGATACCAGTTCTTAGGAGTTAGTAAAGTGTGCACTAAATAAAAAGTATCCCATGTTGGCAGCCATAAAAATAGGGAAGATGCTTCTGTGTATTCTGTCTGTTGGTACCAGAAGGGCTGGGTTTGCAGCAGAACCTAGGCTGTACTATGCCAAGTATATGGATAGACATTGGAAAGCTGGAATCAAGCCCTGGCCCTAAACTGTGAAGCGCGGGGATGAATTCTGCTTTCCCACATCCTGGAATATGCTCTTGGCCACAAAATTGCCAACTGAAATAGGAACAGAAGACAGTCAGTGCTCTGACTGTTGTCCCTCTAGCTGAGGTTTTTGTGGCAGGCCCAACTCGGCATGTTTTCACAGTATCTGGCAAATGAAATATTACAGGTGGGATTTTCAGGCCAGCACCTGCTTTTTAGGTTTTAGACTAGCCTTGGAGACTCCTTGGTGTCAGGCTCTGTGGTGCCAGGATTTAAAGCATGTGAGACAGCAGAAACTTGTATGCCTAGAGCAGCTGATACACACAAGCAGACACCCTGAGTGAGCTTCTGAGTTTGGAGCAGGCATTGAGATAGAAGCTCAACTGACCCCTAGATGAGGAGGAGACTATTTATACATATGCAGTGGAAGAGAATAGACTGTACTGTATGTAACATCTTTACAAAGTGTTTGAGGTATAAATATACTCATTCCATTGGGTACTTCCTCCAGAATGACAGCTCCCTGATGAAAGCTGCATTCATGTCAGAGTCTATAGATCAAAGTCATACTTAGAAAAGTTAGATCAAGGTTGTATTTGGAGAGAAAGTTCCCCATGTGAATGTGTTCAGAAAATGCTCCTTCTCTTCAATGTTCAGAAATACCTGAAGAGGTATATGTTGTATGCATGCATTGGATTGGTAGAGAAGGGTCGCAATACCAAGACCATTTATCTCTCTTCTACAAATTTGCCTGCTCTGACCTGGCTGAAATAGTTCATTGGTGGAAAATATGCTTCCATCAGCCTGCAGGTCAGAATATGACTAATTTTTCTGATGTTTTATTTGCAGATTTCATTTTATTGAACTTTTGTTCCAATCTTTCTTCTACATCCAACCAATTTGCTCTGAAAAATACCTTTCCCAGGTCATCCCAGACGAGAGAAGGAAAAAAAAAAAGAAAGCTGGCTTTCCGAAACAAGGCAGGCTAATGACCAGAAGACCAGCATCCTTTCTCCAAAGCACCTTTTTGTTTTTGAGAAGAACCCAAGGAATCCTGTGGATCATAACAGAACCACCAGACTAAAGGTAGTATTTTCTTTAAATAAAGTTATTATTCATATGATCTAAAGTACCCAAACTTATGATCCTTCCCAACTTTTCCCAAGATCTATTGCTTGTTTCTGAATTATTATCCATGTGTCTAACTGGTGGTTTTGGAGAAGAGGAAGATAATTTTATTTTTGACTGCAGCTAAATGCTTGTGGTAATAAGTAAAAACTTTGATTGCTTTTGCTCCCCCCATGGGTACATGCAATTCCCAGCTTTCCTGATGCTATTGTTTAGTCTCTATAGCTCTGTCACATCCCCTGTGATTTCTCTTCACCTTGAACCGTGTAGGCCTTTCCTTTGTGCCTTTGTGTGTTAGAATCTGTGTCACGTTTTCATTGCCTATTTCTAGATTCTTTCCAGGTTTGCCACAGGGTTGGAACATGATATTTTGAGCACAATAAACTTTTGCTAAGAATTGAAGCTTCATTATTTAATACAGTGATGAATTGAACTAGACTGCTGGGCGACAAAGAACCAAGGAGAGAGAGATGCCAGCAGTTTCAGTAGTTCATACCAGCTCTAATTACTGCTATCAGCTGGTATCCAGATGGATCAATTTGGTCTCCAGGACAAATCTGTTCTTTGCATAATCTAAATGAAGGCAACAAAGCTGTGTCTTGGATGAATCTCATGTCTTGATCTAGGCAGCTCTGCAGATGGCAAGGTGTCTCCATTTGTCTTTCTCAAACCACACTGCTGGGTTCTACCCGGGTTTAATGGAGGAGCATGGAAAAGGCTTATGTCAACATTGAGGGTGTATATTAGGTACACCTGAGAATCCCAGAGACAAGATTCAGTGGAAAGGAAGTGATTGCTCTTGGGGGAATCAGGATGTTATTTCACATGGGGAAACCTTTGTGGGTGCATACCTGCTAGCTACTTGATATATGAAAGGAAGGATTATGGTATTATGTAGTAGTTCGGGGCAGATGAAGTGTTTAAGGAGGATTGCTGATGACAGAAATTGTATTTTTCTAGCAGATAAGCTGGTACCAGATTTCTGGCTCTGTGTGTGAAGACTGCATGGTATAAAATGACATGGAGGTATCCAAGTCATATTGCAGATCTAGTCCATCTGTTTTAAGTGATTGCCTCTTGTGTTTGTCTCCTTGATTTACAAGTGGTCTGTGGATTTTGCTCTTGACTTTCAGGAGTTGGAGGACCAACATCCTACATAGCAGTTGTCCTTATGTGATTGGGAAAATTTTGTTTGCCTTGTGAACCTTCCAAGCTGACACCATTCTAGGAGTATCTAACAGTGAAAGATGTAAAAATCAGAGTAGTGAAGGGGTCAGTCCCTCTGCCAAAAAATCTAGTTCACCTTTCCCACCCTTTCACTCTTCCTAGATGCAGGGGTTTTCTATGTCTTCAGGATTTCATTTCTACTTGTTCTTCTGTAGTAGGTATGGCCCAAAGTAATTTAATGTCATCCATTTTTTCACAGGGCTTTGGAAGAAGCCCTTGCTTGAGGACCCGATCCTGTTTTCAGAAACCAGGCCAGACTGTCTGTGGAAAGGGGGATTGGAGAGAAGAGACAACCTGGCTCCAGAGTAGTTCCTGGCACCACTGCTGGGAGAGGTTTTTTTGAGTGCTAAGATGCCTGCCTGTGGAGAAAGGAGGAATGATACTTGTAATATATAGGGTAGATATGCTCTCCCTTGCCCATCTGGGTGATGCAGTGTAACTCCTGGGGCTCAGAACAGTAATGCTTGCCCTGTCCCACAACAGAACCACAGCCTTCTCTAGTGATGCATCTCCATTTCCTTGTGTCTGAATTATTTTTCTGTTTATATCCAATTCTTTGGGAGCGAGGAGGGGGAAGAGCACAGTTAATCACCAAACAAGTTCCAACCCCCATCTAGCACTCTTGCTTTTAAGGAAATGTAGTCATATTTATTTGCAGAGGTAATCCAGAAATGTGAGCTCCTGCCGAGGCATTTGTTTACACAAAGCTTAAGGGAGGTGATGTTAGTGTACCCAAAGCTTGAGTAACTACCTTACATTAGAAGGAAGGTGACAAATGTCTCAGCCTTGATTTTTATCGAGACAAAAGCCATCATCCTTGCCATCCTGACGTGCCTGGAAGCATGTAAGGTAGTCTGTACTCACCCAGCCTTGTTGTTGCAAGTATTACTATGAATTTGTCATGCTGTTCAGCTGAGATGGAAAAGTGATTTAAGAACACCTTTTGAACTGTTTCCCTTCCATTCTACTAGTTTGTTTAGTGTGGTGTTTTGGGTTTTGGTTTTTTTTGTTTTGTTTTGAAAGCAAAAATTAGAGAAAACAAAGCAAAGAGAAAGTACTATGCAGAAGTTGCACCTGAAACATGAACAGGGCTGTTGGCTTTCTGGTTCAGTCCTGTGTTTTATACTCATGAGGGCACTGTTCTTTTTAACCACGTTTCCCTTGATGTATGGGTTAGAGTCAGGAAATGTCACAGTGGTTGAACAGTCATGACATCTTTCAGAGAGTTTTGGAAATTTATTTATTAGAAATGTTTTGCTTTATTATTTTTTAAATTAGGAAATAATGGGAAAATGGGATCTACACATGATTATGGTTCTTGCTGCTTTTCTAGCATTTTATCATTGCTCGTAATCAGGACCCTGAAAATTGTTTTGGTATAGCATTAGCTGTACCACTGCTTTATCTGCCTAGTACTTCACAATTGAACTTAAGAATTTAGTCATTTTCTTCTTGTGTTACTGTTGGAACTAGGTAGTTACAATGCAGCAACAAAGGCCTAGGGGTTAATTTTCGAGGTACCACTGACAAATGAAAATCACAGGCTTATTTCACCAATCTCACCAGTGTTAGTGGAGTTCAACATGGTCCTTAGTAATGCTGCTAGAATTAAGGAAGTCTTCAAAATGAGAAGAAATATGCTGCCTTTGTTTTTAGAGATCATCCTATGGGCTCAAGCAGTAAGTAATCATTTAAGATCTTCAGCTGTTGAAGAACAAGCCAAGATTTATTACTGAGGTGAGGAAAAATGCTGTGACTCTGAAGATAGTTTCCCCTGAACACCAGGACTTGGAAGACAAATTACACAGCAACTCTAAGGCCAAACAGTAAACATATTCCCTTGGTGACCTCAGCTTCTCAAAGTCAGTTCTCAGCATAAACAACTTCAGGAAAAGCATCTTGCCCAATATGAGTCTGCATTTACTAAATTGGCATCTGCCCTTGCACCCATTGCTTCCTTTTTGGTGAATTGAGGAACAAAGCACTCAGAGGCACTTTGCTGGAGGCTGAGTTGCCTGGAAAAGACAATGGGAGCTCATTATGGACACTTGAGATGTTTAAACTACTCTGTACTTAATAATAGGTGGCAAATTAATTTCCAGTTCTTCCTTATGTCAGGCTGGTTTTCCCAGTTTATCTGCATGACCCTAGATCTGCAGATTCTGTAAAAGCAAAAAACTATCATTTAGGAAGTTGCTTTTGCTTTTGTAGTGGAAGTTAAAAGTTTATTTCATAAGTCTGGTGTCACTCTTTAGCTTGGTGGACACACAAAGATAGCTGGAAAATGCTAAGGCTGCTTTGCAAAAAATGGCATGAGAATGCTATAGCCAAAATCTGTCACTGCATCTTCAGAGCTTTTTCCTTATTTCTCCCTCTACCCTCACTCCAAAGGCTGGAAACAATGAGCATTTCCTTTTTTTTTT
>VWZY01004179.1:679713-771350 GCA_013399075.1 Chloroceryle aenea
TTTTTTAATATGCAGTATTTAATTTACTATTATTCCGATTTTAAAAAATGTCAAATGCGTACTGTAGAGCTCTTAGTGTGAAAAGAATGGCACTAGGATCAGAGAACGCTCAGCAAAGGATTTTTTTAGCCCAGCAGAAAGCTTTAGTAGTAGGAAAAATTGTTCCTGATCAGAATAGGAAACAAAAGTAAAAATTTTGAGCCATCTAGTAGAAAAATAATCTGAAGAAGTTTTCAAATAAAAAGCATCAACATAAAATGTCAACATTGCCTAGCAAAATAAAGCTGCCCCATATGTCAGAGCAACAGTTTTCAATTTGAATTGACATTTTGAAATGAAAAACACTTCCTATTGAGATATTGGCTTTGCTCCAAAGCGCTATCAATTGGAAAACGTAATAAACATTGATATTTCCCTCTGAAAAAAATTTACTTTAGCCTGACCTATGCTGTCTGAGTGAACTAGTTTTTATTCTGCAAACTTCAACAGGTATTAGGTAAGATATAGTAAGCCACCTTTTCAGCTTGCTGTAGTGTTTGTCTAAATGTTTTTATCTTCCTACAGCACTCTGTTTTCTAGAATTACCATAGCATGCTCTGAAGGAGTTATATTCAGGTGCTTTTGTGAAAATTGTGCTCTTTTTTTTCTTTTTCATAGAACAAATCAAACTATTTTAAGCTAAATGTCTGTGTTGTTGTAAAGGCTTTAAAAAGGCAAAAGGGAACAGAATCTCCAGATGATAAATACAAGTAATGCCTAGTGGAAAAAGGAGGGGGGGGGGGGGGGGAGAGGACNNGGGGGGGGGAAGAGGAAATAGCTGTGAAAACAATTTTGAACAAATAGCCGTGCTTTAACTTTGTATTGCAAGGTTGCCTGGATACACTGGAAGAACAGGGATCCTTCTATATATATTAGATAGTTTAGTGTTTACTTCTGGAACTTGGAATGTAACTCCAGGCACTATTTACAAATGTTTGGGATGAAGTAGTTCCAGAAAACCAAACAAAGAGGGAAGGGAGGGAAATCATCCCCAAATTTGTTTCTGTTTTCCCAGTGTTGCATATGCATGTTTCTATGTATAATCTAAAATAGTAGATAGGTAGTAGTTTATATAAACTGAGGTGGAGGAAAGTGGAGACTTAAAGGGGCTATTGTAGAGTGAGACTTAGATGTGCAAGGAAGGGTCCATGGCAGATAAACCTGCATGCAGAGCAGAGGTGGATGAGTGCATCTTCAGATGAAGTAAGGCAGGAAGGGATTTGTAAAGGAAGACTCCTGATCCAGGTTTGTGATGGGTTTGTGGAAGTATATACCACCCTGAATTGGGAGTTGGAAACCTCCAATGTGATCCTGCTTGGCCATTCCCTCTGCCCCAAGCGCCAGGGTAGCACTGCACCTTGCAGTGATGTGACATGACTAAGGTCTGTCTGTCATGTATCACCCTCTCTCCATTTGTGCTCATTGAGGGATGTACCTGTACCATGAGATGCCCTGTGACTGTGAGTTTTTAGGTATGTGCATGTGATGTGTGTTTTTATAATCCTCTGTGCTGAAAGCTGCTGAAAGAGTTACGGTTTTCAATCAACAATAGAGAGGTTTGTGACAGTCCTCGGTTCCTGGGAGGTTTATTTTGATTTTTGGTTCCAGAGAGTGTGAGTGCTCTACAGCTTTGTAAAAGTATATCCTAATCCATCAGAAGTGCAGATTATGAAATGTTTTGAAGGCAGGAGAGAATCATCCTTCTGCAATTTAGATCCAGGGTATTGTTCTCTGATGGATGCTTTGAATTGTTTTAGTTATGTTCTGCTTTCATTGTATCTAACTGTGGAGGGGTAGAGAGGTATTTCTGAGATGAGATACTCTTTGATCTTAGCATCCCTTTTTTTAGCTTTGGAACTGTTCTATTTAATGTTTCATTTAATCTGATTTTGTTGACTGATCTTCCTTGGTCTGAAAAAGAACATGTTCTTCCATCTATCTCTTAAATTCCCACTTGAATTGAGACTTTCTCAGTGTTGATGCACTTAAGGAAAAAACCACTCAGGGTCATGTGGGAGTGTCACAATTGGGCTGTGCTGTATATCACAGCCATGTGTGATTGCACAGTGGACAGAACTATGCAAAAGATGAATTCCTTGTGCTGCAGATCCCTACCACCTCAGACAGGACGAGTTACTATGAGCTTTTTTTTCCTGTAGTGGTTGATGACATGTGGTGAAAGATTCTAATTCTGCCCTGTATGTGGCAAAAATGCATCTTCACTGACTACTTAATTACAGTTTTTCTAAATCTCTGGGAAATGCTATTTCAGGAGCCTCCAGAAAGCCAGACTTTAAAGTTCCTTTACAAGACAAACTCAATCAACACATTTGATGATCATATTTTAATTTTGACAGTCGTTTCTACTGGGCTGGGCCATATCTCTTACCGTTCTGCCTTGAAGAGTTAGCAGATGGTGTCAAATGCATTCAGTCCAGAGAGAAGCACACTTTACTGGTCACTGCTTGGCTGTGCTATACATTTAGGCCTGAACATTATTCTCATCATGAGGCCTACTTGATGCCAGCAGAAATTCAGAATGAATTAGTACATGGGCCATGAGTTTTAGTTGAATTTTGGTCCCCTTGCACTTGCTGAAGAGAAGTTAGCTCTTTGTATTGTTTATAAGGACTGCTCATGGCTTAAGGGGTTTCTCACTGCCAGCTTGTTGGAGTTAAACCCTTTAAAGGTCTGCAGTGGACTCTCAGACGGATCCCTCGATCATGAAACCTCCACTGCTGCCTCCAGTTCTCTGCCTGCTTTGCGTGTAAAATTTTTCAGACAGTTAAAAATATTATTCATCAGTCCTTAGGCTACAAAAATTGGTCAGTAAAAGCCAGATTATTTGAGATGCTTACCTCTGATAGGGAAGCACGTGCTATAAAGCGTAACTCTTATCAGCACTGTCTTTGTGAAAGCAGAAAAATGTTCTTGGGTTTTGTAAGTGTGTCTCGCCTACGTACCTTCCGTGTATCTGTGCCTGCCTACGCTGTAGGCTGCAGCCACATGTGGAGATGCTTAGGCTGTCTAGTTACAGTGGCATAGAATTTGCAGTGATGTTGTTGACCCTGTGTAGTTTTCTGTGCAAGATAACTGCAGCTGAGGATCTCGGAGGGTTACTGCATCTTATGAACCAGTTGACTCTCTGGGCTTCTGCTGGTGTACACTACATCAGTTAGAGACATGAAGTGGTACCCTCTCAGGTGGGCAGAGTTCTGTTGGCAAGCACCTACAGGGCAGGTGAAATTATCCTGATAAAAGTGTGTTTTTTGAATGGTGGGCCTTATAATGGTGCAGGGCATGGAAAGTTAGGGGAAGGATGGGGTGTTGTTAGCAGATTGTTATGAAGTGCTGCTTTGATATCCTCAGACATCAGAAGTGCTTTGCTCCTGCATCTTAGTGATGTCCTTCTGCTAGGGACATGTTTTACATCTTGACTAATATTGCTCTGCTAATAAAGTGTTTCTTATTTTTATTTCTATGTGGATATTTGTGTCATGTACTGCCCCAGCACTAGAAAAGATGATCAAATTAAAAAATACATCACAGAAAGCATTGCAGGGTGTTTATTCATAGAAACATTGGAATGCTATTGTTTGGTTTATCCCATAGTAATTCACTGTTTGGATGAAGGAATTGTAGGCACTGGCAACACAGAAACGCAGATTTAAAAGGCTACAAGCAGGTTAGGGAAATAAGAAAAAGTGTGCTGGTAGAAGAGCAAATAGGCTCCTGTTTCATGCTCAGGGAATTGTTTTAGGTATATTCTGCTCTTTAGATTAATTGTTTGTCATGAGTTGAACAGCTATTTACCCTTCACCATATCAACGGAAATGTTTGTCTGCCCCAAAGTTCATATCGCCTTGCAAGCAAGTTCACCTAAAGAAAACTTCAACTTTAGCCAAGTCAAAAGTAAAGGAAAAAAAGGGGAAGAAACTAAGAGAATAGAAAAGGAATGTGTTTGGGGGAACTCAGGAAGGTGTTCTCTGTGTTAGCCAATGAATCTTAAACAATATTAACATCTTAGCAACAATGATTCTGTTTTGTTTAACTAACAAAGGATATTGTAAGCAGATACGTGCATTTAGGGGAGATAAGGTCTGCATTGGACAGTTCTTTTATTGGCCTAGCATTTGGTAATTCACTCAATTTTATGGGACAAGAATTATGCATATTTGCTTCTAACGGAGGCAGAGGTTAGACATAAGTCTCCCAGTAATTTTCCAGTTCCTTGCTAAATTTAAATCTTAATAGAATGGGTCCCAGCCTGTCACCTTTGTTTTCATGCCAGTCCCAATGGAGTGGGGAAGCAAAGGGTAGAATTTAACCTGTCTCTTCCTTTCAATAGAAGAGTAACACTGTTGTGTTTGCATGTCTTTTCTATCCAGGATCTCAAAGCACATGAATATTCTGTCAGTGGGAAGCCAAGGCATAGAGTAACTCAGTTACTATTCAGCCTGTGATGTCTGAACAGCAAGCTGGTTTGTGTACCCCACATAATGAATTGCAGGAACACACCCTCTGTGAAGTCTTGCACTGAAATACTATAACCACCTATAAAGACAAATAAATTGAGACAAAAGATGCTGGCCTGCAGTTATTCAGGAGGTCAGTGGAAAGGCTTGGAAGAGACACTGATATGGAAAATGGATCCAGGATTCCTAAATTGCTAGATGTGCCTCCCTTTCTTTAAGCAATTGTTTTCCTTGATAACTAATTTAAAATATTTGAAAAGTCAAAAAATCAAGTATAGATCAATTTTTTGGTTTTATATCAGCTGGCTGAGGACTCTCTTAATTTGGCTGTACTGGACTGTCCCCACTGTCACAGCTCCCCCACTTCACTTCTAGCAACAAGAGACTGCGTTTCATCAGGTGGGAGGCTAAACTTCTCTTGCCACTTTTCCTTAGTCTCATAGTTCAGGCAGGAAAATAGGATAAATCTGGCCAGGTTCTTGTTACCAATGAAAGCCTTTTCTATCAGACAGGAAGAAAAATGCAATTTCTCTATGCTCACCAGCTTTAAGGCAGGGCATGAACTCCTTAGGGAATTAATTCCTTAGGGAAATTAAATAAAGCACAGGAGACAGAACATAAGGGTGTAAAATCAGTTATTGAGGTGCTATATTAAATGTACAGGGAGAACATGCCTTTCATGAGGAAAAAGCCTTTTAGCCTGTCAGTCTTGGTCATGAGAATTGTTTAAATGGAGAATTTCTTTGGTGACTATGAATACCACACACCCAAATTTTGAGTCACACCTGGACCAACCTCAAAGTTTCCAAAGCTGAACTGAAATAGACAACCTTTTTCTTAGCTTCACATCCAAATCATCTAAGATTGTGCTCCTCCCATAATCCCAGCATGGATCTCCATGAAATTCTGGGTCCCAGTTTGTCTGACAGGGTTGGGCCATACTTGAACCTTCAGCATGATACTGGTCCTATTTTCTGAAGACACTGAATGCAGGTGGACTGGACAGCATTAGAAGATAGATTTGATTGATCTACTTCAGTTCCTGAACAAGACAAACTCTGGACATTCTTGCTGTTTGCTTGTGTATGTATAAATGGTTTATGTTAACCTACCTCACAATGGTTTTATGAGGATTAGTTAATAATTGTAAGGCATTTATTGGCATGCAGCATATAAAGTACTATGATCCAGTTCCTTCTTATTTAACTTGCATGACCTCATTAAAGGATGCTGGTTTTCCTCTCTAATCCACATCTGAACACAGGAACCTTCTCCTGTTTGGCTTCTCCTGTCTTCAGCTGTTGGAGAGGAACCACAGAATCTGAATTCCATTCTTGACAATGATTTGCCCTTTTAGAAGAGGGGGAAAGGGAAGCCTATTCAGAAGAAAGTGTGTGATGCTGTTAGGCCCTGAAATGAGCCAAAAGATGCCCTACAAAATTAAATTAATACAGACATTTCAAAAAGTGGAATTCTGAGCATAAATGTAAGCTTGGAGTGGCTTCCCTAACCTCTGCTTAGTGTTAAGTTACTGACTCCTGCTTCAGAATTGAAGGGCTCATTTGAAAGTTTGCTTGCTTATCCAGATACATCAATTGATCTGTTTTACCATTCCCCATAAGTCTGAGTTTCTGTTATCATTATAAAATACCTGTTTTGATAATCTCACTGAAACTAGGTCATTGAAGATACCTGGCAGGGAATGTGCTTTTCAATAGACCTTTTCATTTCCTCCATACATTACAGGATGTTGAGTCAAAAGGTGAATTTTCTCTCCAGTTTTAACTGCAGTCAACTTCTGCCTTGCCACATAAAGATTCTTACTGGTCTGTGCAATTGTTTTCATATTAAGTAAAATGTTTCTTCTAATTACATTTCTATTACCTTCCATAAGCCAGGGTCCGTGGGTTTTTTTTTGTTTAATATTATTTCTTTCTTCCTTCTCTGGGGTGGTGTAAATGCCCTTTTCCTAGGACAGCTGCAGTCAGGCCAGTCTCGTGAGGCTTCTGTCTCCCGTTGGCATGAACTTAGTTCTGCATTGCTCTCTCTGTGCTAATGGTTTTCAGAGCTTCCCAAAATCATTAACCCTGTGAAAAACCTATCAGTGATGACCCAGGGCAAGTTGGGCACCACTGAATGTGGAGGATGGTATTTTGACCTGGCGAAAGGTCATTCATTTTTGCTTTCAGAAATTGTGGGAAGGCTGGAATGAGGTGGGACAACACTGCTTTGCTGGTATGAATCTCAGATCAGGGAGGGATTTTTGGGGTGGAGGAGCAACAGCAGAGTGTGCAAGCATTTGAGGCATACAGATGCAGCAGAACCATTGCCAGTGACAGAACTGATGCTGATTTCCTCTGGATCAGGGTTTCAGTGTGGTAGTTCTAGCCACCCAGTATTGTTGACTTTCTTAAGGCACATACTGTTGTATCACGGCCACTATGGGGCCATGTAGGTATTGTGTAGTTCAAAGCATCACTTATGGAAATAATCATAAAGAAGCCATATAGTAACATCTCTACTACTCTAGGAAAAATCACCTTGCCTCCTATTTATCAGCTGTAATTAGAGGCAGCACTTCTCCCTATCTCACTGTGGAGAGGTAAATGCCAGATTAAGAGGAGAACAGTTAGCAAAAGAAAGAGGGAGCTTTTAAACTGAATTTAGTCATTTTGCACCTAAAGTTAGGTTTTCTAGCTCTCTGGTATGGGGTATAGAGGGGTGGGTCTTTTCACAAAGAGCAATGGAGCAAGAAACCAAGGTCATTTCACCGTTTGTCAGCTGGAGTGGGTATTGCTCACTACAGTAGCAGAAGACAGGATCAGACAATCCGGGTCCTTCCAGCCTTGTATTCCTAAAACATGTATTGAGTAACAAGTATAAAGGGCAAGGGAACTCTGCTGGTTGGAGGCAGGGTAAATTACAATCTGTAACTTAGCATATGAGTTATGATTGGCATGCTAGACCTTGGCTGTTATAAACTGGCGTGGGCCTTGGTGAAGCTGCAGTGGTCTAGCTCAGCCAAGGATTTGCCCTTTGGTGTTTTTAAGTTACAGTAATGTTTTTTGTCTTTTGTTTTTTTTTTTTATTGCCCTTTAGTCCATTCCTGATTTATTAGCCACTATTTTTTCTTCCCTGGAGAATATATTACAGGCCAATACATTTCTAGACTTTGACATTTTCTGGAAAGTAACCTTGCACCCTCTTGCTCCCCTTCCCCCCATAAAGGTTGACACTTTTTTTTTTTTTTCTTCCTTCTTCCAGCTGAGCCCCATGAAATTTTTCAAATTCCTCTCTTCCATGGTAGTTTTCTTAGCAAGTTCTTGCCAGCATTTCTACTCCTCCCCCATCCATCTGGTTATGCCACTCACATTTAGTCCTTTATATCTATCCTATAAATCACTTCTGGTTTTCCTCTGACTTTTCTGGCTGTATTTCTGGACTGTAGCATCCTGGTAGACAATTGAATATAGAGAGATGTCTTGCCTCTGATCAAGGAAACTTCCAGTTTCTTTAGCCATGTGTTGTTTTCATTAATGACATATTTTATTCTAAACTTTTATCTGATTTACTTTATACAGTCCATTTAACACTGACATTTTTCAGTGTTTCTGCTATGAAAGTATCATTCATGTTACTTACTGTTTCTCAAATGTTTCTGTTTGCAATCCTCACAGGCTTTTCGATTTAGTCCCTAGGTTTATGAACTCCTTTTGAATTGCTTTCCCTGCCTTCCCCTGCCTAAATTAGCATCTCCTGATTTAGATTCAATATCTAAATTTAATTAGTATGCTCTCTACTCTCATTCAAATCATTAAATCAGTCCACCAGGAGCAAAGTGAAAAGATGAGCCTGGAGCAATGTACGCCTGTGCAGAGGATCAGACAAATGTACAGCAATAAGCATTAACAGAGAAATTGTTAGTATCAATACATTTCTATCCTGGGGAGAGTGCTGATGGAATCTAAAGCCAGTCAAAATGATACATGAATGTTTAGTCTCAGGTGGCATTTTTTTTTTTTTCAGATAAATTTGGATTAAGCTGCAATAAATTCATGGCCCTGCCTGTTAAAGCTGTCAGCAAAGAGTGTGAGGAGCTCAGCCAAGATGTAACTCAAGAGTGGATTATCATCTTGCAGTCTCTCTGGGACAACACAAGCTCTAATCTAGCTGAATTCCTGGGATAGAAGTAGGACATCTGAATGACGGAATGCAGTTTGCCATCAAAGCATAACCCTTGATTAAAGATAACCCAGAGGTTCTGGAGCAACATAAATGTATGCACTGAAAATAAGCATGACAAAAAAAGATGGACACTAAAAGATTTTCGTCTAGGATTTGTCATATAACTTGGTCTTTTGAGCCCTGGCCTAACTACTGCCAGTACTAAGAGATCGGCATTTTGATCCACCTCTATGACAATCAATGGATTTCAAGGGCATATTTCATATGTTCAGCAAATCAGCAGATGACATTTGGAGATGAATTACTCTCTGCCTTCTATCCACATGTGCTTGGCATATGTTCCATTACTTATGTTCTCCCCAAATAGATCAATAGATCTACTGAACAGACTATTTTTTCTTCTCCCCATCATAATCAGAGAGCAGACTGATGGCTGTGTTACTTTTTTTTTGCTGTGTTATGCTTTTAACTTCTTTAACTCCACCCAAGACTTATAGTAGTAGCTAACCAAGCTCATCTGGTTTTCATCTGGAAATCTGGTCATCTATTTTCTCAATGAAGACACATAACCTGACAGGTAACACTTCCTGTAGTCATTGAGAGGCACAGGTGATTATCTCTCAAGTGCAGCATAAAGATTCAGATGTCAGTATAATATGAAAATCCAAAGCACAGGGAAATATTTACAGTGTGTACTTTGTGGCCTTGCCCTTTTGACAGAATTGAGAGTAGTGAGTGAGAACACAAGGTCATGTGAGTAAAAACCCTGGTGCCCCAGGTTATGTAGTCACCAGGTTCTGTTACAGCAGTATCTGCTATACTAAAGCCACTGTTGTTGTGGGATTTCCAGAACTCCAGTTTTGTTTATGCTTGCTTTGGCCAAATGCGTTTGAAACAACAGTCCCATGGTCCTGGGTTAGCAAAGGGGGGAAAATGACAACTTCTCTTCTGTGGAGAAGGCGAACGGTGGCCCTTTGAAAGACCAAAGGGCTTGCTGAGGTAGCCAATTAGAGGCATTATTCAGAGTAATACCAGAGTTCTACAGTGCTGATACAAGGGGGAAAAAAAAAAAAAAAAAAATCAGGCAGGTTTTGTATGGTTGTCCAGTGGAAGTGACTAAAGACTGCTTTCTGTACTTTTTCATAGAAGGCTGTAGTTAAGAAAGCCACTGTGGCTTGTTGGATGTTCAACTGAGGGAAGAAAAGGATTCTTTTTTTTTATTTTTATTTTTTTAATCTGTGGTTAAGTCAAGAGAAGGATTTGGCAGCAGACAAGCATGCTAGAAAATCATAAAGTGATGGAAACAAAGCTATACTGGTGACATGGAGTGAGTTGAAGGAAACTTTCATTTAGGCTCCCTAAAAAAAATAGAAAATAAGTTTGACAGTTATGCCTCTATTTGTTTCTTCTGTAAAATAGATCGCTTTTTTCTCCAGAGATTCTGCAAAAGATGTAGGCATGAGTAGCAGAAGCTTCAATTGCAAATTTAGAGGGCAAGCTGTCTACCTTATGGTTCTTATTCTAGAATCAGCACCACAAAGTACCTTTTGAAGAGAAATTGTAAGGTTCCAGCACATCTTGTTTCCTAACTTGCCATTGGAGAAAACATCCCAGGCTGAGAATTCGATTTGCAACACAATTTGAGGAGTGGAGTAAGAGCTAAGGTGTAAAGCATGATGTGTTTAGGCAAGAGGAAACAAGCCAGAGGCTCTCCACCTGCCTGTTAACTCATGTACTTGAGCAAAACCCAACCAACAACATCTAGAGACTTGTATCCTGCAACACTTTTTCTTTTTTTTTTTTTTTTGTCCTAGCTAGATTTTGGAGAGGCTGCACCTGACCTTTTTTGCACTGACTCTAGATGTGCCAAGCAAGCAGTTCAGTAGCAATCTAAGTGGAAATAATTATTTTAATTAGTGCAATTGGATTACAGCAAAATGTTTTTGGGGACTTCTGTTCTGCTTCGGATAAATTGTTCAAACTGTCCTGGCTGTACATTGCTCCTAAACCAACACATCATGTAGGGGTTTAGGCAGGAAAAAAAGGCATTGGACAGAAAACCACTTTATTTACTTCAGATTTGATATTTAATAATGCTAGGAATATACTATGGATTTCAATAGTTTTTTTACTAGGATAGCAGATTGTTTCAGTAAGCTGTCATCATGTTCACTTTGCTTTCTCAGGAAATCATAAGGTTATAGGTATTTTCTTAACCTTTGTCTCTTGCTTGTCATCAACAGCTGAAATCCCAAAGCTGTCAACTGTGGACAGAAAAAAAACAAAGCTCCCTGTTATGAGACCTTACCTTTTAATGGGAACAGGTCATCAATCAGCTATCAAAGCACTGAAGGCCCTCAGTCAGCATAAATTATAGAGATAAATAATGGAAATCAGATTGAGACATGCCTGAAAACCTGAGTATCTTTGGTGGTGAAATAGTTGCAGTCAAATACCTTTTGAGATGCAACTGATTACATCTGCTTTCAATTAGCAGAGGAAATAACAAGCAAATCATCAGTGTTGTTTCCCTCCACAGCAGGGTTGGTTTTTTTTTTGAGGCAGCCTTCCATAACCTTACGTATTTGACAGCATATTTTAGCACTAGCACTTGGTGTGACTGTTTCCTCTCCTGAAAGGAACTGTGATTCTCACTGATGAAACCTACTGAATGCAATTAATCACTTACTGTAACATGGTCCATTACAATTCTACAGATATGTTTGCTACTTGTAGTTGGTGTCTGAGATCAGTCAGCATTAAGTGTAAGCAAACCCAGTTTCAGAATTTCAGCACTGGTTTAATTCCTTGGCTTCTGCCTGTGAGTTGTTAAGGTTGAGATTGAATTTGACTTTCATGCGTACAATTCTTTCGTTCCTGTGGATCCTCTAAATGAGATTGTAATGGATGACATAGCTAATACCTCCAGCCCTCAGTGAGATCATGGCAGGTTACTTGAATGCTACCTGAAAGTTGGATTATCATGGCCAAAGTAAATGTTTGGTAAAGATAACCAATGGTGATTTAGCTTTATCATCCAATTACTTGTCTGAGGAAACTGAATAGAGAAAACAAACTGGGAGAAATTGTAAGAATGGTTTATTCACATGGACATACAGTAAAACATTAAACATGCTAAGTTTGGTTTATGCTAGAGCCTCTCTTTTATTACATCCTTAACAGTCAAGTGAACATCATTTTAGAATAGTGGAATGTTTTAAGCAAACAGTGCTGACCTAGATTTTCAAAATGGGTGAGCTTGAGGACACTGTCTTCATTTTATGCCTCGTTAACTTAGCCTGTTCTTCAGCGTTTCCATGGAAACTACCTCTTCTTCAGTGACAGTTAGAAACTTTTGAAGGTTCATATAAGAAGAAAGTATCAGGAGGTACTAGGGTAGAGAATGTGTTACAGAGCCCTAATGAAAGACAGCAATGAATGAACTTTGAACATAAACAAAGGAGTGATAGTAGAAGACCATAAATGTCAGTGCATTGACAACTAGGATGATTCAAAGGTACTAAGGGATGTGAAAGTACAAACTTAACAGAGCATGACCTTGTTCTGATAGTTAATGAAGTTAAGTTGGGCTAGAATAATAGACATCAGCCTGACTTTCTCATTACGGATGAATAAGCAGGGCTCCAGCCCAAAATTTCAAATGTAATGGTGGTGAGAGGGTATTCAAAGCGCACCAAGCCTGACGCAGCTTTGTGCATAAGGCACCTATAAGAATGCACTTCTGCTGCATGGCTGTATTGCATCTGATGCATTTCTAGGCTATTGTATATACTGTACTGTCCATGACAGTCTGGGGTTAATGGTGTGAAGTTTTCATTAATACGATTACACAATTGTATAACAGATTGAACTATTCTTCTTGGTTGATGTTTTCTAAGGACTTCAGAAAATGCAGTCAGCATGTGCTGATGTTCACTGGGTGTTCAGCTCTTAGCCCTTTTAAAAATCACAGCCATGAAACACAATAGAAGCCAAATTTTCCAGTACTTTTTCCAAGCAGGTACACCTTTTTTTCAGGCTTAGCTGCTTAATTGTACAAGCATGCTTTGTCACTGGCAATGGATTGTTAGATATCTCTAGCACCCTATAAGGAGGAGCGCAACACAAAGTACTTAGTCTGGTTCATCATGGATATGGAATGAGGAGCAAAAGTCAGACTTCACAGATCCATTGTCAAGTTGAGTGTATCCTTATGCTGAATACAAAGTGTTTTTTTCTTTCTGATAGGGTAAGCCCACCCCATCTTTCCAGTTTCAGACTAAAACATTTCCTTTCTGCTTTGAGAAACTTTAAATTCAGATGCATTGCTTATAGTTTTACATCCTGCTAATGTGTTATCACCATTTATAAGTCAAAAGTGATATAAAGTGTTTAGATTCTTGTCACAACAAAAGTTTTCAGCAGAGCCAGACTGAAAATTATTCAGGCAGTTGGGCATTAGAATAGAGTGCTGTAGGTGTGATTCTGGGCTCTACTACCATGGGACTCTGTACAAGTCATCTGATACTTTTGTCAAGCCCGTGTTCTCCAGTCTGTAAAGTAATATGATGATGTGTACAATTGTATAAGTAATTCTTTTAAGGTCTGGGAGTTGAAAGGTCTGCATATATGCTGGAGGATCTACAACTAGTACTAACCAAACAATAGAGCTTACTGCAAGTCAGAAGCCCTAAGTGGTACTGTTCTTTAGAAGTAAATTAGCCTTACTCCCTTGCTCTCTATCTCAAGTACCTTTTGCTGCCTAACTGCAGAATTCCTTGTAAAGAGAGCTGACCTGGGCTCCTGACAGGGGAACAGGATGTCAGATCTCGTCTTTCTCTGCCTCTTTGCTTGCAGGTTTAAGTTGTGGTCATGTAGTTTGTAACTACATGAAGGTGAGTCCGGTATAGCAGCCTGATGAACATAAGTATCTATTCCATGAGGTGTAGTTGATGTGAAGACTCTGTTCTCATCAAGTTGAATTTAAAAGCTGGAGTGTAAATCTGGCAAGCTTCAGATCAGCATCTAGAGTTTAAAAGTAGTGCCAGCCCCCTTCCCTGTCATTGCACTCTGAGAGCCAGCAAAATATGAGAAAGAGGTTTTTAATATAATGCTGGGGAGACTGATTGGAGCTCTTGGCTAGCATTATGGAATGGATCATCTCTAGTACCAAGGAGGCCTACCGTCCACCAAAACAAAGACCCTAATCCTAAAGACTAGTATTCAGCAAGTCAGCTTTGCTCCTTGTGCTTTACTTGTGAGGAGCTGTTCATTGCTAGGAGCATCTTTGTGAACTCAACCATTTGCCTTTCCACAGAACTCAGTTGTGGGTGCCAAGATCAGCTGAGCTAGAGCTGAGGAACACTGCCTGGCTTGTACAGAAAAAAAAAAAAAAAAAAAAAAAAGAGGTAAGCATCAGAAAACAGAGACAGTTTAAGTTATCACAAATAGTGACAGTGACTGTTCTCTCTCCTTTGCATGTGTTGGCCTTGCTGTTGTATCTAGCACAGTGGTGAGCTTACCCCATAGCTTCTTGGTTCGCTCTGTGTACACTCACTCTAGACCCCATGTATCACTAAGCCTGGTTTTGTTAGAGAGGACTAAACCAGAGGTCCAGACTCTTTCTACCAGGTGAAGAGTAGTTTGGAGCTGGATGCCATTTCTGCTCAGTTCTGTCTATACCAGAGTGTAAGGTCACTGGGGAAGGTGGCAGGTGCAGGCAGGATCAATAGCCCATTTAATCTGTTAACCTGACAGCAGCCAGGCTTTGGTGCCTGTATTGATACATTCATTTCGAAAGCTTCTGGGGCTTAATGAAAACATTCAGTTAGGGAACTAGGGCTAGTCTGCCTGAGCTGGAGTGTCACATGAAAAGGATAAGTGGGGGCAAACCTGCTTTAGGAAGAAGGTTCTTGAAGCTGTGGATAATCTGAGTGGCCTAACACTATGAAGGTTTTTCCCTTTCCTATTCTTTGATCTAGTGCAGACAGGTCGTTTCAGGAGACTTTTGTTTATCTTTGATCTTTCAAAGGATCACGAAAGCACAGAGCAGTACAGAGAAAAAAAATAACATATTTGTTCAATGTTATGGAGTAAGTAGAACTGCAGAGTCACCTGGACTGCATGGAAACGCCTCTTTCAGTTCCTATTTTCATAATTATGTGGGCATAGTTATTTGCAAAAGTTCAATTGCTGTCTGTGTCCTTGAGGATCAAATGCTCCTCTTAATCCTGTAAGTGTAATTAAACTATAGTTAGGCTGAGATGTTAAAAATGTTGCTGAAGCTGCTTGAGTACTACATTAGTGTGCCTAGATGTAAAAGGAGAGAGACTCATGAAGGCATAATAAAGGAGATGGCTAGGCCAGGAGTGCTATTGGTTTAACAGTATCAATGCTCTCTCAGTGTCTGTTGCCATATGTTTCTCCTGTGTTTTGAATCAGCCTTTCTATAGAAATCACTGAATTTGCCTCAGCACAGCTTGTGGCTTGACTACAGGCCACCTTCCCTCCTCTGGCTGCTAGTCCTTCACCTTCAGCACCCTGCCTCTAATGGCACAAAACAGATGTTTCCAAGGAATATTCTTTCTTCACAGAAGAATAATTACTGTTGCTCTCATTTCTTGGAAATCAGACTTTCAGGTGCACAAGGATTTTGAAACAGATGCTGGAAATATGCAGTTTTACCAGACCTTCTCCTGTGTCAGCTGTCATATCCATAGGCAGAAAATATCATGCAACACGTGCCCTCTCAAGTCCTTCTGGGCGGGCCGTATTGGCATCTTTCAAGAGCAAGAATTGGTTAGTCTCAGCTTCTCCCCTTCACCAGCAATGCAAATATTACTTAAAGCTATTTAGGAAGAAGCCTATCATGATAATAAGTGAATACAGAAAACATCTTATGACCAAACATTATGAAATCAGCAGACCACAAAAAAAAAAAAAAAAAAGGCAGAAGTTGCCGGAGCAGATTCCTCCTTTGCTTTCATGTGACTATCTAACCTACCCTGACCTGCCAAGTTATTTGAAAATATGTTACTGTGTGAGCTTAGGACATAAATATTATAGCACCTCTCTGTATTTGCTAGTGTGAGTACAGTTAGGAAGACATATACCAGCAGGAGCTTGGTGCTGGTAATGCAATTCACTGTTACATCTCTTTAGAGGCAGCACTGACTGTAATGATCTTGGCTGTGTTCTGAGAGGATTACATCTAGGAAACCTTTAGGAACTAGACAGGGGGCTTTTTTATTATTTGTTCTGAAAAACAAGTATCTGCTATTAATGGGAGCTGCCTAACTTCATCACATCTCACAAGGAAAGTAAACCTGACCTTCTTTGTAAGACAGCTAAAGCAGACATTATCCTTAATTATCCTCAATGTTTGTCCTATAAATTGTCCTGTGGCAGTTACAGTCCTGCCCTGGCTTGGGGTATGGGGAGGAGGTCCTGGGGGCACACTTACCTGGGCTGGCCCTGGGAGGCACTCTGTGCACATGACAGCTGAGGTGCACTGCAGGGTCAAAATCCTTCCCTGACTTCCCTCTTGTTTCCAGAGCTTAGTAATCAAGTTGCTGAGCTTCACCACAAATAACCTGTTACAGTCATCTGATGTCTTGCTCTGGGTGTTGCTGCTCTGATCAACAGCAGGACACATGCCCTTTGCTCTCATGTGCCACAGGGGAAAAGGGACGACTCCTGCACCCTGGCCCAAGGTCCACTGGGGGGTGAGTGGGGTGGGAGGGAGTGCTGTACTTCCACATACATCCCTGCCTGGAGGGAGAGTCCAAGTTACAGCTGAGTTATCACAGCCACCCCCAGACAACTTACTCCTTCCATGAAGCTCTCTCAAATTATGATTAATTACATGATAAGGATAGAAAATGGTTCAGAAGTGAGCAACAGCTCTGTGCAAGGGTTAACTCTGTGTGTGTCCTTTGCATGGCCCAGGGCTGCTCATGCTCTTTAGCTGCCACAGACTTGCACCCTCCAAGACCCCAGTGATATCAGGGTAAGACAGTGACCTCAGCTTTTGGACTTGGTGTTGCAGTTCCCTGGAAGTGCACTATAACTTGCTTTTCTTGTTGAGGTTGTGTTGTTTTTAAAGTAGAATTGTTTTCATCTGCCACCACTAAACAGACTCACTTGGTGCTCAGTGTGGATGCAAGGTGGGAACTGATACTGAGAAGTGAATGCATGACCACAGTGCAATGAGTTGTAATTATTAGGGTGATGTCATCATATTGGTAGTTAAGATTATGAAGATATGAAGATTTGTTACCTTTCTCAGAAGGTACTTCAGGCACTAAAGTATCTGTCCTGATGCATTTAATTTCTTTGTGGTAGTATCTCACCTACTGTAGAACCATCCTGGTTAAACATCTGCTTCTAATACTGCTATAGATATTTTGGAAACAGTCTCTCCTAAGCCATCAATAAACCATCCTCCCTTTTGTGTCTGGAAATCAGTCCTATACTGATGGAGCAGAAAGTCTCATTCTTTAGAACCAAGGAGGAACAGTTTTATTATAAGTTTACATAACTTGAAATACTAAAGGGACCTAAAATAGGCATTGTGGAAAACTTCACAACACTATAAACCACCCAGGCTTCAGCACAGAGAACAATTTATTCTTGTCATATAACTCCACAGCACCAGTGAACAATGCACAGCTCTGTCAGCCTTTCATGAACTTGTTGGTCAATGTGATGAGTTCCTTAAGAAATAAAATATCCCATCATCCTCCAGGAAGAGGTATTCTAGACCAGCTTTAAGACACTAATTTAATCAGAGTTTACTGAATTACCTCTTCAAGTAGAGTTGTATGGTAGGGAAGCAGTTTCCTTACAGAGCACTTGCACCTGTTTAACTGAACTCTGTACTATCCGAAGATATTCAAGTTGTCTTCTTCAAGCCTAGAAACCAAAATTGAGCTGTCAACTTGCAGTTGAAGTATAAGCTTTCAAGGGCGGAGGGAATTCCTTTGTCTCTATAAAGCAATCACCATGTGCCTTGAAGCATGAGTTTTTCTTACCAGGCTACTCAATTTTTATTAAGATCTACTACACAAACCCACTGTTTTCTTTCTAAAGATTTTACTGAACAGTTTCCCCAAAACTTGCTTGTATCTACTGAGCTCACGGAGTGATTTTCATCAAGTCCTTTCATTATTAATAAGATCTGTCAGACTTATTTTGCAGATTGTCTCAGCATGAAAGGTGTTATGAAGTCCACTTCTGCCAGGCCAGATAGGAATTGCCTCAGGCTTTCATGATTGGGAATGAAGTAGGAAGTAGAGGATCTCTTGAAGAAATGAGGAATGCATCTTATGCTTTCAGGTGCTCTGGGAGCAACAGAGGTGAGGCTGGGATGAGAGTCCCATCCTCTCGAGTAGCTACAGCTTATAATTTATGTTCCATCAGTGTCAATGTTAAATAAATACTGTCTTGTAAGTATTTGGGAAAAAGATGAAAGCAAAGGCCTAAGAAAGGAAAATTCTTCTCTTAGTGCAGGGAAATTGCAAGGGATCCCAGGACTCTGAGATACCCTTCCAGGTCTCCAATGCAGTCCACCTTAATACAGCACTATTATCATTGCTCCCACAAAGTAATTCTGCTATCTACATACCACGCTGCAGTGCAGCCCTTGGAAACCCACTGGTGCCATCCCTGTGCACTTGAAAGTAGATCTCCCACATCAGTGGCCCCTGCCTGCAACAATGGCCCTTTGCTCAGCTACCTCAGTGGATGCCAAAGGACAGGTTTTTCTCCTTGGAAGCACAGATCTACCCATCCTAGTTCCTTCTGCTTTAAACTAAACTCAAGCAAAGAATATGAGGGTCCAGATGAGGAGTTACTCAGGAACAGGGGCCATGCTGCAAGTTCTCATCTGCATTAGCCAGCTCCTTGGACAAACACCAAGACACAGTCCCTTCAGATCAGCTTGATGTGCGTGAGCTGGCAAAGCATTGTGATGCTTAGGCAACTGTTATCAGATCTCTGTTTATAAATAAAAGGTTTTGAATTTGGCTTGAGTGCTTAAACTCACTAGCAGACGGGTTCTCTCCCCCAAACCCTCTCCCCNAATTTACTTCCTTTGAGAGATACCATATGCTCCCCTTCCTGATCCCTCTCCAGGCATAAGAAAAAACTAAGGAAATTAGAGACTCCATAACACTGATGGCAACATCCAATGTCTTATCAGGCTTCCTGTTGTTGGGAGTATTGTTTTCCTTTAAAGATTAATATTTACAATGGTTACTTAGTTATCTTAGTTCATTTGGTGACCATTAAAGATTCCAGCCCTGAATGCGATGAATGAACCTCCTTTTATTTGTCCTTGATGACCTATTTGTCTTGTGTCTCGTCTGGCTGAAAATCAAGGAAAATAATTATTGGGTTGGGCTTTTACTGCCATTTCATATGAGGGTCCAAGTGCATGTTTCTGTTTGTTTAAGAATGGGAGCCTTTACCCACTGCTTCTGCTGATGTCTGCATATTTAAGAATATATGCTTTGTGATTAGAAGCAAAGTTAAAATAAGTATTTCCCTCTTAAGTTACATGTCTGGTTTGAGTACTCCTTGGGGGAAAAATGAGGATGTTTCATATTTCATCCACAATTGCAGGTCTTTGATGGGACAGAAAAGGCACTGTGTGCCTGTCGGCTGTGCATGGGTTAAAGAAATAAAAGTCTATTCCAGGGCCAGTCCACAATATAGCCCTGTACCTCACCTGAAGTTCAGAGTGGTTTCTCATCAAGGCCAAAAGAGACAGCCATTTTTTCTCTGGTAGTATTTAACAAAAGCCCAAAGGCACAGCAAGAAGCAGTCTGTGTGACACAGAGGTCTCAGTCCAGCTGCCTGCTTCCTGAGCTACAGAGACATTTCTAGGCATGAGGGATTTTGCAGTCACCTTGAGTTGTCTTCCTCCCTGCTAAAGATGAGCACAAAAATGTTCTTGTACTTACAGAAGTATTAGACCAGCCATGAAGAACACCACCAGAGACAAATATGGCCCATATTACAAATTGTTGTGTTCTAAATTTGTGCCAGTTGCAGTATTACAGCAGGGATGAACGTGTGTGTGTGAGCAGTTTTCAAACAGCCCTGTATCTGTCCTTAGCATGGACTAAAGCTACACCACCTTGCCTTCCCTACAAGTGGAAGCTTCTATCATCTTGTCTACTACCCTTAAAATGGATTGTTTTCCATCTCTGTGACTGGAACGCCCACAAGGGAACTTCTGATGGTAACCCCTGCATTTGCCACCTTCCCACACATCCTTTCTACCCCAGTCTATGGGTATTTTCTCAAGTCCTCTGGACCACAAAGGCCAGGATTACAGTCAGGTCTGTTTGCAGCCCTGAGGAGCAGAGATCACAGCATGGAGTAATGTGATAATCTTTTTGCAGTGTGTCTGCACGCTCTGTGTGTGAACCAACAGACCCTTGTGAACAAACCCATTCTCAGACACAGTTGGCTCCTAGAGAAGGGATAATTTAGAAATATGACATCTCCAAGGATTCTCTCACTTTTTCTCCCTTTCCCCCTCCCAGTGCTTGCCCTCATCCCAACTGGTGAATGTGGGACAGACCATCCCAGTTTTTATGGGTGGAGGCTGGCTTTCTTGTTTCTTTGTAGAAAGCAGTCTCATCCTGAAACTGCCTATTTGACGTGCTTTTTATAATGAATTCATTTGCACTGTGACAGATGTTTTTGATATGATAAGAAACATGTCCCAGGGGCCAGTGGTGCCGTAGAGCCACTCGCATTCCTCACCTGAATTAAAAATGAGGTATTGCTTTCTTATCTGTCAAAAAACATGAGCAACTCCACATATAAATAATACACCACTGACTGCCAGCTGTTTGTGCCAATGACACTCTTTTTAAAAGAACAGCTCCCCCCAGCATCTGGTTTTTAAATCTTGCAAAAAATCTGGACTTCTTTTGCAAGTGCAGCAGAAGATATATTTATTATTATTATTATTATATTGCCTTTAAGCTGCAGACAGAGCAGTTACTCTAAAATAATTATGTACGAGCAAAGCCACCTTCCATATTTATGACACACGTAGTACCTGAATTTTCTTTTTGTACTTCCTTGTCCTTTTCCTGCGTTTGTCTCTGACAAAAAAAAACTGTCAGAGCTGCTTTTCCTTTTCTTGGTGAATCCTTTTTAGAGCTCACTGACTTTCAGTGGTTTCAGGGTTTCAGTTCTGAATGGTGTGGAAGAAAGTTAGTGTTTAAAAATAGTTTGTGTTTTTTTTCTGGGGATGTGTAAATCACTTTTTTGTCTTTTTTGCTTTAGAAAAGGTTGGGTTTGAATTTAGGCTGAAGGTAAAACCACCTCTAGAAATGCAGACACAGAAGCAAGCAGGTCTGCCTGCTCACTTGGTAAACTTTACTGTTAAGTCTTGCAGTCAACAGAACTTAATATTATCATGTGAAGTTGTTCTGGTAATGGATCTCCTCGATGTTTTATTAGAGTAAAGCTGAGAAACACTTTTCAGCATTTTGCCAGCTTCAGGAGGAGGTGTATTTCTGTTACAAATGACCTTCTGGGAGAACTTGACTGTAGGGACATGATTCATTGGCAGCCTGCTGGTGACAGCCTTGTTTCTATTGTTCTGAAACTCTGGTTTCACATTTCTCGTTAGATAAGCTGCAACCATTAACTACACAGTGAACTACAAATAAAGTGTGATTTAAGAATTAAGTTTATTATCTGATTGGCAGCATAGGGCCACTCTTCCAGGTTAAAGATTTGAGCAGAATTTTTTTTTTTTTTTTTTTTTTTTTTTTTTTTTTTTAAAACCCTTTGCCTTTTATTACATTTCTGAAAGCACTGTCACCCCAAAAGATAAAATATGCTTTTGGAAGCTACAGTGTGTGTATATATAGTATGAGCTATAAATAGTCTGGGGCTAGTTCTGCACAGTACCAGTGTGCAGAGATATTAAAGACAGATTCTCATCTTTATGGCTACACTGGGGCTACTGAGAAACACCAGTCCAAAATGGTGGCATTCATATTTAGTTCAGTATATTCAGATTCACACCAAGATCAGAATCTGACTGGTGACTTCAAATTTGTTTTTAATAATAAAGGAGTTTCATGGTCTCAGCTTAGTTTTAGTTGGAGATTACATACCAATTTCTGGAACTGTTATTTGGGACTGATATCAAGGCAAATGAATTCACTCTTAAATAAGGAATGGCTTGATTATTGTGCTAGCTGAAAAATAGGTTTATATACTCCCACATCTCAGCTGCTGTAAGTGGATGTACATAAGGGTTTAGAAATGGTTGTTATTCAGCTCCTTCTGACGGTAAGATGACTTTCAGCAATTGAATGATTTATGATAATGTTGATATTCACGCAGGCTATTCAGCTACCAGGATAAAGACCTCAATGGCTGATCAGTCTCTTTCTTCAGGCAGAAGCTGGTTACAGGCTGATATTAGAAACAAGTTCTCCGGCCTGAAGTGTTATCTCCCCTGCGACAACACGGTGGGAGCCATGGGGAGGGGGAAAAGAATAAAAATACCTGTTTATAATGGGTTATCGACCACATGTTATCTCTTCTGCTATAAAATCTTAATGGGACAAAGCACAGCAGTATTGAGGGCGTACAAGGCAGGGTCCGTGCCAGGGTATTAACTGTACTTAGCAAATTTGTGATAAATATAATAGATCTCATTTTTCTGCAAGGAATTTTACAGCAGCTTCTGGTCATGCATTAGAACTCATTATCTCCAGTGTGCCCTCTCTCACATTTGCACTGCAAAGAGAAGGACAGTTTGCACCATTTGTTTGTGGCCTTTAACCTCAATGCAATTTTGAGGCCCAATTCTAGGTGTCTAAATCCTATTTTAAGTCCATCAGGTACTTAAAGAGAATGAGTTGGATCACTTATGTGATGATGCCCAAGGTGGAGGAAATGAAGGTGGCAGGGTCTTTGTGGTACGTAGCAGATGTCAATGTGGTCAACCCTGTCAAAGTATTTTGGGGTTTAGGTCTGTGGCAGCTTGCTGTGTAGGGGATTGCAGGATTCATTGGATCAGCTTTCATTCATACTAGTGAATTCCTTGTGCCTTTTGGACCGTTTGCTTCAGGTCTGTGATGATCTTGGACATAACCGATGGCATGTGTTTTCTTTCCTATGATGATCTGTCCTGTATGATTTACAGTTACATAATTTAACGTACTTCTCAATCACTCTTGGGGCAGTACTTCATTCTTGCTTGCACTTGTGTCTTTTGTACACAGCACTCAGAGGCTGTAGGAAGGGAGAAAGAGAGGCAAGAATAACACAGTTTGTATATTCACTCCAGCTCATGAAACACTGCACGAGGACACCGCAAATGGGCCATACTGAAATACTTTGCAGTGTGGGGTCCATTGTGGACACTGGGAAACAGAGCACATCTTCAGGATGCTCTAGTTCATGCCAGAGAAAAGGGACCTTCAAGGATACGGAAATCACTTTGTCCATTTGAAATTGTTGTACCCCACTTTCTGTCTGTACTATGCATATACAGCTAGGTTAGCTGGCGACAGTGACCTGCCCTTCCACTGATAAATTGATGCTCCCAAACCAATTACACACAAATCTGGAAATTTATATCTCAAGATCTAAAAGCGTACCAGTACAGCTCACTCAGATCTCATTGCTGCGAACTCTTTTCACCCCCACCAGCCACAGCCAGGCACTAGCTGGGGACAAAGGAAGTCCCAGCTGCTCTTTCTGAGAGATGATGAAGCCCACCCACCAGTCTCTGCCACCTCTTGGGTTTATCTCTGGCTGTGTCTATCCCTGTCTGCGTGGTCAATCTGCATACCCTGATCAGTCTCTGTTGCTGCTTCTGAAGAGATGCATTTTTTGAAAGAACAAGAGCTGACCAGATATAATCTCAGCTTTCCTTTCCTATTCTGCACCCTCATGTGGTAAATGTCTTGTGGTGATCCACTGACCATTTATTCTGCTGGTTCTGCTTGTTAGAAATAGCCCTGGAGTTCAAACTTAGAGGTGAACACTCCTTAGTCTTAGCTCTGGTGCTGACTGTGGAAACATCTCCCCCTGTCTTCAGTTTGCTCCAGGCAGGGAAGGGAGTTTCTATGACAGGCATAGCTCTGTTATTTATCTAGACAAGTCTGAGTATTTTCCCAAAGAATTTGTGAAATACTCTCTGAATGATCAATGGCACAAGCATGTGACTCCAAGTCACTGGACAGCAAGCTATTTAATAAATCATCCACTAAAAAAGCAAGTCTGAAAGAGTATCTGGTGTTAGAAAGCACTTAATTTAGAGAAGTGCCCATCTCATGAGTGACGATCATGTCATAAGGCATTATTGCAGCATTCCTCAAGGGTAGCGCACGGAAATAGGTTCCGCTTTTGTGCATGACACATGGATAATGCTATGCTGAATGTAAACCTGTTCAGATACAGATTCAGGTTCAAATACCCATGGTCTCTCTTCTTCATCCCCCTCCCCCAGCATCTCTGGGCTGTTCTGTTAATTCATTTAATCTTGTCCACTCCTAGTTTCATGTTCCCTGGTCTACTTTTGGCATTCATGCCTTTCAGCATCTTCAAAGAAAGTTGTCTTAATTTCATCAGCCTCTGAGTTCATAGGATCATTGTCATTTCCTAGATGCAGATAAAATGTTTCTGTCTTTGGGATTGAAGATGTGGTGTCTCAAAGGTGATCTGTTATAATACAGTTAACCTTTGAGTATTGGTGAAGTGAAGCTCACAGCCCTCATGTTGATGCGCAGTTTGCTAATTTTCCATGTCTGTCTTCTCCTGGGCTGATTTAGGGACTAATATGCAAAAGAAGGGCAAGAAGTAACAAACTCGTTAATTATTCCTTTTCTATCCTTGTTATTTTGAAGAGTTAATCTCCTTTCAATGACTGTGTCATTTTTTTCAGTTTCACAAATAAGATCTTATTTTGTCTAGATCCTTTCCCTTTGACAGGTACAGGATCACATGGGAGGCTGCATGAACTTTCTGACAGTCATTCTTACTCAGAATTACATTACAGAGTCATTCTTACTCAGAATTTTTAGTGAATTCCCTTGCTGCTTTGTAAGGTTCTTCTATCAACTGTTTTCTCCCCTCTGTATAGATTATGTGGTTAATGGGCACAGATTCAGAACTGATATTTGAGTAAAGTGAGCAAACAAGATTATCTTTTCTGTAATAAATTGAGCAGAATGGGTCCCTTAGCATGATTTTGTGTACAGTCCCTGTCAATGGAAGTCTTAGCAAGATGTGCCAGCTCCACCGTCTCCTCTAGTAAGGCTGTCACAGTGGCCAGCAGAGTTCATTTTAGACTTTCTCTTCATCCCTTGCTTTGTGACTGCTCTGTGATTGCATGCATGGTTTCTCCTTTTTTCAAAATCACTTCCATGTTTTATGTGATTTCCCAACATCCCCATTCCCCAAATTATTCTTGTTTTAGGGTAGGCCTTTTGGTACCCTGAAGTCTAAAACACATACAGTGAAGATATCTGCAGGAGTATTGCCTGCTAATACTCTGCTAGTGTACTTGACAAGATTGACTCTACCACCACCTCCCCACACTCCCACATGCTGTTTGGTTTCTTTGGGTCAGCAGAAAGAGCCCAAACATTAGCTGAATGGTCTTCTAATCTTCAAGAGCAGAACCTCTGTTCCAAGCTGGGGGAGTCTCTTTCTCAAAATGCCCCTTTGTGTTTCCTTGGATGTTTTACAAATATTGCATGTGCACATGAGAACTTCATCCAGATATGAAATATGCACTTCAAAGGGTGCTTCCGTACACCACTGAAACAAGAGCCTGTGTGTTTGATAAATCAAATGGGAGTCTAACCTGATTATACAGATGCCATGTAGCTACAATGGTTATGATGCAATTAGTTTTTCAGCCATGAACCTTTGATAGTGGCCTTTTCTTCACAAGGATGTTTTATCTCCTATACTGATAGAAACCTTTTCAGTTGTCCACCTGCTTTTTTTTTTTACTAAATTCCATTTAGTCTGTGCAAAATTAGGGACTAAATCCTCCTTTAATATGCATTATTAGGATGAATAAGATTTTGATTTTGGTATCTCTTTTCCATTTAACAGAACAGTTTTTCCTTTATATAGAATGTTATTCATTAAGACACACATTTTCTAACCATGAGGTTGGATTAGTATCTGCAGATTTGGGATTTGTCCAATGCTCCATCCTCTCTGGCAAAATTTTTAATTCCATCCTAGTTGAAGCAAATCCAATTTTTTTTTTCTTAATTAAAAAATAAAGGGGGGGGGAAATCCAACTGCAACCAGACAACTCCCCACAAATCTGAAATCTCCTCTCCATCTGAAACACTCTGACTGAAACTGGAGAAGTTTGAGACAGAGTTTTTTCAGAGTATGCTAAACTCAGTAACAATAACCACACCAGATTCTCAAGCATGATCACTTTGACATTTTCCATTTCCACCAGTTTTCCATTTCAGAATGGCACAAGAAAAGGCAGGAGGCAAACTTGACCTTGGTGCACTCTTATAAGCACAGTGTGTCAACAAAAGATGGGAAGAAAGGGAAAGCCATTTGCAATTCAGTAGTGATCAGCAACCCTTCTGAAAGTGCTGTATAGTTGTAAACAAGGGATGGTCTCATGCAAATCATTACAGGCTCAGACAGGAACTTCTCCTTGCTGATCATGTGCTCTGGTGCTCACCAAGTTTCATTCTAACAAAGCATGACTTCTTTTTCCTTGTTTGCTGGCCTGCACTGCCAGGCCGTGGGGCTTTGCCCTCATATTTGAGGGAAAGAGGAGCCCTGATGTTGGCTTCAGTAGTTGCTTTTCATGCTGAAACATTTTCAGCCTAATCTCCTTTATTGGCAGCAACCAAAGTCAGATGCTTAAACCTCATATAGAGACCAAATAATTGCAAAAAGTGGTTGTACCAAACTGCCTCGTGTACTCACATGTGCCTCCATGGTGTAAAAGCCACAAACATCAAATGTCTGTCCTCTCTGTCTACTGGTGTTCAGTAACTTAATCCCCTTCAGCTGCATGGGTGGTGGGGGGTCCTTTCATACCCTCATGTTAGCTGGTTCCCATTGGGTTTGAGATTTATATTTTGTGTTTTCCCAAGACAGGTATGAAGGCTGGCTGCTCCCAGGTGCTGCCACTACTGTTAAGCTTCCACTTTACATTCCCCAAATTCCATCCTGGTGTGTCTTGGCAGATATCTCTTGGCTGTTAAAATTGAAAAACAGTAACAATGAAATACACTGAGATCAAATGGAAAGTCAGACAACTGCTTCAGTCTTCGAGTAAGAGAGTACCGGGTGAAAGAGATTCGACAGGTAGCAAAGCTAAGCAAACTGGTCTTTAAGGCACAAGCGGAACAACCTCTACAGATATGTAGGCTGAGTAGGGATGTGATGTGAAAATAGGAGAAACAGGTACTTGAAAATTTTCCATTTATTTTAATTCCATGAAAATTTCAGTAGGACTAGCTGCAGCATGTTTGAACCACAAATGTTCTGAAACTTTGGCATTTTTAGTAGTGTTTTCGAGATCTACTCAAACCAGTCTGCTGTTGTTTGGGTCCAGCCCCCCCTCCTTTGACCAGTGAGCAAAGCTGACCAAGCAGAGTTAGAAATCAGAATATTAATTTTTTCACTAGCCACACATTCTCAATGACTGTGTAGAGAAAGACAGGCTGTGCAGAAAAGTGCCTGTGTGTGTTCATGCACTTGCATGTGTGTATGTGAGACAGTGAAGTGGTAGATGAAACCATATTACTGTATAAGGAGTGATTTGGATATAGTAACTGTTATATCAGAATGATCAAGACATGCAAGGAAACAATGTTGTTTCCAGACTTGGAGAAGCAAAATCCCTGCTTCATCCAGGCAGAGTTGAACTTTGCAGCCAAGCGCTTAATGCAATACCAGGTCAGTTGGGATATAATTGTCTTTAACCAGAACAGTCAAAAGTTACAGAGTTCACTATCTGCTGACTGAGTGACACCCAGAAATTCTTTCCAGACTTACAAACAAGCAAAGAGACAAGTCTGAACCTGAACTTCAGGGTGATCACGTCACTCAGGAGCATAAACAAACATGGCACCGACTGGAAAATTATTCTTGAGGCATCATTTTTGACTGATCCAGATGAGAAGTTTCCAAGGTTAGGGTTGTGACCCCAAGAAGTGCTGATGGAAGAGAGGTCACGAGCCCGGAAATGAGGTTGCAAGATGACAAGCTTGGGAACTGCTGATGTAGACACATGAATGGTCACATCAAGAGGGGTCCCCTTGGAATGCTCTTTTTCCTTCTTTTGCTTCAGAAACAGTAACTTGAGCAAGTTTTGAAGCTGACAAGACTAGCCTGTTTATAGCATGCTGCTGTATTTTTAAAAGTAGATCTCTGGAAATGAGCCCAGGGTGATTGGGGAGATGGGAGCAAGGAAAGCTCTGGAGGGAAGGATGTGGGACAAGGAGAAGGGGAGGAGAGGCAGATCTGTGGGAAATAGGATCTGCCAAGCAAAAACAATATTCAACAGTGTTGATGGGAAGAGATGGAGGCTTTTTAAGATTTTAATAAAGTTTTAGAGTCTAACTTAGAATGTCACATTTCTCTTATGAGAGGTTTGAGGGACATACATACACTCCTCTATGAGGAACCCCCTGGTGCTGAGCTTGATACCTTGGCATGGAAGCTAACATGGTGGAATTAATGTGTGGCCAGAGTAAGGCCTATACAGCTAATGTATACACAGAAATAAGGTAGTTGTCTCTGAGTGAGTCTCCAAATGGCTTCTGTTAATGTCCTTGTGTTTGAAAAGCTACCAAAGCTAGCCCCTGAATTTACATGTGTTAAGAGTAAACCACTGTTATGTGGCACTTCAGTGATTCACGTTATAATATTTGTGTTATAAAAAAAAAAGAAGTGGAAAACACAAGCAGACCATAAAATTAGTGTAGCTTATGCTACTGAATTTGTATCTTGTCATTATTAAGAAAAGCATTTTAAGTTTTAGGAATGCTTGGTAAAAGTCTTTAAACATTGAATATTGGAGATTTTTCACATCAGTGCTATTAAGCAGTTGTTAGTGGTATAAATGGTCAGCCCAGACCAGGGACCCCCAGCACCTCAGTTGCTGATGGGATGGAGCTCTATTTCTTAGAAAGCCCTGCAGAACCACCTTGTGAGCATGAGATTGCTGTCATGTGGCCCATGTCGGGGTCTCTGCAGTACAAGTCTCCTTGTAGCCAGGCCTCTGAGGTTTGTGTAAACCTGCTGAACTCTCCTCTGGCAATGACAGACAATAAGCAGAATGCTGATAAGTCAGGTGGGCCTTTATGGTACCAAACTAGCATTGGTACAAGAGGAGCATCAGCACTGTAAAATGGATGTCTTGAACAGTCTCAGGGAATGGAGGAGATGAGTAATAGCATCTGGGGGGTGAGGAGGAACTATAGCAATAACACAGTTCAAATCAGAGGCGGGAAATGGTCCCGGAGGTTGATAAGACAACACAGACCATCGCTGAAAAGCAAACATTAGGCCTGTGTGGTGCAATACCTAGCTGTGACTACGTGCTGGGTACAACGCAGAGGTAAAGTCAATACCATTGAGTGATATTTATTTAATAGTGTTATGCTGAGAGGTATTCATGGACAGGGAGGGTTTTGCAGCCAGCTGCATCCAGGGGGTTTTCTGGCTGTTTTTACCAGCAGTCTGCTTTTTTTCTGTCATTTCCAGTGCTGTCTTTCAGGCTCAAAGATGGAGACACTGGTTCCACTCCAGTGCTGAGTGATGTGCCATGAGCCAGAACTGGCCACAGGGCAAGGCAGAACTCTAACGCCTTGTTTGCCCTATTTTAGTGTTACAGGGACTAAAATATTGACCCAGAGCCATAGATGCTAGAGACATAGGAAGCCAGGAGATGGTGGTGTGAATGAGACCCTGAGAGCAAGCAGAGGTGGGGTGTCTTCAGCCTTAAACCCACTGGCAGGGCAGACACCTAACGACTTCTGAGCAAGGAAATTGTGCTGCTGCTTGTCTCTAGCATGACAAAGACCTTGTGAAGCTTTTTATGAATAAATGAATTTATGCCAAGCCTGTACAGCTTCAATTAGCAGGTAATTGGTCAAGCAAGGGATGCCTGATCTTCAGGCCTCTGTGTCAAGGGCTCTGTGAGCTTTGCTCTTGAAGGTACCTGATTTTGCAGGATAGTCCAGACTCAATTGATAGGTAAGATTCTAATAAGACTTTTACATGCATATCACTTAAATGCAAGCCATAGAGATTGCGCTTCAGATATAAATAAATTACTGCACATTACAGTATCTCCATTTCTGCTCATCTAGCATGGACCAATCTCCACAAGTTTCTTTTCAGAGTTTAAATTAAGCCTTTGTTTTGTTTGAGAAATTCAAGGCTTTATTTTCATAATTACCTTTTAGTTTTGGAGCTGCCCTTAAGGTTATTTAGAATCCATTGAAACATGTTGAACTCTCAATCAGAGGCTTCTGTATTTTGTGTCAAATGCACAGAAAAGAAGTATGAGGTTTCTGCTCCAATCATGGGGAAGTTTTTTTTTTTTAATTTCAAGAGTATTCTACATTTTCTTTTAAGAAACTGATAACTTGTGTTTAATGCTTAGCTCAAAATATATAATTTCAGACAGGCTGGTTTTTCACATCAAAGCATGTGACTTTAGTTTCCCAAACATATCTCCAAATACCTTCTAGTCTGCAAAGTAACCTGTTGGGAAAGAAGTACAGATCTTTTAGTGAGTCTTGAAATTGTCATAGTTTTCACAGGCAACTAGTGACTATACAAGGTAAAGAAAGGGTCTGGGGACATGTTACAGGATATTCATGGCCAGCTTGTGTCATGACTCAAGTGACTGGTGATTTTAGTACAGTAATAATCTAGCCCTATAGCTTATCCAGTCCATCCCTTTAGGTACACTTAATCTCCAATGTACCTCTGTTAGTAATTTGTTTGGTTTTTTAACATGATACTATCTGTAAATATCTCAAGGTATATGGCATCCTCTTCACAGGGAAATTTTTTCTAGAGGACTGGCAGGAATTTTTATTCTAACATGCACTCTAACTATTTCCATTCTTAATTAGTCCTGTTGCTGGTGATTATAGAGCTCATCTCTGTGATGGCACCCTTAAAAATAAACTGTTAGCAGGTTCACATGTCAGTTGTTGATACATAATGTAAGGTTTCATTCCTCTCATCCTAATGAAACTCCTGGATACCAAAGGGTACTATTCCTGGACAAAAAAAAACAGAACTGTTTTCAGCCTATCAAAAATCCTCAAGTCTTTAGAATATCTCCTTCACCCAAACTGCAATGCTCCCAGTTGAAAGCCAGGCATGATAAAAATACCAGAGAAAAAGCATAGGAAAAAAAAGAAACAAATAAAACCCCCAAACCAAACAACAACAACAACAAAAAACAAACCCAAAACAAACAAACAAAAACCCCTAAGGTGCTCTTCTTGCTACAGGCTATTAAAGAGCAGAACTGCAGAAACAGATCAATTCACGTAAAGAGGTGCCTTTGGATTGTAATTTTTATGTTTGTAGACATGAGATTTTTAAATTTTTTGTTGTATTTCAATATTAACAGCGCTTCTCCTAAGGATCTGAGACCTTTAAATCTCATTACGTATGGATTTGCGTATGTGAATGTGACATACAATTTTGTTACCAAGATACTATTCGAAGTAAATATCCTAGGGCCTTCCAAGTTGGCAACTTGATGTTGATTTCTGAGTCATCTCAGCCCAAAATATTATTTTATGGTTTACAGCATTTTGGGCTGTAGAGGCAATATCAGCCATCTTATCTGACTGATGCTATCGGGTGCTTTCCATTAGTTTCCCAATGTATATCCTAGAGACAGACATGCATGTAAGTCTGGATACGAATGGCACTGAAATTAAACAGGATTCGTTTATGAGAAAGGTGGAGCAGCTCAGCCAGCTACAGCAACTGGATAAGGCCTTAACAAGTTCTTTCAAGCTTGATGTAATTTGCATCATCTCATTTGTTGCTTTCTACATCTCCCTTCTCCTTTCCTCTTCTGTGTACATTGCAATAATTTCTTCGTTTGTATGCATACTGCTACATAGATTTTTCTGCTGCAGCTGGTCCAGTGGTGCAACAGGGCAGACTCATAGCAGATCCAGGCATGGGCAGTATTCTCAACACAGAGACCGTTTGTGAAATGTTATGGGTGGGGTCTAATGTGTGCCATGGTTTCTGTTACATTGTTATTCCCTTGTTTCTAATTTTATATCATAGTGACTACTAGTTAACAACCTGTTATCTAGTTCTGAGAGTTATCCTGGAATGTGGCCTTGAATAACAGGGAATGAAAAAATGTCAGGAGAGTCACTTCCAGTCCTGCACTCCTTCAAAGAATCCTTTAATACAATGCACAATATTTCTTGGAGCTGCATAATACCTATTTCTGAATTCCAGCTGCAGCAGCTTTTTCGTCCTGCTGGAGTTGCTGGGATTGTTCCATTTGACAGGGGAGTACGTTCAAAGAAAAAATACTAAAATATATTGAACAAAAATTATATTTAAAGTATTTCCACCCAATCTGAAACACAATTTTTCAAGATCTTGCAGAATGTCTGTAGTGCAGCCAGCTGCAATATTAATGGTACTTCACTGAAAAAGTACCAGAGCCCTGTAACTCTCATATAATAAATGAATTGTAGAGAGCACATTCAGCACAAATTGTTAGCAGGATTTATACTGTGTTCTCCTCATAAAAAATAAGTCAGTTCTCCCACACTAGGAGCATGTGGAAATTCTCAAGAGAAAATGCATCTGAGTGCTCTTCATTATTATAATTTAATTTAGGTATTTTTTGTTGTTGATGACAATGTTCATCATAAATAATGAAATTTTAAAAATTTCATACCTTTGTGCCAGCGCATCCCAGCTTTCTAAAGGAAGGTTTTTGCTGAATATTGCAGTTTAAAAGATTAGTATGAGATAAGAAAACTATTTTCATGAACATAAATTTTTTGTAGAGCAAAAGTTTACTGAAAAGTACTTCACCTTCAGTTTCCAGCAATCAGAAAGTGAATTTCTTACACATGTTTACAAGCAGGGGAAGACGAATTTCAGGAAGTCACATGATTTCCAGTAACACCCCATATATAGACATTCAGATGATGAAAGCAAAAAAAAAAAAAAAAAAAAAAAAAAAAAAAAATAGAACTTGCTGTTGCAAGTCCCCTAAAGCTGACATGTATTATCTCTGTGTAGCCACGCTCCATGTATATGGCATAAAGCTCCTTCCCTCTTTGTTCCAAGAATTTATATCTCTAGATATTTCAAAGAAGTCACAGTGCTGAACTGAATGTGTGGTAGCTGATACAGGGGGGACTTTTCTTTGGAAGCTCCCAGTGACTCTCTGTTAGAAGAAAAGTACAACCTCTGGTGCACTTGATTGTAAAAAGCTAAATGAATAGCTAAATCTTGGACAAATAATGGTTTAACTGAGAGAACAACTTATTCTGAATTGGAAAAGTAGAATCTAGGAAAGAAAGGGTCTACTGTTAGCTAAGAATTCTTAGATGTACATTTTCTACCAACTATTCACCTCCTGTTATTCACAAATAACTACAAGCCTCGCTTCTTCCATCTACCATACATGATAGTATAGTTAAGAAGAGATATCCTGAAATAAAGTGATACATGTTTATGTTGTTGGATAAATAATGCAAGAATATGCTTTTATTGATGTTAATCTTGCCTGCGTGAGCTGAGCCCCTTGTTCAGCTCCAAAGAAATTGATTAATTCCTCAGGTCTGAGATGTTCCTGGTGCTTCATCTGACTTTTAGGTAGCTCTGAGTCAGATCCTGCATCCTCAAGTGTGTGTGTTCTTTCTGTCTGGATACCTATGAATGCAGTGTGGGGAAGTTGCGTTGTGCAGCTCAGTATGATTTATCCCTTTGACTCCCTGGGCTGTGGTTAAAGGGGAGTTCAGAAACTGTGAACAGAGTCATTACATCAGATATTGTCCAAAAGCAACATGTGTTTTTCCTTTCTGAGCTAAGTCACCCTAAAAGCAATTGTGGTATTTTTGGAAAGGGGTAGATGGCATAGGGAGAAAGCAGTGTGTTGCAGGTGGGTAGATCCAGCCATGGGTACCATGTTTTGAAATCCTTGTGGTCTGGATAGCAACCAGCCAGCTTTTTTAACCGAGGCTCTCAGCCCCACCCCTCTAAGCGAGGAGTTCCTGCTGCTGTAGAGCCCAAAAAGTGTCTTAACACCCTGGAGCCCCTCTCTCACTTATCAACATGAATACAAATAGAGCACCTTTGCAACATGTTCACAAAGAGAACTGGATGTAACTGCTGTCCATACTCTGCTTTTCTGCAGGCTGCTGCTTTGATACATTTCTACATCATCAAACTTCACCAAAATCCACGTTTGAAGTGTAGATTTCCTCCAGACAAATCTTGGGCTGATGAACTGTACGGAGGAGAGAGCCTGGCCTGTGTAGATGTGTCAGCATTCCAGATACAGAACAAGATCTGAAACACGGGGGTCTTTTAAAATGTGGTGAGTGTATCTTTTCAGAGCACAGGGATAACAGAAACACTATGGTTGGAAAAGACCATCAAGTCCAACCACTGTCTACTCTATCAGGGCCACTACTACACCATATCCTTGAGCACCATATATAGATGACTTCTAAATACATCCAGGGATGGCAATTCAATCACTTCCCTGGGCAGCCTGTTCCAGTATTTGATAATCCTTTTGGTATAAAAGTTTCACCTAACTAACCTTAGGCACCAGGACACTGTCAGCAGTTGTGAGTCTGTTTCCTGGCTGTGAGGCAGCTGAAGCTGTAGGGGGAAGGCAGAGTCAATCCGTGGCCCAAATAATCTATCCATAGATAACTGAGCACTATATCCAAGATGTGATTTGACTTTTGTCTTTAAGGTGACCACTGTCAGTCTGACATAAGTCCTGACACTCTACATTGATACTCTTCCTTGTTTGAATTGGTAACTGAACTTGGAGAGGATCTTAAGAACAGCTTAGCTGTATAATGTAATAGCTATTGTAGGGGTTTTTTACACGAAATACAAGGGTAATATTGACAAGGAAGTGGAGAGACTGTACAAAACTCTCTGCAGTTGCGTGGTGATGCAGCTCATAGTCTCTTTTGAAGATTACTTGACTTCAATAGAAAATACCTTCCTGTAAGTAGAGACATTCCTGTGCTGTGACACAATCTCAGTTTTTCTTCTAACTCCTTCGTTCTTCCTGGAGAAAATTCAGAGGAAAAGATAAAACACCCTCTGGTGACCCCTGCATCTCCAAGCTTCCTTAATGCTGTGTGCCTTTCATGACAGGTAACTTTCTAACAAGCGTTGCTGGAGTAGTTCCATGGTTCTCATTAAAATGGTTTGTTGGCCTTAGGACTTTAATGGGTAAGATGAAATCCCTCCCCACGGACCCCTGAAGAGGCACTTAGTAGTGCCTTCAGGATCAGTCCCTGCTTGCCTGATCCAGCGCTGTTGATACCAGTGGAAGTTCTACCTTTGATTTCAAAACTAATCAGACCTGAGAACTATGATTCTTTATTTTCTCCATCCCTTTGGGCATTAAGAGGTTTATGTTTACATAAGCTGTGCAGATACTGTGCAATGGAGAGGCTTTGTGCCACGCACGATGGGAGCATTACCCCAAAGTGCTGACAGTCTAAGTTTAGATTTAGTGCAATGAATGAAAGTAATAAACAAAAGTTAGGAATAGGCACAGCAGAGGTCATGGCAGTGGGTTCAAGGGTTGCTCTGATTTGGTAGGTGAATATCCTGACGGCTGCGCTGATTAAAAAGAGTGAGTCATCAGATGGAGGCTGGAAGGAAAAAGTGGGGCGTTAGAAGGATGTGGCTGTGGGGAGCCCTGGCGAGCAGAGATTAGGAGGAGAGTTCATGCCCAGAGGACTAGAATAGCTTGTCCACTAGTTTTGTTGTTTTAGGCATTTAAAACACACTGGGTTAATCACTAACAAAGATGCCCAGGGGAACAATGTTGTATCAGTTATCTTCCTGAGCATTTGACTGTTTTGGTTCTATTTATTCTAGACAAAAGAGATTATTTCTGATGTTTCATCTTTAGCCTGGGTGTCTCTAACTTGGACACCCATTTAATTTGGAAGGCTTCCACAAGATGCCAGTGAGACTGTCTGATTAAAGTCATGACTTATAACCAAATGTCTTTCTTGCTCCATGTTGCTGACCGCAGATTTGGTTATGAATTGTGAAAGAATGTTAAAATACAGTGTATTTTTTGTCTTTGTGGGCTCTGTTTATTTTTAACATTTTGATTGGACAATGAAAAATGTCAGTGATGCTAATTGCAAGTCTTTAGGTACAAGTTTGCCTTTCAGCCATTGTGTGGGAGTGATTATTTGCTTTAAAAAAATGACAGCTGTGGACTTTTAGTTCCCTTTTCTTAATAATCTCTGGAAAAATATGGCCTTACATAAAAGCCTGCTGTATGAAAGGTAAAACAAGGGCCAAGTTGGGACAATGACATCTTTCTCATGTCTCACTAACTTTTTCAGGGAGAAGTAGCAACAAGCTGAGTAGAGGCTGGAAGAAGCAGTATTGTTGCTTTTGTTACCCTTGAATTCCTTTTATCAATTTAGTGACTACATGTGTTCCGATGACACAGTTCTGGGTCACATGTCCAAGAAAGATGGACTATATGGAGAATACACAGCATGGAAAATATTCTAGCTAGAGACTAGTTATGTTGATAGGTTGTATATTCCTCACATGGACTTTATTAATAGCACAGGACTGAGACAGGGAGGAGCCAGTTATATTGCTCTTTATGTTAAAAAAAACAAAAACAAACAAACAAAAAAAAACCCAAACCAAAACAAACAACAAAAACACACACAAAAATAATCCTGAAATATAGAATATATAGGAATATGTACTTATTGATTATAATTATTATTCTATATGTAGAATATATAGTAATATATTCTTTCTTGCTCCTTATCATATTAAACCTGAAAATAGCCCATTGCCCTATAGGGCAGCTTAGACAGCGCCTGAGACTGTTAGAAAATGCAGAGCAGCTCAAGTCAGAGCATAGAGATTTCCTCAAGCCAGGCTGAATAGGAAGCTCAGATAAGTATTTTAAAAGCCAGTCTCAAGCATAAACAAACCAAATGTTTGGGTTTGGTCTACTGGAAACTTTGCAATGGAAGAGTTTTCTTCCTTGGCTCTGCTATGAAAGGGATGCTGCTGCCTTTCCCAGGCCCTTCTCCCATTCAATTGGATCTAGATTTCTCTCTCTGCAGGATATTGCTCTGGTTAGGAGGTCAGAGGGAGAAAATGCTGTAACTGTAGCCTCCCTTTATTCTGATTCTTCTGAGGTTCATTGGTCACTTCCACTGTAATTCTTTCAGCTAACAGCGCTAGCAAGCTGTTGGCCTGCTATATGGATTCAATATAGCTGGAGGCACAAACTGGAGTGTTAGGAGATTGCATATGCAGTCCTCTGTGTTCCCACTAACAGGAAAAAGTGAAAAACGTGTCTAGAAATGTGATCCAAGTATTCATGTCTTTTTCCAGACATTGAATAAAAACACCTGGATAGAAAGGACTTGTATTATTTGTGACCCTCCTGTACTAATATCAACCAATTAATTTAATTTTTCAACAACATGAAGAAGTACAGAAAGTCTATCCCAGTTTGACCACTGTGATGAGTATGAACTAAGCTTTGAAATCTCAAATATTCAGAGCCTGAGCTGTGCTCTGAGCTCATCTTCATAGCTATAAAAAGGGATGCTCTGTCACTCTTCAGTGATGTGGTGAATATGGATGAAGATACAGATGCCAGGTAGCAGATTACAGAGTAAATTTAAAAGGAGAACTGTTTTACAATAAAGGAGGTTTGAATTTCATCTACTAGTGAAATTATTACCCAAATTATCCATTTTCATTTGGAGAACAACTAAAAATTATTGGGGGGGGGGGGCTCCAACTCATCCTAGGAAGGAGAGTTGTCTCCCATTCAAAGCTTTTTTTATTTGAATGGGACATCCAGATAATCTGTTCCTAAATATAGGCAAGGAAAGGAACACCATCAAACTGCTAAAGCAGACAGATAGGAATCTGAAACAGGATTTATCTCCCCAGCTCTGTACCCAATATGTATTTTAACCGTGGTAAATCACTTTCTTTTTTTCAAGCCTCCATTTAACTTTATTTTTAAAATGTATATACTAATATATGTTTCCTGTGAGGATCCTGTAGAAGTTAGGGGGTTTGGATGTAAAAGTTGCTTAGTATATTATTAAATCAGCTGCAGTTTTACAGGTTCACTTTCAGGAAGAAATACCATATGTAAAATTCAAAATGTTCCTCTGTGTCCTTAGGTTCAAAAGATGGAAATAAATTAGAAAAAAAATGGTATTTAAGTGCTAAGCAGGCTATGGCAATAGGACTATTGCATCTACATTTGCGCTACAAGCAAACGATTAATCACAAATGCACCAGGCCAATGTGGTTCTCTGCCATGTTTATGAGGATGATTTAACTCCTGTACAATCAAAATAAAGACACATTAGTAGCTAAGAATATTTACTAAGTCTTCCAAGCTGATATGGTCTAGCTGTAAGGAATAAATGAATTTTAAATTTTACTGATTTCTTTTTATCAGTGTCTCAATTAAATACTCCACATTAAATTCATGATTTTTTTCTGCTGATAGTTGTAATGGGTCAAAAGTGTCAGGGTATCCTTGAAATGGAGCACTCTTCTCCAAGGCACTTTGCATAGCTTAATTAGCATAGTTACTTATTTCCCTGTGCTTTCTCTGAGGGCTTTCTTTATGTCAGATGCTTCTCTAGTTATTAGGAATCAGAGCCAGAGGTCAACTCATGAGCTACTGATGACTCAAGTTAAATGTAATTTAATGCAATAGTTTATAGGAGCAGTTTGCCAAAGCTCTCTGGGGACTGGATGTGCAGGGGAGCTCCAGGGTACATGTATCCATAGGCTCTTCAGTGCAGCACAAGACACACGTGTCCATTAAAGGAGCTGGTGTGGCCAGAGGTTATTATCATGCAAAGATTACAGCCATCACTATGACACTTTCTTTTATTCTACTCTACCAAGAAAAGAAACTTCAAGACTGTAAAAAATTAGCTGTTGGGTTGTTTTTTTCTCAACATGCAGTGAGGGACCTTCCTAATGTCTTCAGTCGGTTTGTTGTCTTGAGTCCCCAGCCTCAGCTGTATAATTGCTGCAGTCAGGCACTCGAGTAAATGGTTCTCATTTAAGGTCTGTCCAGTTGATGTCTCCAGAGTCACTGGTTGAATGTTTTTCTGCCCCAGGTGCCTAAGCAGAACTAGTTCTGATTCTGACTAGTGATATGTCATTAATATGAGTCCTTTAAGATGTTTACCTATGAAAAGTGAGACTTTGACCCTGAGATACCAGAAATCATTCAAAATAGACTAAACACAAACAATTCACATAGTCCAATATATGGTGAGGTCTCTTGCCAAACCTTTTCTAAACATAGCCATTATGTGAGAATGTCAGCCATGGGAGTGCATTTCACACTGGGATTTTCCACTTGGCCTTTATTCGGTACCAATCTGATAATGGGATGAAAAGTGGACTTGAGGAATGTGGTTCAAAGGACTTGCACTACTGAACCTCTGTACTAAACCTGGCTATTCAGGTCATTACTTTGACTTGTAAAGATACCATAAAATGGAGACAGCCTGTGCAGGGCAGTGGCACAGAAGATACATAGCTCCTAAGTGTGACAACTGAGGAGGAGGAGCCAGGCAAGGAGCACTTACAAAGTTGCATGTTACAGGAAACAACTATCATGGCAGTACTGCTGTAACAGTATTGCCTCTGTCTCCCTGTGGTGGTCTTGCAAAGTTACAGTTCTTAATTTGGTTATCTCTGCCCCTGAAAAGCCTAGATACATTTTTAAAGAACTAGTAACAAAATTACCTCTAAATTCTGAAACACTAAAGGAGTAAGGAGTCTCTCAAGTGAAAAAATCTATCCAGATTGCTGTATCTTATTATGTGAGAAAGGATGGGAAGCTCTAGATAGTACAGGAGTGCTGATGCAGTGAAAAATACACTGAAATTGGTCCAGGTTTATTGCCATTTTTAATGCAGACACTGAAATACAGAAGTTCTCTGAAGAATGGACTCATGTCTTGGGTGCTGTTTAGTTGCTGTATTTTACTCTGCATGTTAACAGTGTTGTAAAATGTTGTTGCTGGCAGACATCTTATTAAAAAAAACCCTACCTTGTTCAAAAAGTTTCCTATTTATGGGGCTGCAGACTACACCCTTTTTTAAGGGAAACCTGGCAGCTATGTGTATCAGTTCAGCCTCAAAAACACCCAACAACCTCTATGTCTGTCTGCATTGTCTGTTTGCAGTAGCTTTCCCTTTATCAGATCTCACTACTCATGCTGCAGGACCCCCAAGCATTGCAGTGGTTTTAAGTGCTCAGCTTTTGACTGAGAGGGTTGGTGCAGGTGAATGAACAGTATGTGTAGAGTGGCAGTCGATGAGGCTGGGGTATACTGCAGTACCTCAGGAGGGAACAAGCTGTATCTGGGATGCAGCACGGTGGGCAGTGGAATTCCTTTGTTCCTATTGTGCTTCTTGAGATTTCAGATACTGTGATCTGTAAAGATATTCCTACTTTAGCTGTCAGGCTGATCAAGAAAAAAACCAAACAACCAATTGTAGATGATGCACCATTTTTTTGCTCTTGGGGACAAAAAGCTACACAACCCCAAGTACATATTTTTTTAATCAGTCCCGTTTTTGTCCACCTTTCACATGTGCTCCTCTTGAGCTGCCTATTGCAACAGGCAGCACTTCTCGGCTGCTGTGAATCTGAAGATTTCAAAAGCCTTTGTGGCTTTTGAAGGAGAAGGGCAACTTGTCCTGTCACCTTCATTTTATAGATTAAGCAAGCATTAGACAGGGTAAGCAGACCTAGTTTACCCAGAAAGCAATAAGGAAGTAACCCAGGTAATTACCCAGGGAATTGTCCAAGTGCAGTAAGACAATATGGTTCAAACATGAGTCTTCATTCTGTGAGCTATGTGCAGGCTTCACACAGAGCTGGATTTGTCACTTTCAGAAAGAACAGTTTTTAAAATATCCCTAATCAGAGGAAAGGTAATTGTTTATGTCCTGTGTGTTTTGCATTAGATGGGCTCTGGGTTGCTGTCTCATGCAGCACATGACATTACATGCTGAGCAGGTGAAGGGTGGGTGCGGCTGCTGCCAGGGGTGCCTGGGCTTGTTGGGAGGATTGTTGCCATTCCTACCTGTTTCTATCTCTGTGGTCCTGAAACAGCATAAGCTATTAGCAGTGGTAGTGTGATGTAATTAAGAGGAAAATTCACTCATAAGGCTTATGGCCCCATTCTCTGTGAGACAACCCAAGCAAATGGGCTGGACAGGGGCAGATGAGCAGCTCAGCTGAGAGTGCAGCAGGATGCCATCATCTCCTCTACGGTCATGGCACAAAGCTTCAACTAAACCCTCCTCTGTAGGGTCCTGGGACTAATCTATCTGCAAAAATACAGACCCCGCAGCAAACCTGCTGTGCCCTGGGCTGCCTGTGCACAGGCTACGTGGAGTTGGCATGGCAACACCGGCTTCCAGCGGGTGTAGGAGCATCTCTGAATCACAGCTCTACCTGCCACCCCTATGCACCTTCTGAGTGCTGGAGGGGAGTGCCATGGGAGCCAGTGAAAGGCTTTCTCTCCTCAAAAATAAATACCAAGGAAAGGGAATACTTATCTGCCAGGGCCTGCTATTGAAAAACGGATCTCAGTTCATATAAGCAGGAAAAAGACATTGAGGCTTATTTGTATTTCTGCCCCTGAGCACAAAGGGGCTAGAAAGGAGGCGGATCCCACCAATTGTGTGTTCCTCCTGTTTGGAGATGTAATCGGCATCCACATACTGTGCCACAGCCTTTCCTCATCTCTAGGGGTTTGGTTGGGGCTAGCAATGATGTATAGGGGTAAGAAGACTTCCATGGTGGAGGTGAAGACCTCCGGGATAAGGGAGAGCTGGCCCATGACTCTGCATCCCTCTCCCATCTTCTGATGTGTAGCACACACTGCTAGGAGCAACCTTCATGGGGGATGGATGAAAACAGAGTCACCCTGTTCACTTAATCCCAAATTACCAACTGAAGAAACAGGCTCTGTGTAAACAGTACAAACGAAACGGATGTTTCACTCTTCTACTGATAAGTTTATCAGCAAAACAAGTGTGCACTCTGGACCCCTAGGAAAATACACAGAATATGGGTTAAAGAAAAAGAAGTTGAGGGTCCTTAGCTAACCCCGAGCTTACCACGCCCTGGGTATCAGTGTTTGTGCTTTGGGACATGTCAATCAGCCAACATGACTCTGAGGTTGGGATGTTGTCATTTGTAACCACAAAGCCCAATCTTACCCAGGCTCTAGCTGTCATAAGTGCTATTGAGGTGGATGAAAAAGAACTGTTGCAAAGGCACTAGGGAAGGTGAAAGCATGGCAAGGGCAGGCAAGGAGTGTGGTTGCTGCTGGGGAGCACCGTGGCAAGGCCCTGCTGGACCTTGGGTGGGAGGTGAGGCAATGGCCTCTCTAGCTGGTATTGTCTGTGAATAAACCATTGTCCTTTGCAAGGAAGCAGAGAGAAATCTCTCTTCTGCTTCCTTGACTGTGGCACTGAGCCAGCATTGCCTCACAAGGGCTCAGCCTACAGCTCAGGTCTCACAGCTCCAAAATGCCTCACTCACATCGCCTCAAGTGCCTTCTCCAGTGTCCTGTTTCACACAGACCATTTTGGCTGGCTGGATTCTGTTCTCTGCAAGTGAGTGGCTGGGAAGGAGGTGTGTTTCACAGAGCTTATAATAGAAAGCTTGCTTTGACCTGCATGACAGAGAGATTAACACCATTCCAGAATGTTATAGTGCGTGTTTTTTAAGGGTTCAAAGGCAATTCCTGTTTACAAAGCAGGACTGGAAGAGCCTTGTAGCATTCAGGCAAGGGCAGCAACTGTCGGGGATTCCTTCCCTATCACTTCTTTTTCAGGTGCACTTTTGCCCTGCTGAGGGAGGACTTGAAACACCCCATGGATAGCTAGGCCGGTCTGTTGTGCTTGTGCAAAATCATACTGCCTGCCTCTGAGACAAGAGAATGAGGAAATTCTTGCACCTACTCCTATCCTTTCTCATCAAAGGAAACCATATATGAGCTTCTTTGGGGTCATTTTTTCTCTTAGGATTTCCAAAGTTTCTTTTAGAAACTATTTGTCTGATACCCTCAGAAAGCCTGCCCATCTTCTTAAAGGATTTGTCATTGACAGTAAAGATCTATTTACAATAACCTCGGACTTCCTTGAGTTATTCAGCTCTGCAGATACAGTCTTAAATGCTTTGATCCATAGTTGGTCCAATCTGCTTATCCCCATTTTATACTCATGCCCTTGATCTTTACATCTCTTAGAGTACAGGCACCAAAATCGGAGCCTGCAGTTCTGCTCCCACCATGCCCACTTTTCCAAGTAGTATGAAAGGCTGAAAGCCTTTGAACAAGGAAAATATTCACCTGCTGATAGCATCAGTCCTTGCATTTTTAGTCATCTTTCAGGAAAACAGAATGTACCATATCTCGTTCCTTGGTCAACATATCCTCATGTCCATGAGGAGCTTGATACAAGTCAACCAATGATGTCTTGGTGAACTAATGGGGAGTCAGAAGTGGCATGAGTCTGGAGTATGACTCTTTTGTGTTGTTACTTGCCTCCTTGAAATGCAGAACGTTCCTCTGAATTTTATTCATCATTTCATGACTGATACTGTGCTCAAAACATTAAAGTTTCTTCAAATTGAGGCACCTAATCTGAGTAACATGTCTTTAGCCAAAAAGGAGTTACGCACTGTCCCTTCATCAGAGCCCAAAATTTAAGATGCTTTTTTCAAAAGTGGCCTTTAATGAGCTTTGATGTTTTCTTATGTTGTTGAATACTGATACTCAGTGACCTAAGGCTGCTTCTCTAAGTGGCATATATTCAGCTTGTTACTAACTATTACCTTATAGAAGGATAGTAAAGTTCATATACTGTCAGGGAGAAATAAAGACTAGAGTCAGGGGTGGGAATTTTAGATGTTTTTAAGAATTCTGGGGTATTTGGAGACTTCTTCAGCTTTCTGGATGTCAGCAGCACTGAAATGAGAAGATATATGAACCTAGAAATCTGCCATCTAGTATATTAATTATATGGAGACCTCCTTGAAGGAAAGTGCAAGGCACACTTATCAAAGCTGTATTACTTACTCCAGAAAGATCAAGCTGTGAGTTGATGATACATCTTCCTTCCCCACTCTACTTCTCATTTTCTCTCTGTACCAAGGCCCTCTGATCTCAGAAATTACGTACATTGCTTCTACAACCAGTGACTATCCTTTTCTCTCTCTCATGCTCTTCTTTTTGCTCCATGCTTTCAGTGTATTCCATCCACTTGACTTCAACCCTCTCCCACCAACACAACTGGTGATGGTGCAAATCCCTGCTGCCTCTATTGGCAGCAGCTATGACCAAATATGTCTGGTGTCTGCTGGCCTGGGTTTTTCTGAGAGCTCCTGCGGCAGAGCAGGTTGCAGACCAATTGAGACATGTTTGGTGGTTCAGCCAGGTTTGCCACAAGGGGGGGTGAAGAACAGAAACCATCTGTGGAAATTTACTGACTCTCTGAAGATCTCATGACTTCTTCCTAAATCTGAAATTTCTCAGTGAAAAAAAAATAGTTGTTTCTAAACTGCCTGTGTGGCTTTTCATCATTTACCTGAATGTTGCATGGTCAGTGGCATGTTTTATGTCAGTGATAGACAGCAATTCGTCTTTTGCTGAAAGGGTGGAAGAGAAGGAATTCATTATTTAAGATGCTAGGTTCTAGTACAAAGAACTTCCACACAGATGGTGAATTTAAAATATATATATTCAACAAATTAGCACATAGTGTGCCAGCTCTTGTAAAATATGTGCACATTAGGAGTATAAGGAGGAGCAAATAAAGTTGTGAGGATTCTTTCTGAGGCTTCTGTTTTCAAATTGATTTCCAAAGAAGTTGTCATCTTTTTTTTTTTTTTTTCTAATAAAGGTTAGTATGTATAAAGCTCTTTGAATCATCTAAAGTAAATCATGGTTATGACTAAGAAATAAGGAGGAATTTGTCTGTCCGACAAACGTCCCCTGTGTTTTTAGAAAAAGTTGGTTATCTTCAGAAGTGGTAAAATACCAATGAGTGCAAAATAGAAGGTGTAATGTACGTTGGAGTTCTGCCAGCTCATGGGCTGAACAAAAACTGTTGTAATGCAAGATGCTTGAAGGCCCAGCTCCATGTCCCACAGAAGAAGAGTCTCCAGTGGTATCTGTGAGTAAAGCTCTTGATCTCCAACCCACAAAAAGTCATTGTAATACCTACTACAAAGTCTGTAGGAATTTTGCTATTAGGACAATTAATGTTCTTAGTCATCTTTATACTGAACTATATCATCTACCCATCAGGTTTAATGGTGTTTATTTTGAAATACTGAGGGACGAAGAGAGGAAAAAGCCAGGAGAAAACAGAGAAAAATGCCCTGAGTCTGCATTGTGCTTCCAGGCAGGGCAAAAAGTGAATATTGAAATAAAGTCATTTCTAACCAAGCCATGGCTGGAAGTAAAACCTGCAGTGGTCATAAGAGACCAACAGTGCCATCATCTCAAGCACCATTAAAGGCGATAGCCAGCACAGTTTGCAAAGCTTATTCAGTGCCCAGTGCAAGACCCTGATAGTGCAAGTAATGCTGTGCTGGCTGGTTTCGCTTTAATGTTTTTGATAAGGCTTTGTAAGGCAAGGGACTACTTCATACGCGTCTGTACTGAAGTTGTGTAGATGGACGTCTGCCTACTTCCCACTGCTTTTAGGTCTGGGGATGAAGGGACAAGGTAAGAAGCTATATATATTCTATAAGTTTTTCCCTGTAGTGGGGTCCATTTTCTAAGGCTTTGCTGGGGAATCTGTGTTGAAATACTGACTAAAACAACACTAACAAAACTGTAGCAACTTAGGGCAGGAATAGGATAGTTGCAGGTGGATAATTAGCTAACTGTATAATGATGATCTCCTGTTAGATGCAGACATAAACTTCGTTCACAACATATACAGTAAGATGCAATGTATTGAGATTTGACATATTGAAAATTCTCTCTATCTGTCCAGGAAAGGGTAAGAAGATAATCCCAAAGGCCCCAAGAAATTTTAAAAACCACTTAAGATCAGAAAATGAAACCCACAAAGAAAAGCAGACACATTAAAGGCAGCAGGATTGCAGCCTCGTACGTCACATAAAATGAATGCAGTTCATCATGCTGAATTGTTCATGCTCAGACCATATATGTTCAGTTTTTGACAAAGTAATCTCTTTACAAAGCTACATAATGCAGCAGAGTCAGCTAGGAACAAGTTATAAACAAAGAAGCTATTCAGCTGTCAAAGCAATTTTCAGCTATATTAAAACAGAATAGGATGGGATGGATTGTGCCGAGCCTTCTGCTGCAAGCTGTCCTGGGAAGCTGGTGGCATTGCATGTGTGTAAATCGCATGGCGAGAGGGAGTGTGCACGCACACGGGCGGCTGCCCACGCAAACACATGTACACGCACGTGCACAGGATAATTGTCCGTTGTCTTCCTCGGCTCATGTTAGAAATTGCCAAATGCTTATTTAAATCGCATTTTCTGGCTGCACATGGGGATGTCACCAACTTCTGTCCATTCCAATGACGTGTTTCGTTTCCATAGAAACCAATGTACTTTGGAGAGGGAAAAGCAGGAGGAGACTGAGCAAAGCAGAAAAATCAAGTGGAATAAGAGAAGTGTGTGGTATGAATAGATCATTTGGGTTGGGGGGCTTTTAACAAAGCCGTTTATGCCTTAAGGCAGCAAGATGCCGTGTGTATTTGTGGGTGTGTCACTCCAGAGTAATTAAAATCCATTTGAGTGTATGTCAATTAAATGAACGCAGCAGAATGAATCCTGTTTCTTCATATATACTATCCACGATCAGACAGACTGTGTCCATACTGCAGAGGCCAGGCTTCCAGTGTGCTTTCTGCTGACATGTGACTTTTGCTGTTTGCTGTGTCTCTGGTGTCATTAGCAGGTGTTTCCTATCTTCATCCCCAAACTGGGGAAGGGGGCAGGGCCTGGGAAACTACAGATTTCAACTATGGTTCAATGAAATACCTGTCAAGACTCCCATAAAAAAGCTGTGTATGATCTGTACCCCCCCAAGGGGTAGGCGGGGCAGGGAAAAGCATTTCGGAGCTATTCTATGATTTTTTCCTTCTTAAAGCAGCCAACTTGCCATTGAATCATTTAATCACTAATTAAAAATCCTGGATAAAACAAGCTGTCTACAGCTCTCTGGCAAACATCCCACTGACTTCAGTAGGGCCAAGATTTTACCCTTTCTCTGACTGCAGAGCTTGTTTGTTGTCACTTCTTTTTCTTTAGCTATTCTATGTGGTTTATACCAGGGTTTTTTTTTTCTCTTAGATGTGTGTTTTCTTTTCTTTTTCTCAAATGTTATTTCACTTCAGCTCCAGTATATAGTATCTTACCACAATGGACCCCAAGAGGTAGTCCTTCACCAGGCTAGCTGGGTTTTACCCACGTCCTTTTGTGCTGTGACTTAGGAGACAACAAGGAGTAGATGCAAAGGCACTAGGAATTTCAGCAGCTAAAGGCCACCTTGAGCACCTCTGTGCACGCATAAACTCAACTTGCAAGTTCTTGTTTCTAGAGCTATGTGGTGCTTATGGGGGTCCCTCAGCTGGTATCTCACAGCTGGAAAAAGTGGACTGCTGTAGCCTAGAGCATCAGCTGTTTCACCACCCAGGGCTGAATGCCAGGAGGAGAAGTAGAATCCTAAATAAGTATATCCTATATGTGCAACCACTGCTGGTAACAGAGTAATATTCCCTTTCTGTATGTGCATATTCTTTGGTACGTGTTTCTCCTGTCTTCCCCTTTTATATTTACCAGCCATACCCTCTGTAATTTTGCTTTCAGAGTCTGCCTTACAAGAGATCTATGCCATTTTGCCTGGAGGTGAATAACTCTAAGATGCACCCCTACTGGATGCTTCCTTGAAGGTAGGGATGTGCCAACAAACCCTGCTTCCTGGGGGCTTTTTGGCAGAGCATGCTTGACTTTCTGCTGTGTTCTTCCTGAGAAGCTACTCTTGGTCACACACAGCCCATGTACAAAGGATGTGAGCCAACAAAAATTGCCAGGACCTATTGCATTCTTTAAAGCTTAGGGCACCAGAATGCAAATCGACAGCAAACACCCTAATCCCTTACCAGCACATTGAGTGGCAAAACCCACAGCAGTTGCCTGTAGCATTGATGGGACTCAAGCCCATACTGTAAAGCCATGATATCTAACAGTACTGACAGTTAAGAGTCTCATTTATTGGTTTATCAACAAATTATAGGAAATTAAAAAAAAACCAACTATGTGAAGGGAGATAGAATTTTGTTGAGCAGCTCTAATCTTGGTTGTTTCCTTTGGCTTTAAACTTTGAATTTTACTAGTTATGTTATACTCTGCTTCACTTCTTTGTATTCGGACAGAAACGGTTTGTAAAAAATGTGCTTTGTGGGTAATGTAGAAATTTTCGACTCTGGGGAATCCATCAGTGAGGATGTTTACTATATATTTATGAGATCCCTTGCAGATCTTTAGTCTAGGCTCTCAGATACTCATTGTCTTGGACTTTTTATTGCTAACATTTATTCTTCTTTTAATGGTGAGCTCTCAGAACAATGCAGAGGGTTCAGTTCAAACTCCAGGCAAATCTTACATCACTCTTGGCTTGCAACTGGGCTCCACACAGGACTCAGCAGGATTTCATTCAGCCTTTTCTATAGTGCTGGTTACAGTTCTCTAGAGGGTCAGGGAAAATTACTTTTGGCTTTAATGCTTTGTATTAGTTAGTCTATGATTTGCTTGTTACAGAGGCTGGATGTTATCTTTGATACTATGTCATTCTGTAAAGCAATGCTGAGTGAAAGAGAGAGTGATAGAGCACCTCTCATGCTACCACTGACTCATTGCATGTACTTGATCAAGGTCATGAAATATCCTGATTGCGTCAAAACTGCTAATTTCAAGATAGTAGCTAATATCTAAGTACTAGATATTACTTGACAAGTTTGAAGGCCAGAAGGTAATGTTCATGGCTGATGCCTGTACTCAAAAAATTGTTCTTCTAGAAGGCAATGTAACTTTACGTGTGAGTGAGGAGAACTTGCGTGACTGTGAGCTCAAGAATGGGCTGTTATGCAAGTACAAAGATGAACAAGAAAGGTTAAAAAACTTTCTAAGAAGTCTGCAATCCAAGCGTACTCTTTATCATCTTGTTGTACCAGATCAAACTTTGTGATGTGCTTTGACTGGGGATTTTCTGGAGTCATCAATGTAGTGCTGGCTTTCATCCTCTCTCATCTTGCTGTTTCCTGATTTCCTTTCTCAGGTTTTGGAATTTTTAACCTTTTTTCCTCTTTTGCTTTAATGAAATAATAAAATGAGTGTTTTGACCTCAGAGCTTTCTCCCACAATAGATGTTTTAAAATTGCTAGGTGAGAGTCAGCAGGAGATTATGATACTTGATCTAATTTCCTTAGAAATATTATAGCTGTAGTATTTACAAAAATAAGGCTTTGTTGGTGGAGTCTCTGAATGCCAAGAGTCTGAAAGAGGTAACTGGACTAGCAACTTCTGGAAATATTTCCTAGATAGAAACTCAGGAGGAAGAAGAGGAGCAGGGCAACAACAGCAATGTAATTTTATAACTGAGCATGTAGTTTTCAGCAAAAGAATTTCCTCGTTGTTTAGCGTTTTTTTTTAAATTTGACAAATTGCTTGTGTAGAAACTGAAGTTTTTCAGTCTCTGTGCTGTTCCAAATTTTAAGCTTTTGGTTTTCTTGATGTGGTTATTTTTTCAACATCACTTAGTGGTGATGAGTCTGTATTTGTGTGGCTGTGATTGGTCAGCTCAGTAATGCTTAATGACTTAAGCCTTATAAACTATTTTTGACTTAGAATATCCTTTGGTTATTGGAAGAAGAGTCTGCCTCATTGATCAAAGTCAGTGAAATTTACTTTTAATCAAAAAGTTTTCCATGGTAGGAGTCAGCAATACTGAAATAGTTCATGATATTCCTGCTCTTCTTTCCAGGGATGAATCTTGTAGAGAATATGTCTTCAGGATGACAGCCATGAGCAAATTTTTAGTCACATAGCTATTCTCAAAAGTAACTAAAATTGGAGGCAAGGCAAGATCCATCTCATAATGATCCAACATATTCACAAATATTTTCTCACTATTTCTTTACTGCTTGTCAGCTGTCCCTTCTTTTCTTCTGTTTCCTTTTATTTCTTCTTAGGTTTGAGTTTTGATGATGGTTGTTCTATTTCCAGAGGAGATCTTTGAATTTATAGTATATAGTTTTGAATATTGACGAATCTACATATATGAATGTAGATATATAAAGTGGTTGTTTTTTTTATGGAGCTTGGTTTCTTTCAATAAGAGAACAGACCTGGATACAGAAGTTGCAGGCATGTTTGTGACCAGTCAATCTGTGCAATTGCACCAAGTGACCTTATAATTCATGCTGTGATGCACCACTTGAGTCTTCGCCTGTGTTCCTACTGGATGATGGTTGCCTTACACTACAATGGTGAAATATTTCACTTCTAAGAGAATCTGGGGTATTATTTTTGATTGGTTTTGTTAAATAGTACCGTTTTTCCATAAGATCTTGATCACTGTGTAGCTCCTTGCAAAACCTTGTGACACCTCCCAAGGCAATACCTCTGTAGTTTCTGGAAGTTAGCTTAAAAGCAGGGTACAGTGCAGCTTGTTTGGTATGAACATTTCCAAGTCAGCTGTTGACAGAAGTTTCCCTGAATGTACATGAGTTACATGTTGTGTTCCATCAGGAGGTATTTTGGTAAAGAATTGCCAGAGACAATACAAAAATCAATCTTGGTTATAATGTAATCCTGAAAAGATATGCATCATTTCTTCTTGACAAATGAGGTGATTGGCATCAGAAACTATTTACATTGTTTTTTAACTTCTGTGTATGCTGGAAGATAGGGTGAAATGTTGCCTACATATCCAGGCTATTCCTAAAAAAAGGTACATCATGGAGCAGAAATTCAGGAACTGAATTCAGATGCTGTGTGATCAGTACAACTATTCTGGTGTTTTACTGGATGTCCAGAGCACATCTTTCATTGTCTTTACATAGGTTACAGCTCAATTTTTTTTGTTTTATTTCAGAGCTTTCCAATTTTCTATTATATCAACAGTTGCATGAGCTGCCTTTTCTTGTGCTCCTTCTACAAGATATTCCTCTCCATCAATGTTCTTAAGGGATTCTTTTTTTACTCTGTGCACAAGAAAAAAGTGACAGAAGTTGTTGTTGGTTAACTCATTACACTCTGATGCTCTTTGTCTTAACTTTAAGTAAATATAAATAATATTTATATGCTGTACCTCTTTGGAACTGCATACTTCCTACTTTCATTTTTCCTGTGTTTTGGTGCTTGAGCGAGGAGAAATCCCAAAACATCAAGAGAATGCTCGTGTATGTGAAAAACTTGTACGGACCTTGATTCCAGGAAAAACATACACACATGCTGATAAACTGCTCCTTATCTAAGAAACACTTCAGAGTGTTTCTTAAATGAGTGCTTCTCTGAAACTGAGTATTTGGTTGCTTAGTTGTGGGTTTGTTTTTCATGTTTTGGGGTTTTTTTTAGTATTTCACCACTCTGCTGATAGTGTTGTGAAATCCTTGCTGGGACTTAGCCAATTAACTGAATAAACTTTTACTTGCTTAATGATTTTATAACTGCTCTATATGACATAAACTTGCTATTTGTTCATTTAACTTCTCTCCTGCATTTTGTGCATGAATACCATCTGATCTCAGGAAGACTTCAAGTCTTTGAGACTTAGATTCTTGTGAAGTTGTCAAATACAGCAGTCAGAACACATTTGGACACTTAAAGTTCTCATAGTGATTTTCACTGATATTTTTAGTATTGTTAAAGATAATTACTGTTATGTTATTAAATACATTGATCTCTTTTATATTCTGTAATGTATTTTTCCACCTCCACATATTAGTAACTATTCCTTTTAAAGCCATCTTTCATTGCTGAGTGTGTGATATGCTTCAGAAAAGAACGGAGATCTTCCAAATCTGCACCCCATAAACTGTCTGCAAAATAGTCCTTTCTAATGGGCCAGCCAGCCTCTAAAATTCAACTGAAAGGTTAAGATGAGAAGTATGATAATGTCACTGAAGACATCAAATTACTGATTAGAATTTCTTTAATTACAAAAGCATTGAATAGGAACAAAAAAATCTTCCCTGCACTTTGTGGATTTTCCCACTCTATGATTGTTGGTATTAGATTTTATGTATTCAAGCACTCAAGCAATGGATACAAGATTGGAAGCAGGAGGAAAGGTATAGAAATCATACCTAGAGGCAGTGAGAGAATGGCAGAATTGTCATTCAGTGCTGCTGAAATAAATTTCTGTCCACGGGGCATAGACAGTGAGGGGAAAATAACTTATATGAAACCAAGGGCTGTAACAGCCTAATTTTGTTCTCTGGACCCAGGTAAATTTCATCCTAACACAATAAATAAATACATAATATAAAGTGCAACGCTATTTCCTGATTCATGATCTTGTTAGACTCCAAATAAACATACATCATGCTGGAATTGTAATAACACAGGCTTAGTACATACAGAGGGAATTGCAATCCAGATACTAAATGTGAAGAAAAAGTACCAAAAGGGAATGATTTAGAGGGGAGTGAAATTGTTCTTTACCCTCAGTGATGATTCTGCTGTGTTATCCCCTGGAGGATGGCCCTCTCACATACAGACTTTTTAATATATTTTCTTTCTCAAGAGCAATTAAAAAAAAATAAGAAAAAAAAATCTTACTTGTATATAAACAAGTTTCAGGTATTTAGCTATATACTATCATTATCCTTAATCTGTAAAGCAACTTCAAAAATTAGAAAGTTCAGAAAAAATCATTATATAATAATCATATATAATGTTATTAGCTATATATCTGTGTTTGTAATAATATAAAACTGATTTATCTTTTCTTTGCACCCTCTGTCCCCTGAAAATGTTTCTTTGGGCTCAGGAACTGTTTGCAGCCTGTATTTGTCACATATTGTAGGAATAGGAGAAGGAATAATAACAGCAACAAATTACTTAATTATTACAACAGTTATCATTGCTGTTCTTACTATGAATATCCATTGCCATCCACCTGTGATGTGGCTGGCATTTTTCAGACACATCAGTGCTTTCACTTTGTTCTTCAGAGTTCACAATTCAAGGACAGAAGCTGGGAAAGAAAATATCAATAAGCAACTTACAGAAAGCATACCCATAAAGCAGCAAGCTCCCTTATAGCAACAGAAGCACGCTCTTAGGAGGTTTTATAAGGAAGAGAGCAGGTGAGCCTTTGGTGGCTGGGCAAGACTTAGGGTTTGGACCATGGTGTGATGAGCTGGAGCACAGATGGAGTGTGGTGCCGTAAGACGTGGGGCTTGGAGCAGGCAGCTGGAAGACTCTCGTGGCAAGTCATAGTGGGTAAACTGAAGAAGCACCAGAGCTTTGAAGGATAAAATTTGTTCTGTGCAGGATGGGAGGCTGGTTGAGGAATTCAAAACCTCAGTAGGGGAAGTTTTTAAGTTCTTCATGAGTCTTTGTCAGTAGAAATATGCTCTGAGATGACATCAGTTGGGCAACTGTGGTTTTAAGTCCATCTGACCATACAGATTTCAGCACTACCCGGCTGAGAATTTGGCTATTAGCTTACAAATCACCAGTGTTTCACACACTGGAGTACAAAACAACAGTTCTTTCAGACTATTGTGTAATCATGAGTCATTAGCCTCTGCCTGAGGATGATCCAGCTACCTTGTCAAGGTGACTTAGTTATGCAACATAGAAAACAAACTCCCTCCACCAACCTTTTGTGGGCAGTGCCTTGCACATTCCTAGGGAGGTGTTTGGTGCCATGGCCTGAGTTTCTCCCCAAAGAAAGGACAGATCTTTACCCAGCTTTAAGTCCCATTCAAGTCCTCAAGATAAATTCAGGAGGATTGTGCTGAAAGGGCAATTTTCACCCTTGATGGCTGTATCACCATAACATCTGTCTTGAGTTACAGTACAGCTCAAACACCGAGGGAAGGGAATGGACATAAGAAATAAGTGTCCAATACCTCTGTAAGAATCCACAAGAGCAAAGTAATAACGAAATACAATAACTCAGACAATAAAAACATTATCTGTTAGATTTTATACTCATGTAGCCTTAGGGAGGCCACCTGGCTTGTGTTTTACTGACACAGCTGTTGAGACCTTTTTCCCTTTGCTACATAAAAAAATACAGGAATCAGAATAGCTGTTGGGGGTAATTTTTTTAATGCCCACAGTAAGCAAAAATAAAGGCAAATGACATGTATAAGTGAAGAGAAACTGCCCTCAAAGGTGCTTTAAAAACTTTCCAGGGTAATTTCTGGGCCTCATCCACAGTGAATAAAGGTCTGTTGTCCACGGAAGAAGCTGAGCCAGAAGGTCAAGTGGGACATTTCTACTCACTTGCTGACCAGGTGCAGCATTAGCTGTCCAGCATTGCTTCTCTTGATGAAGGAAAGACTCATGTAGATCGGGGTGAACTGGCAAACTCTGTTACATTGAAATCAGTCCACAGTAACTCCACTGATTTCACTGAAGCCACTTAAAATTTCCATAACTGAAGCAAACAAAACACCCCAAACTAATTTTGCTTGAAATCATCCATAATCAATTCCATTGCCACCTAGGAATGACGAAGGAGATAGTTGAAGAGAGAAAAGGAACAGAGCTTGAATAGACATCATTTCCCAGCAAAAAATGTCATATTTGAAATCACAGTGTTGGGGGAAGAGCAGGCAGAGGAGTCCATGCTGATTAGTGCTGCCCCTCCCAACACACAGCACACTAATAATATCCCAGCAGGTTGAAAAAGTCTGGTATAACTGGGTGGTGGAATGAAACAAGTGGGAGTCGTTTTGCTTTTTGTTGCCCAGTGTTTCACACACCTCTAGCAGCAAACCCTCTTCGTTGCCAAGACAACCCCAAAGAACTACGAAATCCAGAACAATACCCTGTGTACGAGAAGCCTCATATTCTTTAGTGCACACCTTTGTTTTGAATGTCAAGAGAAACACTGCCCTCCACTTCAACCCAGGTAAGTCCAGGTAAAGTTATAGGTGCTGTCTATAAGATTATAGTGACTTGAATTTATAGATTGTCTTTTGTCCTAAGGGCTGCCAAAGCTTGAGGGACAGCACTGAGAGCCTGAGCAATGTTATTCCTGCAATGCAGCATTGGCTAAAGCTGGCCAGGCAGTACCAGGAGGATTCCTGAGGGCTGTCATGAAAGCCAGGGCTGGGGGTGCTGACTGCTCTCCCCAGCCTGCGCTGCATGTGAAGGTGTCTGCATCAAGCAGGGAATGTCAGGATGTTATGATCTGCCTTTACAGTGGTTTCTAAGGATTTCTCAGGCAGCTGAATGCAAGGTAGTGCAGCCATAAGTGTCTTTTCACTCGATAATTGGGATGGACTGAACCGTGCTTCGTCTTTAGGTCAAAGAAAAGATAAATGTGACATAAGCCTCTTTACTTAAGGTCTTGGCTCAGTGCAGGACAGTGGAAGGTCTGGAGCTTTGGATTTGCTAATGCTTATTTATGTACATTGGACAAAGGTCCAGGTCAGAATAAACACCTTCAGAGACTCTTAAGGCACTCTCTAGCAGGCACTAGCCTCAGGAACTTTTCTGTTTCTCAAAGAAAGGCTACGCACGGTTTGCAAGTAAAAACTTCGCTTTTCCAAATTCTCTCTAGATCTCAGCTTCCCATTTTATTCCCAGTGGTAGGTAGTGATAAATTTATTTCTGAAGAATGCTATGAATACAGGTTTTACCACACCTGAAATTGGCATGGACCTCCTTGTGAGGACTGGCTGCACCCTTAGGAAGTAATCGAAGATCTGCATTTGATTAATGCTGTTTGACAAGCAGCACTTGAAGAAGAGGACACTGAATGCTGCACAGTGGTTCATCCAGTTTACTCTGTATCCGGTGTGAAGACAAATCCATTTTAGCCTGCATTGAATCATAGCAGCATCCCAAAAGTAAGCAGGAGGAAGACCATCATCTTTTGTATCCTTCCATTCTTTGTTTCTCCACTCCCTCAGTTCTGTCCTTTTGAATCATCTGCCCATCAGGATCTTCTCTGCAGGAAAATTGACAGCATTATAGGTGTATCCTGATGAACTTGGTTTTTACATGGGGAGGGATCACTGGGGGACTGTAGCCTCCTCTCTTCTGCTGCATCTCTAGAACCACATCACATTCCTCCTTTTGCAGTTGTGTGCTGGGATCCAGTAACTGGAGGACTTTCAGCTTTAAAAGGCAAGTAGCAAGCATTAGTAGCAGGTGGTTTGGTGTAACAGGAACACTAAACCGGCAGAGCAAACCCGTTGAAGCTGGGGACTCCATGTCTATGCTATGGACACTTGGTGTTTTTAACCTGAGACTAGAACTATCTCCATCCTGTAAACTGAGGTCTGAAACTGCCACAGCATGATCCAAAGAACAGTAATTCTGGGATTCATTTGTGAAGCACACACCCAATCCAGACTATGACACAGATGTAGATTAGCTTGTTAGGAGCAGAGAATCAGACTAGTCAGTGCTGAAAAGTGCTTTTTGCATATTTGAGTGTCATGGTGAGGCACTCTGAAGCAGAGCTGTTTCTGCTTTGGTGGCTCCCATCAGCACTTCCAGGGCTTCAGCTTCCATTTGTGTGACAGTCTTTTCCTGGCTGTGGGAGAGGGAGCCTTGTGAATGAGACATGGGGCTGTACTTCAAGCTGCAACCCTAGAAGCAACAGCTTCAATGTGCCTTGTTTGTCTTCCTGAAGAGCAAACTCTACAGTGCACCAAGAGCCATTGCACCTTCATCCTATTAAAAGACACGTCTTGTTAGGATTTTGGGTGAGGCACCCCTGAGCTCTGGTCACTCTTTGCTCCTGTTTTAGCACCTCAGAAACAAAGGAGGTATGTGAAAGAACTGCAATTTCATAAACTGTTGAGTGGGAGTTGGAGCTATTATAGAACATCCCGTTCCAAAAGGAAACAAATGACAGTCTGACACTGCTGGGTAGTAATGACGTACGTGGCTGCAGCATGAGTCAGTCTGTGTGAGATTCAGATACGGACCTAGAGGGAAAACATTTGTGGCAGCAGGACTGATCACATGCTCATAGATGGAATTACCTAAGCTCATTTTTCACGCGGGTGTTAATATATTTGCTACACTTCATGAGCAAAAGGCAAATAGCAGCACATAGGAAAAAGTCATATGTAGGAGCTGTTCTATCTGTCTCTTGTTGTAGCCTCCTGCTTCCCACCCACACTCCTGCACCTCTGGTGATAATGTATCACGAGCCTTTTGCTATATCACTCTTTCGTTCAGTAAAATTGAATGTGCCGTTGTTATTGTTGTTGTTTGTGTTATTTGGAATCCCAAAGAACATCCTATTCCAAAGGCATAGGTCCATGAATGGGACAATTAAGTGAATTATTAAGAAAATATTTTGTTTATCACTGAAGTGGTGTCTCACTTCAATAGTTTGCAGCTCGACTGAATGCTTGCATTCATTTAAAAATGAAAACTGAAGCCTAAGGATCTTTTTAAGGCCCTAAAGGAGTCTGTAGAGCTAATTCTCTGGTATGTGGGGGATGTGTAATGATGTATAAACCGTGAAATGAATTGGCTGTTTACTGGAAAGTTATGGTGATCTCGTGGATAACGTCAGCCTGAGATACAAAACCCTGGCCATGGTTTGAGGACAAGGAAGTTTTAGTAGTGATTCTACCTTGAGGTGTTCCCATCCCACACTTTTTTTTCCCACCATTTCGCTTCAGCTTAGCCCCCTCCCAATTATGCCCAAATAACTTTCTGACTCTCCAGTGAGATGCATCAGGAACTGGTAGGAGTTGAAGACCATGAACAAAATGTCCTGTAAAATAGGAAGGATCTTTTTATCTTCTTCTCCCTTTTTTTGGCTTGTTTTTGTTTTTGCATTTCAACTAGATGAGTTCCCTGATCATCTTGGCCCTGGGAGCAGCAATACTGGCCCAGCTGAAAGGCCCCCTGAGTGTTGTGTGTCAGGGAGGAAATGCTGACAGGGACTGATGGCGAGAGCTCTGTGACAGCATTGCCACCAAAATCTGCAAATCAGTAAACTGAGATGGTAAAACATTGCTTCATTCAGCAGAAAAACAGAATAGCTGCTGTGCCTCAGTAGGAAAAAAAGAAAAAAAAAAAAAAAAGGATGTTCTTACAGAGCATGTAGCCAGAGTTGGGCGACAAGCTGCAGAATGGATTTGAGTTCAGGGTATTGAAATCTCGTGGATGAAACAAGCCTCAGAAAGCAATAGCAGCCATCAGGTGTTTCCCAGCTCTTGTGATAGAATCTCATATATGTAGTTGACATTTTACAGAGGTTCAGTCAAATCTAAAGCAGAACTGCAGGTCAGAGTTGTAGTCTAGTCCTCAAACAGGACCAAAATAGTGAGCTCAAATGAATGAGTCAGAGGAAAAGCAGAAGTCTGTTTGCACTGGAACTGAGAAGTTTGGTTTGTGCCTCTATGTGTAATGTATTGACATTTAAAACCAATGTTAGATTGAAGGAGTTCTTCCTCTCTAGGCATGGAGAGGTTTTGGCTGGTGTAGCTTAAGTCCATAGGTGAGCAGATCACTCTGGGGGGGCTCTAATCTCTGGTGACGCTAGCAGAAGTAAATGGTTAGAAAAACGCTTCATTACACATTTTGCTTATGGCAAAACACTGTAAACCAGGTTGGCTGATCCTGCAATGGAGGGAAGAGGACTGACTTAAAGCACGTGGGGTGCCTATCTCCCCAAAACGGCAAGCCTAGGGTTGGAGCCATCTCCCTGAGTCATTATTATCTGCTTCATCCTTCCGTCTCCCCTCCTCTGCCCTGGCATGGACACCCTTCTCTCTTATCACTGAGGTGGCAACATTTTGTTTGCACAGCTGAACACTCTTGAGCTGACTCTGCATCCATCAAGGTCATAAAGTCATTCAATCTCTTGATCAAAATACCCATGGTAGCCTCTGGTCAAAACTACAGGGTGGCACTGCTGCTGGTGTAGCTTGCAACACCTGAGGGATAACTTTCCTGTGGTACTACAAAGCACCTTTCCTGGAAAAGGGAATGTTTTGCCAGTGTTGCAGAATGGTAATTTTATGCCCATAAAGAGCTCTTATTGTAGTCTTCAGGCAGTCTTGAAAACCAGCCGGACTATCTCTGTTGTGGTATCAGATGTAGTGCCAACACCATCAAATAAAGAGGTGTTTGCATCATGTGCCGGTGTCCCAGAGTGGCTGGCACAGGTAGTGACAGCCGGCAAGGCTTCAGCGTGTGGCACCACCCTGGGGATGCTGGGAGAGGGTTTGCCTGCCAGCAGGCATGAAAGGCAGGGCTGCTGCAGCTGCTTCTCCTCCGATTCAGTGGATGGCATCCCCCACAACAGCTCGCTTGCTGTAGCTGTTGCCCTGTGCCGAGCCGTGCTCTCGGCTTCTCGCTCTCCCTGACGAACAGTCCCAGCCGTTATACTCAGCACAAAGCTCCAAAGAAACACCAAGGGGCGGCCGGAGTGTTCAGCCCTACTGAGGGCTGCGAAGGGGCTGATGTCAGTGGCCTCAGCCCGCGGGTATGACTCATGTTGGGGAACAGAGAGCTCTTCATGGGCCGCAGGAAAACACGAGCCGCGTGGGAGGCAGCGCGGGAGGCGTTTCTCCAGGAGGGAATGAGACAAAGGTGCCGGAATGACCCTGGGAGCTTGTGGTGGGGCACACCTCGGCCCCCCCAGCACCAAGGGTTGGAAAGAGGTCACCTCCTATTTGGATTTCTTCCCTTGGGTTATTATGAACAATTCTGCCCTTGTTTTAAGAAGATAACAGGGCAGGGGAGAATGGATTTATATTTGAGGAATTCCCTGCAACTTGGCTTGCTTAAATTAGTGAGGAGCAGAGGATGTGGAGCAGAGGAGGATGGTACTTGTCCAAAACTGGTACATAGGCAGAGACCTCAGGCTCCACTGATGGCATGAAGAGTCGTGGCTGAGGCACGTCCCATCATTAAGGTACCTGTGTTAAGGCACCTACCTTCTGTAGGCAGGTGTCTCACTGCCTCTAATCTGCAGTCAGCTCTCTGGTCAGCAAACAGGACTGACAGAGGTGTGCAGCACCAAGGCAATGTTTTCAGGAAGGCCAGGGTGAAGCAAATTGCATGAATAAGCACAAGTATAATCAAAACTGCTGTCACCAGAGACAGGAGGCACCTCCTCATGCCTGCCAGAGTTGTTAAGCCAGAGGGGAAGACAGGATGCTCCGGGTCTGCATACAGAGCTGATGCTGCTACCTCTTGGAGAAAGGGCTTATGCCACCACTTCTCTGTCTGCAGAGTAAAATTTCTAAAAGTAATGGCAGTTGTGCTCATTCTGACATGAACAGTGGTTTCTGAGCATTTCAAAAAGTCTTTGAGACTGCCTAAAGAAAAGCATCAAGTACTGATGATGATAGAGGGTATTATATCTAATTATATGAACCCTGGAATCAGTTATTTCCCCTTTCTTCTGTCATTCTGCTATAATTGGAAGCAGGAAGACATTACAAAAGAAATATTGTTTCTGTGAGCCACCCAATGCAAACTATTTCTGCAGACTTTCACTGAAGGTTCAGAACCAGCAAACTGAAATATTCCTGCAGACTTACATAGAGTCTAAACTGGCCACTGTATTTGATTTTTGCAAATGATTCTTTTATGTCTGCAAGGAACCAAGTGAAACCTCCAGATATAAATATCATTGAACCATAGAACTTTGGAAGTCTAGATTCAGCTGTACATGAGCTTCAGAGTCCGAAGTTAAGACTTGTTATTGTGAGTACACATGCTGGGAATCAGGATGAACAGCAAACATGCAAATTCAGTATTTAATTACAAGTCACATGGAATCAAAATAGACAGCTAGTACCATTAATGGAGAGGCAGACGGAAGCACTGAGCGTGATGTCCTATAGATGTGAGGTCACACTTGAATAAGTTGATGTAGTTGTCAGGATTTTATGAAAATGCTCAGAAACTGCAAAGTTTCGTGAATTTTCTCATGACCAGAGCTTCACAGCGTGTTTACTGTTTGCAATTCACTACTATCACCTTTCACTAATAGAGCCAGGAAAACAATGTCAGGTGACCGGTCCAATCAATCAATCAACATATCTAATGAATAGCCAGGACTGAATAGTCAGAGCAAAGTGGTGGTGAATGCCTTAGAGTTAGAAAGAGATGGATCATGCTTTTTTTGTGGGTAACAGAGTTCGAAAAGTATCAGCTTTAGGTCTCAAATGATTTGCTAACTTAGATAGGGACATGTGCTAAATTTGCAATTAATATTATTTTAAAGAATAGATCAAACAGCTCAAGCAGATTTCCTCTAACTGACAAGTTCCATTAAACAAGAAAGCTCATTCTTAGTAGGAGATTTTAATATAACGCTGAGAACAGAGAACAAAACAATGAATGGAAACATATCAGCAGTCAATTTCCTGAGTATTCAAGCCTGCATTATACTTTGTGCTTTGCTACAGCCACAGCTCTGTAATTATCAAGCGTATTCTTGGGACTTTTTCCTATTGACACTCAGCATGAGTGTGGCTGGAAAGAGATTAAGCTTTTGTGGCAGCCATTTGAATTTGTCCAACTAAAAACAACCTATAAGGCTGTGGGGAAATGTATGTCTCAGAGGATTTGTGATGGTCTGCAGAACCTGTGGGTCACAGGTTCAGATGTGCGTGTTGATAGCATGCAGGACTTACCTCTCTGCAATGCTGGCTTGACAGCCAGCTGCAGTTGCTACTTGCTGGTGGAGCTGGCACCGTTATGAAGCAATGAGTGATGTTGGAGCAGATGCTTGAAGTTGTTCTTCTATTGTATGACTAAGACATGCTCATTGGATGATGACCGGGGATTGCTGGGTAAGCCATTGCCCATAGGCTTTTCCTCAGAAAAGGAACTTTGCCTCTCCAGGGCTTCATCTAGTCTTTCCCACAGATACTATAGCTGTATCAACTGATACTTCAAACTGACTTCCTAGGTCACACCAGACCAGGCTGTCCCCCAACTGTGCTACCAGTCAAATCTCATTTTGCTATTAACCATTGTCTGCATGCTTCTCGTGTGCCTCATGCATGAGAATCCACCGCAGTGTGGGAAGTGACCTTTCTAGGAACAGCTTTGTGTTGAAGGTTTGCCTCTCTTTGTAGGCGACATGGAGAGGATGCGGTGGGGAGTGAGGAGGAGGGCCTGAGGGCTGCTGGTGATGGCTGAGAGGAAAGTATAGAGGTGTCATGTGGCAAATGGACTACAGGGGGTTGAGTGAGGAGGAGGTAGTTACTGCAGAGCTGTGGGAGAGGGAATTGGGAGCTGGTAGCACTTCCAGCCTCAGGATATCCAGAAGGTTCATGTTAACATTCATGTAAACAGAGCTTGATTTCATTTGCAGTAACCTGGCATTTCCTTTCCATAGCTGGACAAAGCTGTGCCCGTGCACAGGTCCACTATCCAGGCAGGAAGCATTTCTCCCAGTGAGTACCACATCTCTTTGCCATTTGGTGCAAGTGTGAGTGGAGATTCAGTTCCTCAGCTTGCAGCCCCACTTCATTCCTCAGTCTTGAGCACGCACCATATATTTTCACACAGTTCTCTGTTTCTGTGTAAACAACCATTTTAGCCAAAGATGGAAAACCAAAATCCTGTTTACTTAGGCTCCTTCACAGTCCCATAGAGTAGGAGCGTTAGTGTTGGTGTTCTGGCTTAACTCCAAATCAGGTAATTGCTGTGCATTCTGCCCTACTTACACACCCCCTGTAGTTTCAATTAGAGCAATTGTTTTCATTTTACTTTCCTGCCCTGTCAAGTACTAATACAGTTGCTGTAAAGCTGCTCATGTGGTCCCTTGCTTAGGTGTGTTTCCATGTGTAAAGCAGACATCCTCATATATGCATACCTGACCGAATCCTCATGGGCACAAACTGATGTAATTCCATAATGGAGCTGTGTTGATTTGCACCATGTGAAGATATGGCCTTCCTACATAGAGATCCATGTTCTTCTCTCTTATTAAAGGCTCTGTATGAATGCTCATGATCTATTTATTTTTCTACTCACTCTTGAGGTAGGTTTACAAATAACCTGAGGTTTGAGTAGTCATTTACACTTCTGGTCACAGTGGCAGTATATATAGAGTACAGCATGCAACTTTTTAATGTGCTTTTCCCCAGTTATTCAAAAGTGGCTCTGTAGGGATGTCTGAGCTCTTTCACTCTTGGCTGTAGTTTGGTAGAGTTCATAATGTGTGATGTTTTATGTTATAAAGTGCTAGAAAATGTGTTCTTTGGAAGGAAATTCTCCAAATTTATCAGGAGAGTTAAGAACATGGAAGGATGCCTGAAAGCTACACAGCAACAGATTACATGCTTGCAGCTTAAGACACCTGGCATACTGAGCATTAATGTTCACAGCTGAAGGCCACATCATTTACTATGCTCTTTATCTGGAGAGCCTTTCTTTCATCTGGTAAAGAGCTTGTCTTGAAATGACACATGTTTGGGTTGGTGGGCTATGTGATACACACTGGGGTGAGGTTTACTGTCTGATTCACTAGTCTATCATGTGGCCCATCAGATTGTTATCACCATCATATGCTTGTACTGAATGGATTGATGTTGAGGTGCATGAAGACTTGAGCAGATCATAGCTCAGGCTGCTGCTCTGCTCAAGACCACGGCAGCTGGAGTCACAGAGACCTTTCTAGTGATCTCCCACTAGAATAAGGCACACACAAAGAGATACAAGTAGGCTGTCTGTGATTTTCTATGTAAAATAAGCAGGCATTGCCTTTCCAAAAACTCCTGTTGGACAGTTTTCTGAAATGCACAAAATGCATTTGTGACTCAGTTCTCAGCAGCAAAAGAAGCTGGGAGCAGATTTTCTGTAAACATCTGATTGATTCACATAGAAGGCAGTCAAGTTGCCTACTCATATGTGTTTGACACTATATAAGATACTCTGATACACTACAGTATCTCCATGTGTCCCACATGAGCTCCATTTGTCCTTAAGAGAGGATGGTGGGTGTCCTGTAGGTCCTGCATTTTACCTGCCAGACCCATGCAGGTGCCTTAGGTTATCACAACCTTTTAAATTAGCTTTAGATGCCTGTATTCAGACACCTCAAGCCCACTCACTGATGAAGTGATTCAGGTTAACCAATATTGATAAAATTTGTCTTTAAAATTAGATGTTGGGAAATTAAAAGATCCTTTGTGAAATTAGTAGAATTTTCATTCCAGATTGCAGCTAAGGCTGTGCCCTTGGCACTGGTGGGACATGGTCTGGCACCATCATTCAGAAGAAGCTGAGTGGTTTCCTAGTCTGGAGGGACCTGGGAATGGGATGAATGGAGACCTGTGACTGACAGGTGTGTATTAGCGCCTCTGGTAGGTGGCATCGTGCTTGAGACAGCACTGAGGCAGGTCTGTATTAAAGTACCCATTTCAGCTCACAGTAACTCCTGCCCTAGAAGCTGTTCTCAGAGTGGTACAAGCTCCAGTAATCCTGAAGCCATTCCCACTAGCTTTCTTGTGTGAAGATGGCTAGACATCTGGTCCAGTATGACATAGTGGGGTGTATAAGAGTGATACAAAAGGTCCCCATATACTTCCTGGTCCCATGGCAAGTGCAGATCAGCTCAGTTCAAGTATCAGAGACCAGCGTGTATCTCATTTTATCTGAACTCCAAATTCTCATTATTGCAGGTAAACCATCCTGACTTTGCCTGTTCTCTCACACTACTGTTTTTTCTTAATAATGTATTGTTATCCATATGGGGAAATATTTGTGTCTTCAACAGCTTCCCCAGGCTTCTGACTTTCTAAAATGAGGGTGGCACTGAAGGTTTAAAATGGCAGTGTGACCCCAGAGCTAACCACCACTCTCTCTTCCTTATGCAGTAGCTGTTTGCAGAGTCAGTGCAATGCTTTATATACAGGGTTTTATTTCACCCCCTTCATGCAAAACAAAAGGGCCTGGTTGTTTTCCCAAAGCAAACAGTCTGTGTCAGCTGTCTCACACTAACAAAAAAAACAACATACCAAAACAGCATGAGCTTTTATATCCACGTCCATGAGCGCAGGTCACAGGTTACCTGCAGTAGTGATGGGGAAGGTAAACAGTGCAGAGCATGCCATGTTTGCCATGCCATTCCACTGCACAGCAAAAGCTGTCCCCAGCCTATCTCCCTCTTATGAAGCAAATCACACACTGCTTTGTAAACAGCAGTTAATAAAAAGAAGCCAAATGATCATTCTTTACTAGACTGTTATTACAGCCCACCCAAGGCTTTTCCCTTGCATGAAAGGCCTGTAGGAATTTAACTACCATGAGCAAAGTCAGGGAAGGTTTTAACTCTTGGGCTCGATATAAAAACAAATCAGAAAGAGAGGAATACACCTTTCATATCATGCTCTTCCAGAAAAAGAGAGTTCTAAGAGGACAAAAACCCAAAACACCGTAAGGTTTTATTTGTATTGGTCTGTATGAAGTCAGTTATTATCCTATCAATTGTTTGTGTAGCCTCTGTTTACAGAAGTGAAAGATGGCACATAAGAACAAGTACCAGCATTCTGTGTTTTCTGATGAGGACCTGCAGTGCTAAAAGCAGGAGCGAAGAGCCTGGCTGCTGTCTGGGTGCCACCTTGGTGGCTCATGCTGGGGATAGAAGGGAGAAGATCAGGCACCTGCAATTCAGAAGAGCTTTAGGGATGGCTGCCTCTGTGGGATGAGGCTGGCATTGCCACTTCTCCCAGCTATGCCTCTCAGCCATGCCCAGAGGAGGGCTACAGTTTGCTGCCTTACACCTGGAGGCAGTTACTTGTGGAGAGGGGGATCTTCAGGCCCAAGTTTTGGTGCAATAAGAGCAGGAGAGCCCGTCACTCTGTAACTTCCTCATCTAATGTTTGCAAAGAGTGTAGTTGCAGTATCCTGCCCAGCTTTTGCCCAGGCTTTAGAGAAGAACAAGCAGATGGAAATCAGGTTTAAACTACCATCACCTCCTTGAAATCACTCCTCAGAGAATTATTTACTAGGTAGTGTGAGCTTGGGTAGCGTACTCTGGACCGTAACGAATAATAAGATTGCTGACAGAGGCTTGAACTCAGTTGTGCACAGAGGGGAAGAAGGACAGTTTTTAAATCAATTTGCTGTCTAACCAGTTGCCAAGGTAAAGGTTTTAACAGAATGGATGATATTGTCCCTTCTTAACTCAAATCCTGCCGGCCACATTTCACACCATCTGGAGTTTGTGCAGAGCCTGCTTTGGGAAGTTGGCCAATAAAGAATTACAATAATCTAATCTTGCCACGATAAAAGTGTGAATAACCATTTCAGAGTCTGACTGGAAAACTACCACAACCTGTCAATGTGCCTTAGATGGTGGCTGAGAGGGCATCTGATGGCACACTGAGAAGTGTGTCTCAGGAGATAAACGGGAGTTGGCTTGTACCAGACACCGCGATGCAAACGGTCAGATTTTCACCAGCCGAGAAAAAGGGCAGAAGGAGACTGTAACTGCTGGGCTTGGAAGAGGTGACAGCCCCTATTCAAACTGATCCCCATGAGCACCAAGGCACTCGGCACTTTTTGGGAGAGCTGGGGCTACGTTTTTACAGCAGTTGCAGCAAAGCTGCTGTCTTTTAAGCCTCTGCAGCAGTCTCTGCTGGAAACCTTTTGTTTGACACTTTTAATTGTTACTCGGACAGGATAAGAGTTAGTCTGGTCTTTGGTTCCTAGTGTTGTGGAGTTCCTAGTGGCAAATATTTTCCTCCCACCCTAAAAAAGGATTGTGACATAGCTCTCCACACATTGTTTGCATGTGGTGAAATGGATGATTTCAATGTGATGGCCGCTAAAAATTTTAAATGGAAGTTTTGGGGACTCTTTGGTGCCTAGGAGACAAGGTAGTTGCTTTAGCAACGTTCATGGCTTGACACAAATTTGCTTCTTAGAATCACCGTAGAAAGAATGGCAAGACTCATGAGCATGAGTATGTGCTTTGCCACCTCTTAATTCTCCTTGTACCACACTTTATCTTTGCTTGGTCTGGTGCACCATAGATGCTTTTTATATCCATCATGTCTCCTCTTTCAGTCTGGCTGCTGTAGGGAGTCAAGGATAACTACAGAAACCTGTTTCAAACTGAATAAGAAATCTGCATTTTATGCTGCTTACCGAAAAAAAAAATCTGCTTTTTTCAAGGGATTGTTCCCAGAATAGGTACAATTTGAGTAAAATGGAATGATTCTCATTGACAAACTGGTGCCTTCATGCTGCTCTGCAGCACTGAAGGATGATGTTCTGGGGTCCTTTTGCATGCACTCACAGGTAAAACAGTGGGAGTAACTTGCCCAAAAATCCCATAAGTAAAAGCTGGCCAAGCCTGGCTCTGTCACTAAGCAAGTGTTTCATTTTCATTGTAATGCTCCAGCAGCTCATAGCAGGCACTGCTGCTGGATACATATTGTGAAAGGGTCCCAAAACAGGCCTTTCTGTTCCTCTCTGTTTAGGTGAAGGGTTTTTCCCTGTTGTTACTGGCATTGAGCTGTGTGGTTGCTTCCAAGGCAGACTGCTCTGTACACAAGGAGAAGTGTTGCAAGCTGTGGATCCATGCAAGAGACTGCTGTTACTCTCTAAGTGCAGGAAGAGAACCATTGTTGGGAGTTAATCCCTCAGTTCCAGCACACCTAATCAGCAGCCTTATTTTTGCTTTATGCCTGAGTGGGTGCTGTGGGTGCCTGGAAACTGCTGTGAGGTGAGGTAAAAGGATGATGATAGGATTAAATCACTGACTTCAGTGATTTCAGCATTATTTTGCACCTCTCCCATTTTTATTTCTAGCACCATGGTCTATTGAAGCCACCTTTTAGGCAGTAAGTTTATTAGGGCAGGGACTTGACTTCTACAAGCCTCATCATTTGTTTCAAACGAGAACTAACTTCACTTTTGCTAGTTCAGGTCAGTAGAGTTACATCCTTAGATCATGGAAATCAGGACAAGAATAGCCTCTGTAGCATGTTCTCTCAGCGGTATCTTGCACAAAGACAAGAGTTATAAAATTATTCAGGTGAGGTTTTTGGAGTGGTTATCATCAAGTCATGCACTGATGGGCTCATGGTTTAAATCCATTGTAAAACACGGACTTCAGAGTGAACAGCCCCAGCATCACTGGCTGGGACTCTTAAAAGACTGTCATCGCTTGATACCCAAAAGCCCAGTGACAAACTCCCCAGCTCCTTTATGCAAGAGTGCGTAGAGTGACCACCATTGTTTAAATTGTGCATCTTGGGTTGCTTAGTTCTTCAGAAAAGGGCAATTTGCATGCATCGCCCAGAGAAAGAAGATGAACCCTGATGTGCCATTCAAAAGCATTGGTCTTGCCTTTATGGATTCAGCTGTAGGCAAGGGCTAGGGTGAAGCATGTCGTGGGAAGGCAGATAATACAAACATGAAAGCAGCACAAAACATGAGAGCCTATAAATAGCAGGAAATAAAGAACAATACTGTGATAAAATTCATAAGACAATAAAGACCAATGTGGCAGAGACCATTTCCCCCCCACCCTTCTCCAGAGTTTCTATTTCCCAAAGCTGCAGAGATCATCTGACTGCTGTGTGGTAAAGTCCAGTCAGTTTTGCACCAACTCAAGTGCTTGGAGCCTTACACTGAGTATTTCAAAACTCTGTCCCTTTTTCTTTCTTGATGTCCTGCCATGGCTGTTGTGGTATTTTAAGCCATTTCCAACTCACCAGCTTGTAAGAGCAAGGAGAAAAGAGTGAAGAGGGGAAAAAAGCCCTATGGAGATGTAGAGTCATTAACAGCCTTTATAGGGTTTCAGACATTTTTGTGGTAATTCTTTGGAAAGGACGTATCCATGATGAGCTGGGGTTTATTTTGCCACTGGCATAAAAAATGAGACTGTTTCCAAGAAAATATTTGCTGTTTATCAAGAGGAGGGCAAATGTAACTAGAAGATGGCAATGGATGTGAACTAGGATCCTTGTTTAAATATTAAGTAATTAACAGCTCCCGACCTGGACCCTTTGAACTGGATTGAGAACCAAGTGAGTCTCTGGCAGCTCCTCCATAAAGTTAATCTATGGTTGTGCAGTGGGCACTGCAAAGCTCCCTCCCTTCTCTGGCAGCAACAACTGAAGATGGTTAATTATCCTGAAAGATATCCATCACTCTTAAGCCTGGATCTCAGAGGAACATGTCTTGTCAGGAGGTAACCACTCTGTGAGCCTAAAATGTCATGAGAACAGCTCACAAGTACGTATCTTGCTGTTCTGGAGTGTAAACTTCTCTGGGGACCAGATTTTCCTGGTTATTTCTGCAGAACTCTATTCTATGGTGCTGTAATTTCTGAACCAAATCTGCAAATAGGGTAACACTAAGTTAGGTGAAAGGAGTTACGCTGATTTATAGCAGTGGAGGATTGAGGTCTTGTTGGAGGAGGAGGATTATATTGGCTTCAGAGTTAATGTCTGAGCTGGGACTGGAACTCAGGAATTACAGGGCAGGTCTCTGAATTGCTTCTGTTAGCTTAAAAGAGGGAGTTGTGCTGAGGAAAACCTCCAAGAATATCCGATTTAATAGCAAATCCACTTTTTTTNAGCATGCCTTCTAATAAACTTTTTGTGCTCAAACAACAGAGTTGCTCCCTCCTGGCCCACCCAATCCTCTTACAGGATCCCACCAGGGAGAAACGAGGACAAGTTTGGAGGTGACGCAAAGGGAGAGGTGCATTATGCAAAAGGTGCCTACGTTGGTTCACAGGGCTCAGAGGTGACAGCTAGGTCTGAAGAGGTCTAATTGAAAGGCTGACTGTCCGCCACTAGTGCTACATCATACTCCATCATAAGACGTGGCAAACAAAGGGAGATTTATGTCCCTTCACAGCTGGGGGCTGGATTTCTGTGTACATGGGAGTGTGTCCTACATTACAGTCTTCAGCTTTGTGTCTCTTCACGTTATGTTGTTTTCCACTTCTGTTCCGTGGAAACAAAAAGCCTTGGAGAAACTCTCTTCAACCTCATGGGCTGCTTCTTCCATCTGAGGCCATATTTTGATCCTAACTACTGTTCACAGTGTTCTCCTGTAGGGTAATGGGGCAGATTTTCCTGTTATGCTTCTGGTCTTTGGACAGATAAGAACATTTTGAACAGGAAGATGAAGCAAATCAGCCAATTCATATTTTCTGACTCCTACTCGGTGCTTTAACCCATGTCCACCATCTTTCATGGACTACTGCAATGTTTGTAAGAGGTTCTGGTGGCTAGACTTTTGACTTCATCTGGTTTATGAAATTTTGCTCCTTCTGCCTTTCTTGATGATTAGGCCATGGGACAGCTTGCAGGCTTTTCTGTATTCAATACTTTCTGCCTTTTTTTTAATGTTTCCAGAAGGACTTGTTCCTTAGAACAGATGAACCACATACTGAGAAAATGAACAGGCCAGATTGTTTAGTGCTCAGTACCCACCATCGAGGACAGATTTTCCGGAGAGCTCAGTTTCCAAGGAGGCATCTGAATAAGTGACAGATACTCAAAAGTGGAAACGTGCCCGCTTATTTTGGTGCACAACCATTGCTAGAGCTGCTTTGAAAAACTTGCTCTGCTATGACTGTTCTCCTTTGCTTAAGCTACAAGACTTACAATTTTCCCTCTTTTGTACCTTATTTATGTCCCTCTTCCATGCTTACCCTTATGCCATGCTCCATCCCACCGATCTCAACTGGCTTGCTCATGCTTGTTGCCATGTCCTTCTTCCATCATTAAAAGGTCAGCATGTACATACACACACTTTTCCTTCCTTATGCCATGCTCCATCCCACCGATCTCAACTGGCTTGCTCATGCTTGTTGCCATGTCCTTCTTCCATCATTAAAAGGTCAGCATGTACATACACACACTTTTCCTTCAAGGAGCCCATCAGAGCTAATGTCCCCAAATGCAGAACATATGTGCAACGTAAATTAATTGTAAGGCTACTGCTGACTGAAGTTTGGTAAATCAGCCTGCAGGATATACCATATGTTTGAACTGTATTGTCCAAGTTTAGATTTTAAACTCCCAAGGGCAGGGACCACTCCTTCTTCTATGTTTACATAGCATCAATAAGACCAACAGTGCTTGGGTATGAGATATATTAAACTTAGCCAATGCATTGTTAAGTTTAATAATGGCTAGTTAACATTAAAGCACAATGGATAAAATATATAGACAAAGACATATTTTGGCAGAGTTTTTTCCCATGTTTTTGATGCCAGATTCCTACCCAAGTAAATGGTCCTGGTCATCTGAATCACTGACATTGTCTTGGAAAACTCTCCCTCCATAGTGCACCATCCTGTTTTTCCCGTATTCAGCAACTGACACTAAGTCCTGGACCACTATTTAGGGTAGCCTAGCCAGAGCCCACCTAAGTGAAAAGTTTGGAATAGAAAACCACCTAAATGAGATGCCAAACAGTGAGCTATGAGAATCACAGAGCAAGGGCGTAGATGGGCAAAGGAAAATGAAGTGTTTGAATGCAAGAACCTAATGTCATTTCCTATTATTTATCTCATCAATTTGTAGTCCCCAGAATCCACAAAGGTTACTGTGCATTGGCCCTCCAGCAAGAAGATAAGAGAACTATAGGAATAAATCCAAATCCTGTCTCAACTGGCAGGCTGTTTTTCAGTGCAAGTTATGCAACGTGTTAGTACCGCTAGGTATAGGACCAGTGGGATTTAAACTTGTACAGCAGATGGTCCATGCATCATTGCTGGAATGCGCCTGCTGACCCTAGGGCAGAGCCTGAATGGACTTCAAAAGAGAGACTGAGCATGCTTCAAAGTGTTATTGTTTAAATGTTCCACTAAATGGGGACTCCGGAACAAAATATCTAGCTGAGGTCAGTCTGAAAAATGTCAACACACATAATGAGAAATCAGCATGTTGTGTGAGAAAGAATATTTCATAGGGGTGTTCTGGCTATTTTGAGTTGAAAACAACACTTTTATCATGTGTGTCAGCAGGTTGTCATAATCCAAGTATCTTTCCTCATGAGCTGGGAGCTTCATTTGCTTTTGTTGGAAAGGGCAAAGTCTGTATGTGAAGGTCAGAAAGTGGCCTTCAGAAAGTGCCATTTGTCCACAGGCAGGTATGCCACAAGAACCATCAACCAAAGTCACAGCAAAGGTAAGTTACAATACAGCATTGACTTAGTTTTGAGAGCCTCCCTGCCACTCGATTCAGAGGAAAGTTTGTAAGGACCCTGTGTTTGGTTTAAGAGTATGTCCTGTGACTTATAATCATGTACTGTGTTTTGTTCCTCACAAAGCATTACAGGCTCTCACTCATAGCATATCCTTTCACTGGCATAATCCACAAGTTTTGGCTTCTCGTCACTCTATTCAGTGGGAATTTCAGAACGAAAAGGATTGGGTTAGCGTTCAAATCAATAGGATTAATATTATGATGGAATATTTCTTAGTCATGTCAGGCTTAACAAGATCAAGACTTCAGCAGGAAATTCAAGATTTGGCCTTTGATTGGCTGGGCTACATCTTAGGTGTTGCAAATATCAATGGTCTGGTTGCTCATGTTCAGCAAAAGGCTTCTTTGTTGGCCACTGACAATTCAACATGGGTGGCTGAAAAATAATATTCTTTGCTGGAAGCTAACAGCAACAACCTGAACTTTCACAGCACCTTGTCTTGCTGAGGCATGCCTCTATCTGGATGGAAACACGGTACTACAACACAGATTAAAAGCTAACCCTCCCTGCAGACGTAATAACAATCCAATGCCAGGAAGAACAAACAAGATCCATGTTAAATAAAGGGAAAGCTTGTTTCTTTCACATATCAGTATTCATTGAGACACATTGGGGTGCCAAGAAAGCCACCAGGCAAAGTAAAAAGCTAAAGGTCTCTGGAGACCTATAAGAAAGTGAGGTGTGATTAGACCAAGAAGGTAACTTGTGTCTGTTTGTAGAGTCTCTGTATCTTTGTAACATGTTGTAACTGACACAAAATTTGAATAGCAATCAATTTAAGTGGGTCAAAAATAGCATCCACACCCTCCCTGGAGTCCTAGTTGTTACATTCAGTATTACTACTCAGCTGTTAGCTGTGGCCCAGATTAAGCAAAAAATGTAAAAAAAAGTACCTGAGCATGAATTCAGCAAAGCTTTCACACTTAGCTTATCTTCAGTGTATGCTTAACTTCAGCCAGTATAGAAACTCTTTGTTAAATAAGACTTTCAGACCTGAAGAGAGCTGATAAAAAATCATTCAGAGTTTCACCTTTTTTATTCTGTTTGCCAAGTGCTACAAATAGCTGATACTCGATGTGTAGATTGTAGCAAGTATTCAGTAGTCAAAATTAAAACTCTGTCAGTAAGTTAAAGGTGACCTGTTAACTCAGTGTTCCCAAAGAAGAGGAGTTACAACACATTTCTGATTAACACGATTTGTTTTAGGAATCCTGGTTCCCTTAAAATATTGTCACTCCAGAACAGACACACTCTGCAAACTCTCCAGAATTCATCCTGTTAAATTGCTCATGGAGAATAAAACATATGAGTCAAGACAAAGTGATTTTTTTATTTTTTTTTTACAATCTAGACAAAACTTTGCACAACAGGGGAATAAACTCCAGTAAACTGAAGGAAAAGATATTGCATCCATTACTCAGTTTGCATTTTTTACTCGAGTATAATAGGACTATAAACATTTTCTGTCAACAGCTTACAAAGAAATTTGTTCCGAGAGTGATGCATGGTGAGAACTTGCATCTAAATTGGGTACATCTAAATTAGACTGTGAATACAGAACATTCCCAAAGGTGGCTTTTGGTTAGAGCTGGTCAAGTAATGCAGAAAAAAGTTCACAAATATGGAAGGAAAAAACACACCCCAACCTCACAGGATTCCTCCCTCCTTATGTTTCTTGTGCAGGAGTATTTTGGGGGACAGTGTGTTTATTTTCATTTGCACTTTGTGGACAAGTGGCCCCCAGTTCTTGCAGAAAAACACGTTATTTGGTATTCTTTTACAGTGCAAAATGTGGTCAAGTGTTTTGCTGAACAAGGAAGGACTTATAAATGCACTGGGTAAGGCCTATAACATTTCACTTCTCGGCTTCAGTAGGTGGTAGAGATTCTTTAAATTCTCTTGCTCATTTACATTAAGCAAACAAACAGAATTCCCAAACCACAAAGCCCACAGAATTATGTATGTAGCTACTCTATCTAATCACAAGTTCCCTTTATGGTTAGTTTTATCTTCTCTCTCTCAAGCTATCCTCTGCCCACATTGCTGCTGGTCTTTATTAAGCCCCACATTCTACAAACATTTATGCGCATTATTTACTTTATGCTTTTAAGCAGTTGCAGAGAGTTCAATAGGTGTTAAATAGATAATGAACTAGAACACAATATAGCTGCATATCTGCACAGATCAGACTGAACCAAGTGAAGTTACAGCCGTACAGAAAGTTCAACACATGGGTAGGAGTTTGCAGGGCCTCAGCTCATAGTATCTACCAGAACTAGCATCTGTGTGTGTGCAGCATCTGGCACAAAGCAGCTCTGAACCTGACCAGGATCCCTAGATCCCAGTTTACTGTGAGTAATGAACAGCCATAGGGACTATAATTAGGCACCAAAGAGCAAGTACTCAAAGTTCTTGAAGACTCTAGCCAGTGCATCTGCTGAAGTTTGCATCTGCAGATTGTTCATTCAAACGCCTGTTTTGGGAATGCTAAAAGATTCCCGCCAACCATCAGCTGCTACCTGACCTCTTTAAAATAAACTTGTCATAATGGGCATGTGCCTGAATCACCAGCGAGACTATCAAATTTGGCACTGTGCTGCAGTGGGAAAGCCAAGTCCGGGTGGTAGTGATTGCTCTTCATTCTTGCCCTCATACATCCTATCATTAGGTCAAGGTTGTGGCACAGTGTTGTCGGGCAATGAGCCCCCTGCCTGCACACTGCCTGTCCAGTGGATAAATCATCATTATTCCACACATTTGTTGCACACCATTATACAGGGATACACTTAATATCAACTAAAGAAGAGGTGAATGACTGTAAGGACTTTGTCAAGGCTTCAGTGGATATTCAGCAGTGACAGCAGCATGCCAGGCTGAGAGGCCCAGCCAGCAGCTGGCAAGGCATATTTTATGTAGCTTTGTGAACATAAGACTATGCAAATGTATTCAAAGGATGTTCTAGAGGCAAATTGGTTGGAGCTAAATTTTCCCAGATGCTCTTGAATCTGCTTATTACAGCCCTTAGCTTGAAAATTAGCTGGAACTGATGAGTTGAATCAGAGCTGACTTTAGGTTCTTTGCATATTAAGAAAACCACAACCAGATTAAATGTGTGCATGTCTATGTAGCATGGAAATTCAGCTCTCAATGCCTCCTCACGCTACTCCCAAGATGAGGGCTTCATAACACTTAATCTGTGGAGAGCTCCTGTAGAGGGCTGGGGAACTATTCTGCCTTGAGTTTTTAAGTTAAGAAAAAATGAACAAATAGTTTTCTCTTCCGTCATGGTTTTTGATTTTTGCACCTTCATTTCATTTTGCCTGTGGAGGCAGTCCCTGGCAGTGAACTCAAGCCTTCCCTCTCCTCTTACATGTTCCATTACCAAAGGTGAATAATCAAGATAAATATGAAGATCGAGAGAAATATGTACTCGCTTACTCAGATAATGAATGTGAAGGATGAAATCACCTCAATCCTGAATTAAAAACAACTACTTTGGGATTCTGTTACAGTGGCAAAGGTACTGGAAGGAGATAGGATGTGTTGTGTCAATGGCAGTGGTACTTTTGCTTCCTTGTACTTCTTCCCCTTATAAGGGCAACTTCTGAAACCTTTCTTTCACCTGAGTATTGACTTTAAGAAAGAAAACTGTCTTGAGCTGTGGTTTAAGCCAGTTTCTCCAAGACAGCGGGTGGAGTGTATCTGTTTGGCCACAGGGTGTTTTCACAGATTGACTGTTTGCCCCTTTTGTGGCTGCCTCTGCAGTCATACACAGAACTTCAGGGCAGTGGCTCTGCCTTCCCCCTGCCTTGGTCACCCTATGCAAGACATTAACTTGGATCGGTCTTGCCCTTATAGCAGCTACACTGTGTCTGACCCCTGCCTGGCTGTACAAAGGTGGGAAAAGGGTGGGCCGCTTCCTGCACTTAAACAACCGAGCACTGTTAGCTCAGGGACCATTGTGCCTCTGCTGTTTATACTGTCTTTGTCTGGATAAACTGTATGGATGCTGTCCCAATAGAGTCACTAAGAGATTTTCTTGCTTATTTTCATGGTGCTGGCATTTCACCCTTAATGTGTATTTTAGGCATCCCCATCTTGAAACAGTATCTCAAGCCTATTAAAACTCCATTGCAGTTATGCTTCAATTTAGTTTTAAGTACTTGTCTTTTTCTGAGGAAACCAAAATTAGACACAGTTATATAATGTATGGTCTTCTTGGTGCCCTGTAGGAGGTAAATTTCACCTCCCTGTGACACCTTAAGTGATCCATTTGCATAGTCTGTTGAAATATCCTCAAAGAATTTGACACCAAAGATGACCAAGAGATTGGCCTGCCAATGCCGCCTTCCAGGATGTGAGCACATACATAAAGCTCAAAATATTGCTGAGGCAGACAGAGATATTCAGTATCTTTCACTTCACAGAACTCAGATGCATCTCACACACACATACCAGCTATAACATAAAGAACTCAGGTCAAATAAGAATTTCTCTTCTTTTCTAATTGTGTTGCAATGATTGGCCTCTAGCTATGAGGAAATACAGAAAGCTTCTTATTTACTAAGTTTTCAGTAAACCTAAAGAAGCTAATTCCTCCTTCCCCAGAATGGTATGGCATGTGTTCCTAAATAACACCAGACACTGAAAATAGGCTGTGATAGGAATTACAGTACAGTTGCACTGAAATTCAGTCAACATGCTTGCCATTTATTTCTGGATTCTTCCTTGCCTTATTCTTGATTGTGTGTTAGATCTGCTAAGAGGGGAGAAGGTCCTGTGGAAGAGAGACCATCTTGTACTCAAGAGATATTGAGAGATAGACATATTAGGATTTTTTTGCTTGCCTTTCATTCAATTTGTACATCATCCTGGGACTGCGCGTGATTTTTCAGCATGAAAAACATCTGGAAAATATGCTTAGGAAAAAATACAGTTTTAAAATAATTAAAAAAAAAAAAGCCATGCCAGAAAAACAAACCCTTGTATTTGTCTCTAGAGCTTAGTGACTGAAAGATGATGGCATAGAAGGTTCCTGGATTTATACCTCCTCAAACATCCTTTTCTTCCTCAATGGCAATTATACTCCTGAGAAAAAGTCAGAGCTGGTCAGATCTAGCCCTGGCATTTTTTAGTGGATTATTCCTAAAATAAAGAGGCTTTTCCAAGCCTGGTGGTTTCAGATGTTATGATCAGTGTAAACACATTTGTCCTCTCTTTCCATGGAACTGGCAATAGCTGCTGTTTCTGTATCCAACACCACTGTTTTGTCTGTTGGTCTAATCTAGCTACTTATAGGGTTTCCACCATCATAATGTTTGAGCACACACCAAGAATTAAAAAAAAAAAAAAAGAAAAGAAAAACCCTAGACCAATAACAAATTCCCCTTTTCTTCATTCCCATAATGATTTTAATAAGAGTCTTGAGTTTTCGTGCTTGTATGTGTGTGAGGAATTTACTCAGGAAAAGCTGAACTGAAGAAATGGTCCTACCTTCAACTAGGAAAAGAGTGTGAAAGGTTAGCATGGGAGAGGCCACAATGGTGACCTGGGCTGCTACATGAGTGTGCCAGGACCAGATATGCCTCCCTAGTTCTTCTGCTCCTTGTCCCCTGACTTGGTGGTGTTTTCCATTTTTCCTGGAATCTGTCAAGTCATAAAAGTTATGAGGAGCAGAGGGTAGATGTGGGTTTTTCTTTTGACAAAGAAAACTTTCTTCTGTCCAGAGATGAGTTGACCTGATCAGCTATCAGTGAAGGTGTTGCCTCTATTCTGACCACATCTGGGTAAAAATCAGCATTTCTGTGTGTCTCTTCTCTGTCTTTGTCTGAGGATTGTTGTGTACTCTTCCTGTGTACACTCAGGTCACTCAAGACAAAACTGATCCTGAAAATCCAGGCTCTGGTTTAGATAGCTTTCTCTCTCAAAAGCTGTGATGGGTTTTAAATGGCTTGTTAGGAACTCTGTCTTATCTGCTCACCTATTACCCAGTTTCGGGGCTCTGGACCTGAAGTCCAGGGGAAGAAAAGGCTGATGAGCCTTTGTTTACATCAGTTTTGGACATTGTCTTTGGGAAGAAAGCAAATACAATGAGTATAAGATGGGCTAGGTCATGGTGAATATTTAAGGGCATTAAATCCTACTGGAATAAGAACAAGCTGTAGCTCTTGCCATGTGCTCCGAATCCAAGAGCAGCAAATGGAATTACCAATGTATAAAAATATAAGTAAACACATGCCAACATTAATTGGAGGGACACGTCCTTCTCACTGACCTTAGCCCATGTGACACTACCTCTGCTGTAAGGGACATGAGCCCTTGATTTCTCCTCTGCAACCAGTAGAGAGAAACCTTGTGTCCAGCTGAGGGAATAAATTGTATGTGAGGAAATGACTGAGTATATTCTTGACATACTTTTTTTTTAGTCCTGGATCAATTAAAAGAAGTATCATTATGTCTCATATTTGGGCTGGAAACTAAGCAATTTGTGTACTCACAGGAATGAGCTACAGTCGTCTCAGAAGTTTTTGTTGGCAGTACGACAGGCAGCTGTCAACGCTTCAGTCTAGAAGTAGATGCAGCTCATTAGGACAGTTGGATATCATCAGATTAGCTGGGCTTGAAGATAGGGTGAGACAGGAAAACATATGACAAGAATTGGCATCACAAACCCTCCCCCTTCAGGAGTACTACCTCAAAATCATGGAATGTTGTTTATCATAGCCAATATCAATGGAATATATCCTAATTTAAGGGCAGATTTGCCAAGTACTTAAGCATGGGTTTCAGTGCCCCTGGTACACATAAAAGTTATGGCATCAGTTCTGGATTAGTTACTGGGACTCCAGCAATGATGTTCCTGGCATAGCACTCCTCGCAAACACGTACTTTGGAGGAGTTCCCATACATTTTTTTATTGTCCACCAGAGCTGTGGTGGCAAGCTGTGTGAAATCTATCCAGAAAAATGGAAAAAATCAAAACCAAAGAAAAAACCAAACCAAACAAAAAAAACCACAAACAAACAAAGGAAAAAAACACCACAACAAACAAAAAACAACCTGATCAAAGATGGCAAAGCCTTTCTTGTGTAAACCTAAAACAAGTTCTGAAATCAAAAGGATATGAGCTGACTATGTAAGTCAGGGAGGAAGGAGTTTTAGACTTTCTTTGAATGCCCTTAGAAGACTGCCTGAAATATTCTCTTCAGTTCTGGTATCAGAAAGTTGCTTGCAGACTGGAAATGATTCAAAGATGAATGGTAGAATAAAGCAACAGCAAAAAATACAAGAGTGGCATCAGGAACTAGTTTTGAAGAAAGCATAAATAGACTTGGATTGGTGACAGACAAAAGTAGCCAAGCTCCTTGACAATACTCCATGTGTATTTGAAAAATAAATGGCAGCAGGCAGATGAAGTGTTTGTCTTGTTTGTCTGCATGCATTGCCATGATTTGGTTTTGTGTTCAAAATCTCTTTGCTCTGAGCATACTTTTCAGAGCTTGAGCCTTAGCTTTGCAATCCAAGCAGTAGGAACACCTTGTGTTTCTTTAGGACTTTTCAAGAGATGATCCCCAAAAGCTTCACAAGAGTGACCTGAAGGAGCTTCATGTTAAAGACCTAAAAAAAATAATTAAAACATAAAAAATAAAAGAGGATTAATTTATTTTCCCCAAAATGCAGTCCATTCTGGAGTAAAGTTAAAAAGGACCTGGCTTCTCCAGTGGGTGAGGTCCTTCTCCTTTACCTTACCACAGCGTCACAAAGGATTTGTTATTCACTTTTAGTTCATATGTGAGGATGCTGCGAGCAAAAGTAGGAACAGTTCCTCAGTCACAGAGTGCACTGCAAGAGGCAGCATCAGGACTAGAAATGTTACCAAGTTAAAACATAGGGGAGGAATAAAAGAGACAGAATTGCAATTTCCTTGAAGGCTATGTCCGGTCATCATAACTGCTGCCTCTATTGTTTATAATTATGAGGATGTACAAACAAAAGTCTGATGTTATTTGTCTGCTGAGCAGCACCTCTGCTTACTCAGTACTGATTTAAGGTTGCTGGAGCAACACCAAAACCACTTCCTATAGAGTGTAGATGTGCTCTGCAGGCCTCCATAGTTAGCAGAAGTTATGAAACTTCATGGAGGAAATACGATGCAAAGTACTAAGGGGTGCGGAAACCCTAGATGGGGATGTAACTTCAACCACTTCTTAGTCAATGCTAAAGGAAAATAGGAGTGTGATGGTCTTATGTTTAAAAAACTCTTTGTTTTTGAGGCAACTTATATTCTGCTAATAATGAAGAGGAGACTGCTTTATAAAGAAAGAAACAGTTTTGTTTAAATTTGAACAGCTCCCTTAAAATACTATTTCTGTGCACACTGAGGCTGTGTGACACTGTTTTAAGCCTTATACTTGTATTCACCATTCATTTAGCTTTCATTACTAACAAAATCTCAAATGCCAGAGGATGTGCAAAACCTGCTGGGTGATTTGCAAAATCTTCCGGTGTTGGAAATATTTCTAATCATGAAATACTTTATTAATTGCTTCTATTTTATCTGATTACTGGCTATTGCCACATGAATCCTGAGGGCTTTGCAACAAAGAAGATCTGCACTCCTTAAGTTATAATTTTCGGACTTGTGCTATAATACTGTGTGAAAAATAGTATTTATTATTCAGACAATTCCCAGTTTCAAATTTATCTTCCATGAGACTTTAGCTGAGAAAAAAGAAAAACAACAGGGAATTCACATCTAGGCTGTTTACAGATAAAATCTCCAACTATTTCTGTAGAATTTAATTTACTACTCAGTTGTAGTGGTGTGATCCTAAGAAGGAAAGTTCAAGATCTGTTTAACCTGAAGTTTCTTTTCCAATGCATTTCCTACAGAATTCAGTGAATTTGGAATGGCTTGAGTATGTTCCTGCTAAAAGTGCTTTTTCAGTGCTTCCGAGTGCTTTTGATGTTGAGCTTTTGCTCATTGCCTCTCATGTGTCCTTGGCTCTAACAATAATACAGCAACTTCTACTGGCTTCCCCTTATATTCTCAGAACAAATCAGATTTTGGTATATGCCAAGAGAATCATAAAAACATGGACCGTAAGTTTGGGGCTGTGTTTCTGCAAGCGCTGGTGAAGAAATTACTCGTGGAATATTTCAGCTTGTTAAAATGTTACCTTGCTAGAGAGTATTGGCAGACTAAAAGGAAGAGAAAACATTGGAGAGTTTGAGAGACTCAACCATAATGAAAGATTAGAAGAACGGCTTTTGAACTGTGAAACAAATGGTGATTTTGACACAACCACAAACATGATAGTCAGTGTGGATGTTTACACTGAAACATGGGAAAGATCTTATTTACTTTATAGGTAAGTCAAGGGATGTAGTTACTATGCATTTATTCCCTCATCTAGGTACAACATGGCCAAAAAGAAGTTTTGTGTAGCTGGTGTACAACCAGGTCAGAGTCTCACACAAGCCAGGGACTTAAACTAGTTGCTGGCACTGAAGTGCCCTCACAGCAGCACTTCCTTGCACAGCACAGCAAAGGGGGAGGCAGAACTCTTGTAACCATGTCCCCCAGCCCAAAAACAGTTGCAGGTAAGTATTTGACTAATGGTATGACATCTATACAAAGAAAATGCCCTTTCCCTATTAGAAAACAAATTCTGGTAGTGTGACATATTAGGCTGGGAGGCAGGTACCCATAGCAGATCAACTGCTAACAGCTGGGGTACATTTAAAACTAGGTTGTGCAAAATATTAGTGTCTATGCAGTAAGCAGGAGCCCAGCACAGGCCAGGAGACAGCTGATTTGTGGGATGCTGGTGGTCTGCAGAGATCTCCATGGGTCTTAGGCTTCTCTTCCATCTCTGATTTCTGCCCTGCCAACATCTGAGTGCATTACTGTCCTGTCATGTGATTTGTTTCATAGCCCAGAGGGGACAGCTGAATTCCCTCTACAGCAACAATATTTTTTTGTGATGCCAATGCCATGACCTTTATTCATCAAAACCAAAGTACAAATGGGGAAAGCAGGGTGGAGCTCTGTCAGAAATGTGATGTAAACAGCTACAAAGACATGTCTGTGATCCTCTGAAGTCATTTCCCACCAGGTAAGGATCAGAGCAACAGGTATTGCAAACACAGCCGAGATCCTATCTGATACTTTGTTAAACTAATTGCCTGTATCTAAAAGCAAGGTCTAATAAAAATTGCCAAATTGAACTTTCGGTCAGATGAGACAACAACATCAATAACAGTAACTTCCAATGGATTTATGGAAACAAATTCCTGTTCCAGTATGACATTAAAAAAAAAAAGCCAGCCTCTTTTCTAGCATTCGTGAAAGTAACATGAACAATTCAGCAGGAGAAGAGTTGCCTTTTTGTTGTGGAAACAGTCTCTGCAGTACCCTTGAAAATTCATCCTGAGGCAAGTTTGAAATAATTCATGCTTTTGCTTTTATAAAAATATCTTCATGTTTGGAGCAAACAGCTGTGACTCTGGTGGAGAACAGCAGAAATATGACCTTTATTCAAACCTGTATCTTACTGGGAGAACTGGGAGCTTAGTATCCCAGTAGAGAAGTGAAATTCAGGCAGCAACATTTACAAAGCTATCAAGAGCTCCAGGGTGGCATGAATTCAGCTTGAGGGGAAAAACTGAGTTCAAGCTAGGTGGAACAGGCATATGTCTGTTGCAGTAGCTGGAGATGGTGTCTGTGACCTGAGGTCTGGCAGGCCAGTTGATGTGTCTCCATAAATGCCATATTGCCCTCCATGTGTTTCACAGGACCTCCAGAGGAATTGGATGGAAAAGTTCCCAGGGGTCCACCACACCCTCCACTGTGTGTCTCTTCTCAGTGACTTACTCAGATCTGTCATCAGGCAATCCCAGGGCCTCACTGCTCCGGATGATGCTTGCGCGCACACAACTTCTCCGCCAGCTTCACAAGCCACACCACCAGTGTCCCCCCAACAGCATTCACTATGGGGCAACACATACCAAGGGTGTCTTTCTGAGTACCAGGGAATCTCAAATCCACTTTGGCTGCTCCACAGGTCACTGAGATGTGCTTCCCAAGGAAATGTGAGACCCTAGTGGCAAGTTTTCTCTCCATGAATTTAACAGTTCCACCAGAAAAACACACAGGAGTAAGAATAAGAAAACTTCAGGTCTTTGGCTGACACAGTAAGAGAAAATTGCTTAGTGCTACAGACAGCCTGTGACCAATGTGCACAAAATATTAACTGTTTGTTGCCCATTTTACAATCAGCAAGTGATAAGATTAGACTTTGATACAAATCAGAGTTGACTCAAATTGGCCAGACAGATTTAGAGACACAACTCTGGATTTCTTGTGCTTCACACTGAGCCTATTCCACTCCCTTCTCCACATCCTCCTCTGTAGTGACAACAGAGCAGGACTGCTCTGTCTGGGAGAGACAGGCAGCAGCTGTTGTCTGCAAGGATGCAGTGCCAGGCTGGTCTTGCCTGCTGGACGGGGTAAAGCCACCTGGCCATACGCTGAACCCAGCCAGCACTTCACTTTCTTGATTCATGGGACCAGTAGTGAGTATTTGTCAGGGAAAACATGTCCATTATGGGGCAGTCCCAGATGGATTCATATTTGTCAGACAGGAAGGATCCCGGTGTGATCTCCTGTGTTGGTGGATCTTCGTGAGGCAAACATCCTCATCTTTACTAGTTTGCTTTCTAGAGCTGCAGGGCCAGGTGGTGCAAAGGGTCTCCTGTGTGCCCCACAGACCTGAGCCTGATGTAACAGAGAGTCCTGGGTGGCTTGAGGGAGATCTTACAAGCTCATGTTGTGTATTGCTTTACATTAATGCAGCTTTGTGATTACATGCTGCTTTGCTTAGGTGTGCATTTTAAATAAACTGCTAGCATTTTTTTTTATTAATTGATGTGAGGAAAAGATCAGACATCCTTTTTTTTTTTTAAAAAAAAAAGGAACAGTAAATAGCTCACAATTTTCAAAAAGTGAGGTACTTCTACAACCACTAAGAAGCCAAACACAAAAAGTGGTGTCTACACCTGAATCCTCGGTAGTGTCTATCAGTCCTGTCAACTCTCCTTATTTCTGTCTGGGCTTATACAAACTCAAAGAAGATATGCTGACCCTTCAAGACGAAAGCTGGGAATGCAACATGGATGTGTGTGCATTGGCCAGGCAGGGTGATGCTGCCAGTCTATAGCGTTTGGGGCATCTTTGTCTCCTTAGCATTTGTATTTTCTTGCTCCAGAGCCATGTGGCTCCCCGGGGTGTGCTGCTTCACAGTTCTGTCCCTCGCTGCCAGGCCCTTCTGCCAGAGGCCACACGCCAAAGGCTTGAAAAAGGTCAGAGAAGAAATACCCCCATGCTCCAGCTTCTCCTCTTTCTAAATGTGTCAGTCTTTCAGGAGGTGGGGAGGAAATGTCTTGTAAAAATACCATTGTCAAAGACACCTCTAAACAATGCTTCAGATGTGCACACCATTAGTCTATAGGGACAGGCAAGAAAACTCCCTAAAATTCTACTTTTTCTCATAACACCACCAAGTGAGTCACTCTGGCCTTGGTCCAGGCCAGGAGCTCACTGCCCAGGAAACACTTGGGAAAACTTTCCAAAACCTGTATTTACCCAGGTTGGGAGATAACAGTCAGGTATCCCAAAAGAGAAGTGCAGGGATGCCACAGTGAATATTGCTGAATTTATTTTAGGCAGTGGAGATTCTGGCTGAAAGATAACTTGAGAGCATGCCAAAGGCCCAGAAAAGGTAACTGCTTAGGGAGGCTCAAGGTCACCCAAGCCTGCAAGCCACTGGCCTCTCCTCAGTGACATTGCTGCCCTATGGAGTGACGTGCTGCCACAGAGCTGAAAGCTGAGGCATCCTCCTCAGAGCATGCAGGCAATGCTTGAAGTGTTTGTGCCCAGCCTGTGCCAGAGGATGGCGGGCATGGACGTGCCAGGAGCTGTCTGAACCACCATAAGTGGGGAGTACAGTGGATGCTCCTACATTGCTATGATGGTTAAAAGCGAAGGTCCCAAAGCCAGCTCTGTCCCGCCTGCCACCAGATGCAAGCAATTTGTTTTGCATTTGGACTGGTAGTCCGGAAAACCAAAGCACTGTATTTTTAAGTTTATATTACATGTTTGCTTTCCAGTTTTGTTAATTAAAATCATGTAACTGGATGAACAGTTACTGGATAGCTTGCAGGGTTCATTAGAAATTTTCTGTTTTTTCTGGATGCTCAAGCATTTGATGTCTTTTCTCTGCTTGCAATGCATTAATTTACCTCGTTAGAAACTCTAGCTTTCTGAACCAGTAAAAACATGCAGTTGGGAATGGTTTTGTTTCTTACAGGATTTTTTTTAGGGTTTGCCTTCACCTGCCAGTGTAACTTGTCAGAATAAACTAGGTACTTTAAAATAATTTTTTATACAGTCTTCATAAGTGTTTCACCACTGCTTGGAGAAGGAAGAGAACAGAGGGACCCATATGCAAATAAAAAGAGCATGTATGAATTCACTTGAGTGATCACTCTTCTTCCTCTTCAGTGAGTTTAATCCATTGGCTTGTATGGATTAGTCACGTAAGTCAAGAGGGCTCAACTGCATCAGTGAGCTCATCACCATAAATTTCTGGACTATTTTCCACTGTCACGCCCTCTGTCACCTGGGCTGTGGTCAGGCCAAGTCTGCCCAGCTTGGTGACCAGCTCCAGATCCAAATGGAAGTGCTTCTGCATGGCAGCATCAGGCACTGCTGACCTTTTGTTGCTTTCAGTGGGTCTGCCACAACATCTTCCCAACTTCCTAGCCTACATTAGTAAGGCTTGCCAGCTTTCATATCACCTTTGCAGTACCTGTGTAACCATTTTGTCTTTTCAAGAGCTGTTTTGCTTGTGAGGCCAAGGAAATCTCCCTGCAGGTCACCCAGCAGCAGAGTATGTAGCTGCAGCCTGATGGGTATGTTATTAGGAGGGAGAGAGGCATGTTCAAAATGTGCAACATCTCCAAGCACACCTTGTGCTAGTGTAGTAGTGCTAACAGAGGACTTACTCCACTGAGGGAATGTCTCTTAAACTGCCCAGACCTGAAACTTTAAGGTCTAAAAATATTGTGTGGACATGTGAAGGACATGTTAACATAAGCAGAATTTACTGCAGACTAAGCTCCAAGTAGCTCAGCAAAGCACATACACGCTTCTTTCATGCAAGAGTACCACCTTAAGTCAGCAGTGCCTTGCTATGCAAATCTCGAACTGTTGTGCATTGTGTCAAATAATGACTCCAGAATTAGATCCAGCAAGATGACTTCTTTTTTTTTTTTTTTATTTTTCAGCACATACATTCAGAGACTTAGCCCTTTCAGGGCTTGTAACTTGGTTATTGTTTGTCTTCTTTTGGAAAATTGAATTCATGTGATAGAGGAACTTTGTCTATCAAATTCTGATGGAGAAGTTCTGGTATGAATGCTTTTGTAAAATACAGAAGTGGCAAATGCAGGTTATATGGTAGAAGATTATTTTCTTTTGTGTTTCTTTGGGGTTTTTTTTCCAAAATTATATATGATTTAGCCAGCCAAGAACAATGCTAACATTAAAAAATTCCATTGCCTATTGATCTTGTCCCATTTTTTGAAAATTTAGGGAGGCATTGCAAGATTTTATAAGAACTATTATGTAATAGTTAGCTCAGGCAAAAAAAAAATAAATCAAAAGATAAGTTAACATACATGTAGTACAAGGTAAGAGGATTTAAAAGGAAAAGAAAAAAAGGAAAAAAGGAAGTGAAAAAAAATGGATTTACTAATGACACATTAAAAAAAATAAAAGATGAGCCCAAATTTGGGATTTTGCACAGGGCAAGAGCTGCAGAAATTTCCTCAGGGAACAATCCTCTATTGGCAAAGCATGGTTGAACAGAACAAACACATCTTTTTTGTCTTTAATTGTTGTGATTCTGTTTAAAAGTTACAGCATGACAATTTTAGCATGTGGAATGCAATTGTGAAAGAAAATGGGTTTCCTGAATTTTCGATGATTGACTAAAATCCACACACATACTGGTTATTTTAATTTAAGGAAAAAGGATTTTGTTTCTTTATCCTGTTACATAACACTGGATCTATTCTCCCTTGAACACACAAGTATGTTTATCATTAATCTTAAAGGGAAACAGTCGTCCTTCAAAATCTTTTCCAATTTTTTATCTTTTTTCTTTAAAGTTTGATCCCAAATGACTGGATATGAATTGAAGATGAAAGCACGGTGTTCATTTTTTTAATTAGATTACTTTAACCTCATTTATGCATCGTTCTTTTACTGTTCTTCCCAATAGCAACAGTGGAGAAAAAAAACATTGGTTTAGAAGTGATTTCAAAAATGCAAAACATACGGTTCATACAGCATCCAGCAGGAGAGTACCTGTTATTGGTTTGTAGCTCATTTTTATGAAATTGGCTGGCTTTCAGTTTGGAGACATTCTTTAATAATACCTATATTTTTCATTCTATAGTACATTCCTTTCAAGAACTTTAAATTGTTCCTGAGATCTTGAAAATCCTGGTGAAAACCTTTAGATACATGAGATGCTTTTATTTCCAGGTAGCTGACTGTCAGTTAACTGGAGACACTTCTCTTTTTCCAAAGCCATTTTGGTTCCAGGCTCTTTGGTTGCTCTGGGTTTGCCACTCACTTTAGGAATCAGGTAAAGGAACAGGCATTTCTGAATTTCACTGGTGTTCAGAAAGGACCTGCTCCAGCCTTTCAGACTCTCTAGATGCCTCAAGTTAATATGCAATTAACCTGATGTAAGGAAAGGGCTGGTGAAAGCAATCCCATAATGGCTAGGCAGTCTCAAATATAAGCTGAATAGGACACTTGTAGCATTAAAATCAGAGAATTTAATGATAGTGGGGCTACTTCTCAAGAAGACCTGTGGTTTTTAGTTTTGTGTTTGACTTGTAAACTGGATGTGGGGCTCCGTCACTGACAGGTTCACATGGTGGGGAGTGTATCAAAAACATGGGTCGTGTTTTGATTTCTGTTTGATATCTTATTTATATATGATTTTAATGGGTAAACTAAGAAAAAATAACTGTCCAGGCCATAATTTGATCCAAAATAAACACAGACTAAAACTACAGCAACTTAGTGGATTGTGTGGATTAGTGGGATATCCTGGTATGTAATAGCAATAGCAACAATGTTATTCTGTGATTTAGTAGTGCTTAAAATCTGCAATCCAGAGTCACTGCATGATGTGCAAATCCCTTACAAAATCTGCCTTCCTTTTTCAAGCTCAGTAACCCTCTATAGCACAGGATATAGATATATATAGAGAAGGTTGCCTCATATAACTTTGTATAGGAAATTTGTGTTTGGTGACTCACTAATGCAATGGACTTATTCAGACCATATTTTCACCATTCTTGTTTATACCCTTCTTTACAGACAGTGCTGTCCACTCATCCTCTAGATTTCTGCTGGAATTTGTGCCTAGATAAATCTTGCCATTTTTATTTTAATTCTTATATGTAAAATCTTCCCCATCCCTGCAAACCCATTTCTTTGTTCTTGCCATTGCCTGGTCCTGAGCCCATGAAACATCACGTTCCCTTTAGCAGCCACACATTGAAAAAAACATATTTTTCTACTGAAAAAAAAAAAAGATTAAATCCATTTTGATTTTTAAATGAACAAGAATTTGCTAATGAGCATATTTTAGATCCTGGTGTGATATCCCTTCCTCCATCCACTGCACCTGATAGAAATCTGATCTAGCTCTGCCATACACTGGTGTTAATATGCATCCATCTGCAAAATTAGACATTTGCATCCCTGCCCTCGAGACCTCTTTTACAGGGTGCAAATACAGTGAATCTCTTCTGGCTTTCATGCCCTCTTGGTAGATTTCCACACGTTGTAGCCAAGATCAGGATTTGGCCCGGTGTCTTTTTTAAACCCTGTGACCCAGACATGGAGATTAAAAAAGAGTTATGTTATTGGATTAAACAGATACAAGAGACACTCGCTGTATCAGCATTCAACACCTTAAAACTCCATCAGCTCAGCATGTTAATGGCAAAAATAGTCTCTAAGAAAGAGGGAAACCACGAAGGAGGGTGATGGCTAACCCATCCGTGCCTTGGGCTGCTCTGCCTGGTCTGCAATGCACCCACAAGGATATGATATTCTGCTTTCTATAGCATTGTAATACTGGATAAACTCAGATCTGGTATACTAGTCATATGAGCTACACCTACCTGTAGACAGAGTGATTTTGGCCTCTCTTACTTACATCTGGGTTAATGCCTTCATGGTGGGATTTTTAAGGGGCTAGGCTTGATTACGCTATGAATGGCACTAGTGCACATTGCAGTCAACAGAAGACATAAATAAAAATACTAATAAAGATTTACAGGAAAAGGATAGTACTTTCAGTCAACATTTGTATGCTTAACATTATACACATGGTTATGCTTTGTAATTTGGGCTCTAATTTGTGATTTTGGTTATGTAAGAGAGACAGAGGAGCCGGTGGCATTAGTACTGCCGTATGCTGCTGGAAGGCAGAGTTCCTCCAATACTCACCAAGCATGTTCTCAGAAGTTGTGCTGCCTCATAATGAAACAGCAGACAGCAATGCACATATCTATGACACAAAAAGACTAGTTATTAATATTATTCCACTTAGTTCAAAGTACTGTTTACACCCCTCTGACTTCAAAACAGCTTTGGCTGTTGGTTTTCTCCTCCAAAAAATTATATTTTTTTTTTTTAAACACAGAGAGCAACCATGTGCTTTGTGGGGCTGACTTTCCTTTTAATGAGCAAGAAGCAACAGAACAAGGGAGAGACAGAGACACAAAACAAAGGCTTTGATTCCTCTAGAGAACTTGAGCAAAATATTCCATTGCTATCAGTGGTACAGCCATGCTGGCAGGATCCTTAGCACAGATGAAGCTCCGGCCGCTACTTACATTTCACCGATGCCACTACCCCTTCCTAATCTGCATCGAGGCATCCTCACTGCAACTGAACAAGTGCCTGCCCCACTGTGAAATGTTTTGCTTCGTTCCCTAGTGTGACCAGAGCTGCCGGTGTTTGTGGTCCCTCATGGAGTCTCACAAAATGCTTCAGCGAAGGGTGCCTACAAATCAAAGCTGCAGTACAATAGAAACCTGACTCAGAGGATGTAGGTGGCAGCATGCACTACATCATGTTTAAGCCAGGCTGTTTAGTTCGAGATAATGTCACCAATTAACTGCATATATCTTATACCTGTATCTATTTTCCATTTAAGAGACTCACTTTGCAAATCAGCTCAGATACTGGAAAATGACAGGGCACTGGAGTTAGGGAAGATCACTTGCAAGACTGTGGCATGCTGTATTTGGCATACTGTACTGCCAGCAAGGAGTGTGCAGAAGGGGTGCAGCTCTCTGTGCTTTTAGGAAACCAGACTTCTCAGGAGACATCCCTGGAGGCTGTGGTGATGGAATTTGATCACCCAGCAGCTGATGCAGAGGTGATGGGCTACAAAGGTCTATTGCCAGTGACTGCCATCCTAGTTTGTGGTGTAGGAAGGTCTCGTGTCTGCAAAAGCCTTGGAAAGCAGGGCTGTGGGAACTGACTGTTGATGTATCTTTGGTCCATCTCTGCTGTTCCCAGAGCAAGGTTAGCACCACAAGACTTCTGCAAAACACAGATGGCCAAAAATCTCCTTTTCCTCGCTGCTCAGCCCCCACAGTGCAAACGTTATTCTGCAGTACAGAGGATCTTAGTAAGCCTTCAGCAGGGGTTATATGAAAACGCCTAGCGAGTCTATATGCTGTTGTATCCTTTCGTTAACAGAACTAAAGATAGGGGGAGGAAAGCAAAGCCATATATGAGTCATATACCCATTTGCTTGCAGGAGAAAAGCACCAGCTTACGGTGCAATGAAACCCAATGCAGGACAAAACGGTGCCCTATTCATTTCTCCTGCCGATCGTCCCGGCCGTACTTTGTTCTCCAGCTGTGAGCTGGGCAGACCGGTGCCGAGAACTGCTCTTCTGGGGAGCAGACAGAGAAGAGCAGAGATCCCGGTCTACCAAGCACCTGCCAGGCCACGCTCCCTCGTTTCCTCCCCAAGCAGGAGAGGGCTGCTGAGACCAAATGCCCCAAAA
>VWZY01004179.1:771586-828773 GCA_013399075.1 Chloroceryle aenea
CGCTCCGTTTATTTATTATTTTCATTCTTATTCTTCCCCCCCTCTTCTCCCCAGCTGTCTCATTACCCCAGCGTTTTGTTTTGTTGGGTTTTTTTTCTCTCCCCCAGCGGTTATTTTCACACACCCCCGCCCCCCACCTTGTGTTAACTTTTTTTTCTCGATAACAGTTTGCAGCAATTACCCACTTTCTGGCGGCCCTCCAGCACATCTACGGAGCACGCTTCTCCCCGGCTATTTTTGCTTTTTCCTTTGCCTTGCCACCCCTCCCCGCTGTATTTTTTTCTGGCTGCCGTGCGCTAAGCTCAAGTGAAGAGGCTGGTACAGGCAAAGCTACATCTGATGCTAACGGCCCTACCTGATGGTTAATATTGCTGCTGCTGCTTCTTCCTCGTTTGCCTTTTATTTTCTTGATTCTTGGCATGTGAGCGGGGCTTGGAAATAAAACGCAGGGACTGCACAGGACAGGTTACCAAGCTCAGCTTGGTGCGAAGGGGTGATAATTCTGGGTTCATCTCGGGGTAACTTGGATCCAATATTCACCCACTGGCTTTAAGATAAAGAATGCCCATCTCTGCCTGTTACTGTAACAGGCGGCACGTGGGAGGACTCACAAGGTTTCCATATAAGAACATGGGAGAATTTATTTCACACAGGCAAAGAAATGTGCAGAGTATGTATTATTTATGAAACAGAAGGCAAGATGGGTTTTCCTTAGGCAGCTCTGAGAGTAGCAAAGCCTTGTATTTAGAAATTGTAAAAGCTGATTTCTGCTCTTTAATACGAGCTACATTTAAAGGAAAGCACCGATGGGGGGCGGGGGGGGGATAATATTGTGAGAGGATCCAGCTAAACACGAAGAAATACAACCCCACACGTATTCCAGCACAGTTTGTGCCAAGGTGTAAAGATGGAGGTTTTTGGTTAGTTCCCTTTTTTTTAACCGTATTGGGAAAGGCATTAAGAAAATGCGCCTAGAGGAGCTGGTTACGTTGATAGTGCTATTTCGGTAACTTCAATTTTTTTTATTTTTTTTTTTTTTATTGCTTGCATGTCAAAATGTTTCAGGTTTTGGACTAGCAAAAAGCAAGGCAGTCCTGATGGAGGGACATGTTATCGACTGTGTAATTAAGAGTTTGGATGACAGTTGCTACCGGTTTAGATTGTGTGGCTTTAGGTTTGAGTGTAAATCAGCCCGTTAAAACCTGTTTCTTTGGAATTTGGAGGGAAGCGGCTTTGGTCAAAATCCTGATGGCTGTTGACAGCCGGGTGTTTACCTCTGGGTCTGCATTTGGGTGGGCTGACTGCTTTTGGGCATCGCCTACCTTTGCACAAGTGTTACAGAAAGATTCCCTGAAGGTGGTTGGGGTTTTGTTAAAGCAAAACGCGTGAGAGTTGGGGCAGCCGTGAGCGTGACGCTGTCCCTCGCCCCGAGTCCAGGCTGAAGCACGAGTGTGGAGGGAGGATGTCTTTGTTGCCCTGGTTAAACTGACACTGTAAACTTTATTTTTGTTACTTCGGAGATAGCATCGTCGTGCTTCCTCTTCAACTGCTGCTTCTCTGCTTCGTGGTTTGGGGTTTTTTTTGGTGTTTTTTTTTGGTTGTGGGTTTTGCTTTTTGGGTTCCTTTTGTGAGTGGGGGTTGTTGTTTGGTTTTTTCTTTACCCTCTTCTCTTTCTTCGCTTACGTCTCACCTTCTCTGTCCCTTCCCCTTCGCACCTTTCCCGGTTTGGGCTGTTCTGAGGCTACACCCACTGGAGGGCGACAGACACCTTCTCTCGACGTGGGGTCCCAGGGCTGCCCCGCGGGGTGGGGGGCGGGACCCAGACCCCCGGCCTGCCGAGAAGGGAAAGGCCACTTCTTGATGTAACTCATTAACCCGCCGCTTTTACCGTGCGGGGTCAGGCTTATTTTATGTCATACTTTGCAAAAAGCTGGCGATTGCAGAAGGCATTGTGATATTTGGAGGTACCAAGAGGGTGGTGGTTGCAAGCTTGGGGGTGCTAGATCAAAATCCTTTTGTTTGTTTGTTTGTTTATTTGTTTAGAGATCTTCATCTAGAATCCAGTAGAAATTTGGAATGCTTCAAATACTAGCAATTTTTAATTTGTATTACATTGCTGTAACCGGGTGCAAAATCTGGCATACTACTCTTTGCTGGTAGCTGCTAATTTGTAGCTTTGGGGTGGGTTGCCTGCAGGTTTCCTAGGTGTCAGAGGTGAAATGTAGGGACTGGGGCAGGAGGCTTCAGCCTGTCACAGTAAAGTGCTGTATGAAAAGAGGTGCAACATTGCCCCGGAAAAATAGGAAGGCACTTTAGACTGGCTTACTCTTGCTGCACAGTGCTTGGGAAACCTCTGGTACCGGAGCACAGTTCTATTTGTAAAGCCTCGGTAAGGGTCTTGTCATACATCTAATCATTGCAAAGGTTTCGGTGAATTTTCCTTAAACCAATATTTGTCTAACCAAGACTGAGCTACATTTTAGTAGCTTCTAGTCAAGTCTTGTGGGCTGGGTATTTCCAAAAAGGCACAAGCCTTTCAGAAGGCCACCATGTTTCCCAGGCAGTGATGCTCCCCAGATTTTCATTAGTGCACTCCAGGACTCAGCAACAACCTCCTATTATTTTAATTTTTCCCCTTCTAGGTTTTCCAGTGCCCCATAGTTTTGCCTTAATGGGTAATGGGGCAACGTTGCCAGTTCCATAGTAATGGGAGTCTCTGCAGTGGTGCCTTACCCAGGCTTTTAATCATTCTGGCAAATGTCTCTGAAAAGATTATGCTGATTTGTTTCTTTTAAATTTAACCATATTACAACATATAAAAATGGATGGGAAAGCCATGGTGGTAAAAGCCTTTGCAAGTAATGCTTATTTGATTGGTCATACTAATAAATAGATCATTTTAGAAGTGTAGCCTTGAATAGATTACCCAGTAGGATTAGTGCCTTTGACTTCTCATCACTAACTTTATGTGACATGAATGGATCAGGGCTATGTTTTTTAAAGTAACCCTCAGCCCAGTCCTCTCAAGTGTTCTGTACACAGAACTCAAGCTTTTTGTAATGCCACTCTGGGGTGGCTGCTTGTGGGAATGTGTCTTTGGCATTTGGAAGAAAAGCATGAGGATGAAAATGTAGTGATTTAATATTTGTTGAATTTCTTCCATACATGCATATTTACTTGAATCCTCAGCTGCTGTTGTGCCATGGATTTAATTGATTTGTGCTAGCTGAGTATCATCCCGAGACATGTAAACCCTTTAAACTGCTTACAGAATAGCTAATATTGATATAAGATAATGTAGTAGAAATTAAGTGAAACCGCCGCTCTTCATTGTCCTGTTTTTCTCTACCAAGTGCCATTGGAAGGGCTACCGTGCTGCCAGTCTGAGACTGAAACTGTGGCTGGTGTCCTACAGTGTCTTCTGTATTTATATCAGGTTTTTTGTTGTTTTGTTTGTTTTTTTTTTTTACAATGTGCCTAGATTTACACCAGCAAAAAGTCGCTCAGTGCCAACCATACACCCTGCTCCAAAAGCATTCACCAAACCCACCAGCTAGGTTGGTGGAAGAGAAGCATGAATCAAATCCATGTCTTGACAGTGAGCTTTAAGCAGGTTGGGGGTAGAGGGCCACAGGAGGGTGGCTGTTAAGACTCATGGGCTGTTGGGAAGGCTCATGCATTTTAGCAGTTAGAGGGTTTCCTGTTGTGGTTCTCTGTCTCCCAGAATGGTCCCAGCCTCAAAGAATGTCTTCACCTGGGTTTGAATGCAGTTGGTGCCTGACCACTGGCTTGGGAAAACAATTACACTGTGCCAAAACACAGCAGGAGCCTCCTGATTTAGGGTGTTGTAGGTAGGCTGCCGATAGGTAAGAGAGCAACCAGTACGGTGAGCCATGGGGATATAGGTGAGCTGGAATGTAGTTAACAGTTCATCCTTTTTTGCTTCAAATCACATGGCATTTGCATTTTGTTTCACTACTGCAGTGTAATTTTCTCGCTCTTGAGACAGATATGGTCAATTTTTTCTGTGATGTTTAACATAGGATAAAACAAGTGAGAAATGGTCTCCTGTTTTGGCATTGGTGCGTTGTTTCAGTACCTTGATGTCCTTCAAATATAAATTCATCCTGATGAAATTTAGTAAGCATTATGCATCATAACTTTTAAAGATGTCTGATTTATGTTGTTAACTTTTTTTTTCTTTAAAATATTTTTTTGCCTTTTCTTTTTCTCTTTCTTTCTTTAAACAGGAAGAGAAAATTCATTCAAGAGAGATTCTTCTTCACGTAAGTGTTATTTATGCTTGTTTATGAAATTACAAAAGGGTGATAAAGCTCATTAAAACATTCAAATGCTGAACATTTACCATCTGTTTACAGAAACCAAGTATAGAGCATGTAAAAATAGGCTGTATTTATACAGTAATAATGCCCAGCAACTGTTACCTTAAATCTATCTGTGCAGTTCTTCAGTGCATAGCACTGCAGAATTTAGAAACCATTGCAAAGCACTTTGCAGACATTTAAGCAGCATGCATGTAAAGTTGGTGTGTAAATCCTGGAGGGGTAATGTCAAAGTGAATTGCCCAAAGCAGAGGAGACCCATAAGTGAGAGCTCATTTTAGCATCCCAGAGTCCTTGATTCCTAACCCCTGTGACAAGAGTCAGCTTCTCTGCCTTGGATCCTACAAAATCCAAGTTCTGCCTATAGAGCCATTTGTTTGCGTGCATGTATATGTGTGGGTAAGAGAGAGTGTGTGTATCAGTATTTGGCCTCAAATAGCCTATAGGTATTTCAGGCTTTTTCTGCAACCTATGGTGATAGCCATTAAATAAGAGTAGATGCCACCAGCAACTGGTGGATGCTGTTGCAAATGTTTTGTGAAAGCATTTGGCTCCAGACAGACTGCTTGGTCTGGGTGAGCCCGGTATAGTATTCTTCATGGGACCAAGAAGGTTGCATGTGATAAAAATACAATAGTCTTTTTCTCCACACTGTCCAGTGACCTGGTTTGCTTGCAGATCTCGGATACAAAAATTGAGTAGTATAGGAAGCTCTGCTCTGGTATCTCTTCCTAGTAGATAAATAAAATTAAATGTTTTAAGGGACTGCCTAGATGAAGACTCTCGTTGCCTTAATGCAAGATTAGCTTAGCAAGGAAAATGACTGCATTGTTCCCAATGCAGGGCCTGCTTTGCATAACTTCCAAGCATGTATCGCGTCCAGTAGCATGGCAAGCCCACAAGCGCTCACCTCAGGCTGATCTCCCATAAGTCAACTTGTTTGTTTTTAAAAAAAAAAAATAACATGTATCTCAGAATTGCAGCACTCCATTATGCTTGCGTAGCAACTGCTGGTTAATATGTAGCAAAACGCCGTGTGGTAACAAATGTTTTTTTGCTATTGTTGAGCTGGAATGTTAGTTCAGCTTCTAGATAAAAGTGGCTTGCGCAAGGCGCCCCGGTAGACCATGATTTCTGTGGCTTGTACCGTAGTTCTGTAGGCAGTCGTGTTCTGCTCTTCCTCTCCCCTGTGCTTCCCTTCATCTTCTACATGAGCAAGGGGTGGGCTTAGGTAAAGGCAAGGAACTGTCAGCCCTTTGCATCCCACAAAGCACCCGTGTGGGGTTTATATTAAGACTGTTGTTAGTCAAGCATCTGTTGAAAACACTCTTTATTCTGGCTGTGTTTCTAGCAGAAACATTCTAAGACGCTTTATTTAATAGCTTTAAACCATAAGTGTTCTTGGCTGGTTTTATGGATATCATAAGACAATCTTTAAAAAAAATCCCCAAAAAAACCCAGTAGTGAGTGAAGGATACCTCACAAAGGCTTAAGGAATAATACTTCCCTGTATCTGGAATACTAGCTGAGACTAGTTTAAGAGTTCTTATCTTTGAGAAGGTACATCATCATTTTTTAAAAGGTAACAGAGAAGGAAAAATTCCCAAAGACTTTTGATTATGGCATTTTCAACATTTGTAGCTCATTATTATTTCATTCTAGTGTAGGGAATTTGAATCTCCTGAAAAGCCTGTGAAGCACATGCTTCACAGAGATTTTAAATGGGAAAGAGTACAACAACCACCTTTAAGGGAAGAAGCTCCCGAATAGAGAATAACCCGAACAGACAAACCCTACAGCAGTGACTGTATGGTGTCTGGAAACTGCAGAATAAGTGAGCAGCACAGATATTAAGAATTTTGTCTGGTCCTTATCACAAGCAAATAATTGGGAGTTTCCTGCATCCAGTACATATACTCCAAAATGAACAAGTAATGAAAAGTTTGTGGTTCAGAGGCCATTTGCAGTGCAGCCTTTCATCACCTGCTGTGGCTTTTCAACAGCTAACGGCAAGCTTTGAGCATCAGAGCCTCTCTCTTCTGGTTCTGTGCATGAAAAATTAAGACTTTGACCTGATAACTCTATTTGTGACTGTCTGTGCATTGGCTCCCCTTGGCTTCTTCAACGGTGTGAATTTCCAAAAGAGAATTAACCTCCAGGGGTAGGCATAGTGAGGCTACAGCAAAATGTTAGGATCATGAAGCATCCAGGACAGGAACCTCTCCCAGGCCCTGCTCAGAGGGCATTGACTCATGTGGCAGTGAATGCTCAGTGGGGATTAAACCCTCAGGACTGTCACTTGGACTAGTCACTGTGACAGGAGGTGACCACTTTGAGAAAGGACTCTTTGTGACAGTAACCAGCCATATGTAGTTGTAATGATAAGAAAGGTACCGTCTTATTGTAGTCACTTTGCGACAAATACTACCACAATTCATTACTTTCCATCAGTGCCTCATCCTATGGAGGAATCACCACTGCCCATCTACATTGAGGAGGGGACAGAAGTCCCGATTGGTGAGTGCAGTTGGGATGGGATATGTTTAAGGGGGGGTGTAATGGTGCTTGGGTTTTATATACCTCACTTTTGTGTGTAGCCATGTGTCATTGAAAATTGTAAGGCCTGTTGCAAATGTTTTGGGATTTTTATTTTATTTTACTAATGGAAGTGTATTTTGGAGCTCCTGAGGATTGTTAAGTACTGCTAGTGTTGGTTTTCATCTAATCATAAATCAAGGTACATAATTTATGCAGTGGCACTGAAAGCTTCTGTGCAGGATCTCTTAAAACAAGGCTGGGGAAGACATGTGTAGTTCCCACCTTTGACCTTGATATTGAGATACTCAGAATAATCTGCCCCCCGGGTCAGCAATTTTTGTCTTGCTGACACTGTCCTGCCTGGCACCCAGCAGACTTGCATTGCACACAGCGCTGAATAGCCAGAAGAGAGTTAGAGAGGTTTGTTGTTACCTGCACTGCATATCAGAGTGCTGCACACCCCCATTTCCAAGCTCTAGAGTGGATATATTGTCACTACATAGATATTTCAATTTGGAGGGTGGTTTTTATTTTTCTTTAAATAGAGGAGCTGTCTTTCATATAACCCATAAAGAAAGAGATTAAAAGATCACTAAGTTGGACTATGGTGATCCCTTTGGACTGTAGAAAGCTGTAACCCCAGCAATTCCCAGAGCCCCCTTCCTTACCAAACCTGTTCTTGGTTGCGTGCAGTAAGCGTGCCTTGGATGCCACCCTGGGAGTCTGTCCTGTTGAGCAGATGTCTCTTCAAATAACTTTTTGTTATTATATATCCTGAATTTTTCCGTTCCTAAATTTAAGCAGTTGCTTCTTGTCCTATTATCTTTTGAGCTAGATTAATTGCCTTCCTCGATACACAGCACCTTGAATGTATTTATAGCTGAAAATCAGCCCAGGAGTCTTCTCTTTTATAGACCATATTAATTTAGCTCTCTTACTCTCTCCTTAGGTCATTTTTGTTGTCCTTATTTGTATTTCCTTTAACTTTTCAATCCCCTTTCTAATTTGTGGAGACTTGAACAGCTCATATCATATCCACGGTGATTGTTTTGACATAGCATGATGCTTTAGATTTCCATATCATCCTTTCATGCTTACACATCCAGAAATAGCTTAGCCTTTGACCCTTCTCCTGCATCACTCAGTAGCATCACACAGAGAAACTATTACCAGCAATCACCTTTAGGTCTTTCTTGGTTTCACACTTTGCAGCTAGCTGTTCCTCAGGCAATGTCACTGCTCTCCTGAAGTGTAGGGCTTTATCCTTCCTAGCACTAAATCCCCATCCCATTCCATGCCACTTATTTTACCCAGTAATGATTTGAGATAGTGTGCCTATGTATTTATTTTAATGCCCTGGAATTCTATCATTTATGTAGACATTTTTACTGTTTTATCATCTATAGAACAAATAAGTACTTACGATTTTATATTTTAATACTTATTACAACTGTCTTCTGCACAGGCTTTGTTTGCATACCTCCCCCAACTTTTTCTTCCTTGTTTTATAAAAAAAAGTTCATAATGTAAAAACTCACAGGTTTAGCCTTCTCTTTGTCTTGATCTTTCCACAGCAGATCATCTTTTCTTCACCTCTTCCATCAACTTAACGTCTGCTTGACGTCAATCCTCTCTTGTAGAACCATTAAGGCTAAGTTGTGTCATGGCCCCTGGTATTTCATCTTGTCTTTCCCACTGCAGTGAGGAAACCTGTACTGTCAGGATGGGGGCACCCATACCAAGAAAAATACTGGAAGGCCAGTGAATCACAAAACTGACCAAAGAATAAAAGAAAACCCTATGAGTAAAAAAGCTTTATAGGATGTTTGTCCAGTGCTGTTGTAAAGCAGATTTTTTAGATCAAGCTCTGAAATGCAGGAGTAGCTGTGAAATGGCCAAATTGGGCTGAGGAGGACATCGTGTTTACTTATTTTAAATAAGTATCTGGACTGTCAATATAGCAAGATGTGGTTAAGGGGGAATGAGTGAAAAAAGTAAGTGATGCAGAAATGAGAGCAAACCACAAGCTGTGAGTTTGGTATTTGAATGCCTGATGTGGGTCAGAGCTTTTCTAATAGTTAGTTGGATAGAGTATAAATCATCAAGCTAGTAAATCTGCTGCAAAATTCTGATCTAGGTCTGAGTTACAGTTTTAGTCCTACTTTCCACTGAGCTTACCAATGTGATCCAAATCCAGGGTGCCCATTTTCACCTATATAGACCAGAATAGAAATAAAAAAAAAAGTCCTATCTGAGTTTAGGTTGAAGAGGAATAACACACAGTGCAGTTGTTAAAACAATTCATCACAACCATCATTTACTTATAAAGCATTGTTTGGAGAACTTAGATTATTTCTTCATCTAAAATATTTTTTGCATATTATATGGAGTTCATGCTGTTCTGACCCAAACCTGACTGGTGGTGGTAGATTGCATGGTAGCTTCTGTATTTGTGTTTTAAAAATAGAGAAATCAGTAGATTCTTTCCGAGTCTAAATTTAACAACACTAATTATTTCAAGCAATTTAAAAAGGAACATAAATCTCGCTTGTTTATTGCAGTCACTTCATGAACACAGTGGCTACAGATAATACCCTATAATGAAAATCTAGCTAACACTGTCATGAATTAACCAACAAGAGAGCAAGTGTATGGCATCTGGACAAAGGCAGCATTTCCTTCTCTGGAGGGAGGGTCTTTGTGTTGAGAAGATGGTGATTACCTAAATGCTGATTTTGTCTGCTAGAGTGAAATGAAGACTGACATTTCTGCATAGGTGAATATGACTTTAGATTGGAAAAAGGTCTACTTAATTTTTATGTACTTTTGCACTTTCTCGAGTACATTCCTAGAAGAAGGTAGACAAACAAGATGCAACAAACATGTTAATGAATCAGAGACATTTCTGAGGAGGTAGAGAATATTTTCTGAGCACTAGCAAAGAATCTACAGAATAACAATAAGAATGCAGCTTGGAGCCTGGAATTCTTGGTTCAGGCGCAAGTTAAACTATCTTCTACACAAGTAAACAGTTCAGGAGATTCACTGTAAGGAAATAGGCAGAGCAGGTCATTATTCACCATTGCCATTGATGCTAAGGTCATGGTCGTATGCCCTGATCACCATTTGGAACTTGTTGTGTAAGCACTGAAGAAAACACCTGAGGCCACACAGTTAAATTTACATTTTATAAAGTAAAAACCTAGGAACAAAATATTTGTATTGGCAATCATAGTATTTGGCTCATACAAAACACCACCAAGTGAGTAATTGCCTCCTCAGGGTCTAGGGAGCAATAGAGCTGTAGGCTGAGATGTTTGTTTGTGTTTTTCCTTCCAATTCACATTTTAAGATGTTAATGTTGTTTAGTACCTGTGAAATTAGCTGCTAAGACATACAAATTCAGGATTTAATTTTCAAATTATTTACTCTGGTGTAGCTTTATTGATTCCAGTAGCATTGCTATTGCTTTATCATTGTGTAAACAGTACCAATGTCAGACCCCCTTTTCCAGGAACTGTCCCTGCTGACCTTGAAACCCATGGCACTTCTGCTGTAGCTCTGAGTCCCTACATGGGCAAAATCTCAGTACTCCACTCCAATCTTACTGATCTGATCCACTTTTGCTAATGAATAGCACTGGCTTCAGTGGACTTGTGTCAAACATATACAAGCCTTAGATAGACCTTGCTTGTATAAGCTTTATTCTGCTGTTAAATCATCTCAGTATGATGGAAAGCTCTATTGCAACACTGAAGCCATATTCTCTTGGTGGTACTTAAAAGTTATGGTATAGCCTGGCCTCACTGGAGTAAGCCTGGTTGAGGGAGAAGAATTTTCCTGTAATCGCACATAGTTTCTTCTGCTGCTTGATCCCTGTTTAAACATCTCCCATATCTTATTAATGATAAAAAATAGATTTCCAGTCTACTTCTGCTCTTGGACAGACCCACTGAAAGACAGGTGCTTGTTACTTTTTTTTTTCTCTCCTTCAATGAGAGAGTTAGAGCTGTTTTTTAAATGAGGTGAGCATAGAAAGTGTATCTTCGTCAGTCAGGGAGAGTATTTGGCACCTTATAGGGATCTGGCTTTGTGTCTCTCTAGGAGGTTTCCTTCTCTTGTAAAAGAAGAGAAGTGTTTCTGTCATATGTGCTTCAGGGTTTGCTCTTTCATGGGGTGCTGGCACACAGAAAGCTTGATTTTTGCCAGACACAGAGTGCCTTCCCCAAAGTATTGAGTGCCCTCCTATCCTTTGCAGCCAAAAAGGAGTTGATTGCTCTTGGCATCAGGCAGATCTGGACCCAGAAGACCACAGGTAGTATTTACCAATTATTTATGTGCTTTTGCATGCCAGAGGTTGTCTGAATTGATTTCCCTAGCATACAAGAGATTTCAGGCGTTAATGACACTTGCTTGCCACTAAAACCATTTTTTTTTTTTAATAATAATACAATAATAAGCATGACATTTATTGCATTGCCATGGGGAAATTAAAAACTCCCCAAATTAACTATAGTCCAAGTAACTATTAGCTTTTTAGAGCTATTGCAAATGTGTGAGTTATATACCCTGAATGAGCACCATATGCCAATTTATTGTGGCACAGTGAGTCACAGGACACATTGTGGAAAGCAGTAATTGCTTGGCATGCATTGTAACATTCAGTAGGGTTTTTTCTTTGGTTTTCTTAAAGGAGTATGTTTTTACTCTGACAATAAAATTAATCTTGTCTGATATGTTGCCACCAGGGACTGTTGCTTATTTTGCAATTAACCTGGAGCTTTCCCATTTGTCACTCACTGCACACACCCTCTATATCTTTTCCAACTGTTTGTATTGTATGTGTGTAGTATCAGAATATGAAGATTGATCTTCCTTTTGGTGTTGTCTTGTTATTTAGTGTTAATCCTCTTCTCCATTTTTCCTCCTTGTCTTTTTTTTTTTTCCAGTAGGGAAATTCAGATTTGTTACAAGGTAAAAATGTTCACCCTGAGAGGAATGAAACAGTGGGACAGGTTGCTCGGAGGCTTTACAGTCTCTACTCTTGGAGGTTTTAGAGCTTGACCAGATAAGGCCATCAGCAACCCAGTCTGATTTTGATGTTGGCCCCTCTTTTAGCAAGAGGCTGGGCTATGTGACCTCCAGAAGTCTCTTCTAACCTAAATTATTTAATGGTTCTGTTTAATACCCAGTTCCCATTCTGATTCAGACATTGTGCTGTGTGTGTCATTAACTCCTCACGCCCTATTGGATTCACTCTCAGTCATACCAGCACAGAACAGGAGCGACCTCCTGAAGGTCAGTGAAGTTCCAGAGGTTTTACTCCTGTGGGATTGAAATCAAAATGTAAATGGTAACCTCAGATGAGGTTAGTAGGTGAAATTTGAGTATCTCCAAAAGTAGTTGGAATTTTTACCAGGATTTCACTTGAATTCTCTTCAAATCTTCATTAAGTGCCAATTGAAGTTATCGGTTGAAGAGTTGGATGTGTAGTTGTATCAGGATGATAAGTATTTAGAAAGTAAAGATTGCCTTTTTTCCCTTTCAGTTACAAATCCCATTCTCTAGCAGCCTTGAAGAGAGCTTTGGGATGTTTAGGATTTAGCAAGTCCCTCACTCTGCTGTTATGTTCTGGTTTCCTCATGCGGCTGTAACCACGTGAGGGAGTTAATGCTGCACAGAGCATCTGCTCCTCAGCTAAACGCCTTCCCAGCCCTGCAGCTGTCTGCCAAAGAGCTTTGGATTTGCAGGGGAGGGTCTGCGAGCTCTATAGGGTAGCAAATTTTCATGGGTTGGCCTGTACGCTAGCCAAAAAAAGCCCTTTGTCAGAATAACGTTATTTTAATTCTGCTGAAAGCAAGCAAAACCACACTGAGATTCACTGTATCAGTCTATGGAGTTTTTAACAATGACCTAGCCATTGTAAAACAATAAATAATCAAGAAACTCTCAGTTGCTAGGAAAAAAGAATATGGGAATAGTTTTATAGAGTTGCTCTTTCAAGTCTGCCAAGATAAGGTTATTTTTCTCCATATCTCTATCAGCAAGAAGTATATTCCTTTTGCAAACACCTTATTTCCCATAAGGCTCTGTCAAAAGTAAAGTTTACAAATGGGGCTACCATGGTGGATTGAGTAAAGACCAAATATGAGCAACCAAAAGGCTTTGTCCCTTTTTATGCAGGGTAGGATTCCAAAGATTTAACAGGACAAACTTGCTTTCATATACTTTTTTACCTAGTGAGTGCTGCCCTCCCTTCTCTGTAAAGGCATCAATTCTCTGTCCTCATACAGATCCTCCTTAAATGATGTAGAGGGTTGCTCTTTCAAATGTGAAAAAGGTATTGTACCTTGTAGAAGGAATACATTAGCAGAAGATACCATTGCTTAGTCAGGTTGAAGGTCTCTTCTCCACTCTTCCAGCAGTACGCAAGCTATAGATGACAACTCAAATTTAATAAATAAAATTCATATGAGAGATTTAAAGTAATATATCTGACCTAGTTTTCTCCTACAAAATGATCAGAAGTTCCTGTAGCTGTTATAGACATGTCACTTCCTTATAAAAATCCATAAATGTAAACCAAAGAATGTTCTCTTACTTTCTACCATTAGTTTACATATGGAGTGGTTTTATGGCTGTTTGTCATGTACCCATCATTTATGGTGGAACTGCAAACAGTTTCCCACCTGTCTGTAATTACCTTCTGCACATGTTAAAAAAAAAAAAAAAGAAAACCAATTGTAGTCACTATGAAAACAGCTTTGGATATTAAAGGTTAATGTGCCACAGTGGTATCTAGTATAAGCACATACGCTTAAATGAAATTACTCTAAGAAAGATCCTCAGCTGTTCAACTTTATGAACTGTGCCTCTGAGCTGGTCAACAGGAGTAGGTTAAATTTACAGTAGTCAAGCTGGGACTACAAAAACAGCCTGAAGTGAAAACCATCAGCTGATGTTTGTTTGAAAAGATAAGAGATGGAGGAAAAAAAAGAAATCATGCTGTTCATATATTGTCAATGCTGTATTTTGGGATGCTTACCTGCAAAATCCAACAGAAAAGCAAATACCTGTAGCCTGTGGGATTGACACTGATACAAAGGTAGGACTGTAGATAGTTGTTTCTTGTGTTGGAGTCAATCTTGCTCTTAAATTCCCTTCAGAGGCAGCAATTACAGGGTGAATTTGGTGGGGCTTTTGTCCAAGTAGTGTGTGGCATCAGGGTTTTGTTTGTGCTTGGTGTGTGCTCTGCACTTTGCAGACCATGGTATGCAGAAGTGGTTTATAGGGTAGTTTCCTTGGAGAAGCGAAGTATTTGTTCTGGCACTATTTGGTTTTCATATCTCTTGACATGAAATTGAGCACAGCTCTCCATATATGAAAGTTAATGTCAGAAGTCTGTGGCAAAAGTGAACTGAAAATACACCTCTGATTGGGATTCAGCCTGAATCATGTGATAACGATACTTAAAAGCGTATTGGTTTAGTGGTCAATACCAAAGGTTTTACTTCCAACTCAGACCTTCAACAGAGATGGGTAGTGTTCACACACTTTCACAAATAAAAATGTCACAAATTTTTGATTGAATAATGGCCACTGAGAAGCCTTTAGGACATAACTGTACTCCTTGTGAAACACCCTCCAGGAGCACAGTAAGTGGCTCTGGCCAGCCATGGAAACTCAGAGGACAGAGCTGCAGCTGGAGAGTGAGCCAAAGCTGTTCCAGGATTAAACAAAACATGCCAGTGTCCAGCCGTGTAAGCCAGCACCTGGCACCAGCTGCATAAAAGCAAATAAATACCATAGTGTCTACACAGCTTTGCTTTTTTTGATGTGTGTGTGAAAGTCTACAGCTCACTGACCTGTTTTGCAAAGTTGTACTCTGTGAGCTTGTTCATCAGCTTTGCCACTTCTTCTTTTAGCATATCTTCTGCACAAACCCCCACGCTCTGTTTTGCTCTGCTGTATCAGGAGTTTCGATTTCATTTCCTGTGTGAAACTTCATGTGCTTAAAATTTCTGTTCCTTTTTTTTTTTTCCCCTGAAGGAAAGAAAACAGCAGTAAATTAAATCTCAGGGTGCTTAGGAAATCTCTGATGGCTAAAAGCCTGTGAGCAGTGGTGCCCTGGCTGAGCACCACAGTCACCTGAGCACCATGGTTCTGCAGCAAGGGTTGTTGCTTCACATCAGCTCTACATCTTAAAAGTCTACAACTCATTTCCATTACTGAATCTTATTTTTTCTGATAACTACTGCCAGCACAGAGGAGAAATCAAGGCTGAAATCAAAAGTAGCTCACTCTTACTCAGTTTTAGAGCCTATGGCTCTGTCCTGAGGGCTTCATAACCTTCTTAGACTTTATAGCCTTGTAATGAGGCTAACACTGCCAACCGTGTGTGTGTAATAGCTTTTCCTAGTGCAAGTTAGCTGGCTGTTTTCCACCCATGGTGCTGTCTTGCACAACTGTTCCTCCCATTAATGTAGTCTAGAAAAAAAAAAAAAAAAGTGTTATGCATTTGAGGCACAGGAACAGTGAAGAAAGGATTGTTCTCTTCCACCAAAAGTATTGGGAAGTAGATTTGTGGGAATAAGGTACTATATGACATGTTTAAACAGCTGCCACACGTAGGATAGAAATCTGTCCATGGTTATTGTTTAAGTTAAGATGAATGGACAGAGGCAATTAAAACACAGCTCCGATTTTGTGTGGAGGTGGCCTAGATCAGTGTGACAACAGCCTGGTTGCAAAGCTTATAATCTTACGTATCCATCTGATTTTTTTCTTAGCTGGAAAACATACTAAAAAAGTACAGTAATCTCAATTACAAGAAAGCCCTGAACACTAACATTGGTAAATTTAAGGCTAAATTTGGAATTAGTTGAAAAAACACGTGAGGTTGGAATGTTTTATTCCCTAATTAATGCATTTTATTGCATAATTGTTTCACTGAATAGCTATTTTGTTGTTTCTCTTCCCTGCACTGGGACACTGCTGGGTTATTGTAGGACAGAGGTTGCTGTCTGACATTAACATGTGTCGTAAGTGACTCTCAGATGTGTCACATAGAATCAATATGTTATTAATCACATGCAAAAAATTCAATAGTGCACACCACTGACTATTGAGGTTGTGGGTTTTAAGGGTCTTGCCTTTTTATAGCAGTATGAGGGACACCCCTTACAGATTTTAATGTGGTTTATTTGTGGCAGTAGAGCTAGTTTAATTGACACCACAGCTTAGTAGAGAATTGCAACCCACCCAACAGCAAGCCTTCAGAATTGAAACCAAAATATGAAAATGCTTGTTCATTTTGTCAGAAGTTGTGTAACTGCAAGATGCAAGGTGGTTGAAAAGTCAAGGATGTACACAGCTTGCTGAATCTTCTTTGATAAGCCCATCTCACTTGGAAAGCCGCTGCCTTGCCACACCACTAGGATATACTTCTGCATTTTGTTATGGACCTTCTCTTAAAGGCAAGGGCCTGGAGAGGTGGTATCACCCAGTGAATTAGTGGGTTTTTTCCACTTTCACAAAGGAAGAGCTGGTACAGCAGAGGGAGTGTGCAGGGAAGACAGCAGGGAGCTGGTGCTTCTTTCCAGCCTATTGACAGTCAGGAGGCTGTTAGCTGGCACACCCGGAGGCATTAAATTAGGTCAGTTCATGTTCACATGAACAACACCAAGCGTTAACTCAGTGCTCTCCTGCAAATAATCACCAGCACAGTGTATAATGGAGGAGCAGTTTCCCTTTATTCTCTCTGCCTCTTCCAACACTTGCTTTAGTGCTCTCCTTTCCTGTGGTCCTCTTTGAAAAAGTTTTGAGCTTTTTCCCTTAAGGAGGGGACAGAGCGGGAGGACCATGGCTCTCTGGTGCAGGACACTTGGTTTCTCACTGCAATACAGGAGGCACTATGCCCACAGAGGGTTGGAGTCATAATCAGTGTGACACAATGTGCTAGTCCTCTGCCTTGCTGCATCCTATGCTTTTCCTCACTGACTGCCACAGGGGCCATGGCTGTCCTGGGCTATCCCCTTGGGGAATTGGGCCCCATCCCTCTGAGGCTGGATAGCATCAACTTCACCCCCAGTGTTTAGGGTTAGAGTCATGTTCCACCTGAAACTTATTGGTGTGTGTGGATATTCACTCGCCACCCTACACAACAGGAAAGGAGTTTTTCATTTCCTCACATTCTGGGTTTAGTTGCAACTGCTTTGTTCTTTCACATAATTAAGTAGAATAAAATGAGCATCTAGAGTATTATGTGACTGCAGATTTTCTGCAGCAAGAAAAAAGCATGTGGAGAAAAAAAAAAAAAGATACTTTTTGTCCAGACTACAACTGTTGAAAAGAAATTGCATTAAGCCCCGGGCTTTACTTTCAGAATAGACTTCAGCTTTATAAAGGAGTACATTTTCCTCCTAGAAAATTTTCAGTAGCAGATTTTCCCATCAATCTTAGAAGACTAAAAAAAGTGTCATAATGAAAGAAAAGGAAGCAATGAAAACGTGAGGAGGGAGTGGTGAAAGCTGAAGGGAATATTGATAAAGAAGAAATAAACAATAGATAGATGTTTAAATAACTAGCCATACCCAGGGAAAAGTAGTCAGAAAAAGAGGAGAGCATTAAAGACAAAGAACAGCAAGATGTAGTTCAGGGAACTTTTAGAGGCATTTTTAAGAAGGGCAATGTGTGCAATAAAGGGAGTGGTAATATTTTTCAGAAAATGTAGGTATGCTATTCAGTGAAGCAGAAAGAACTTGGATACGAGTTAAGAATGATAAATGAAGTCAGGTGATCTTTGGATACTGGTGTGGCCTTGAGGACTGCCAAACATAAAGACTTTTTCTTCTGCGCATCAGAAAAGCTTGCACTAAATCTGTAAGTTGGATCAAGGGGCTATTTATTTTTATCATGTATTGACTGGCATAACCACACTGCTTTGGGAGGGAGGGAAAGCTGTCAACATCAAGAATTACAGCTTTCAAAGTTCCAAGTAATCCTAGGAAATGAGCCAAACATAATAAATGCAGTTTTATTCAGGACCTGATCCTATTGCTGTTGAAATCAATAACAGCTTTTCCGTTGCTCTCAATGAGAGAGGAAGCTGCTTATTTGAAGAGCAGATCTGATCCAGCAATCAGGGCAGATAATTTTGAAATATTCATTAATATGAACATAATAAATTTTAAAAGAACCAACCCACAAATAGGTTGGCAGATCTAGGAAAGCTCAATTTTTTAAGAGAAGATAATTTCAGTTTCTGAGAGACTTAAAAAAAAAGGCAGATAAATAAGAGAAATGATAATGTCTAAAAAGGCAGTGAGCTTAACTAGGGTTAGAAAAAATAATCATAATGTGATAAACAGATGTCTGTCAAAAAACATTGAGACAGAACAGGAGGAGAGAGCACTAAGCAGCTCAAGACATACAGTCTGTATGGGTTGAACTTAGTGGAAAAGGGTGCTTGAAAGCAAAAGTAGTGGAGGTACACATCACGCTGCAAAAATAGTCCCTAAAATCAGCACAGTCATTCCTCAGGCAGTATTCCCGTCAAGGTCAGAGACACACGGAGTATGTACTTTGCTTTTAGTTTACTAACATAAGAAGGATTTAGAAAACAAATGTTCATTTTCAATTCTAGTCACCAATTTAGTATGTTGAATCCCTATTCAAAGTTTATATGTGTTGACCAAAACGAAGTAGCTCCTTTGCTGTGGTTTCTGATCTTCAGATACAAGACATGGCATGTATTTTAGTATGTGTAAATATTTACCAAAATCTGTGTGTACAGGCAGACTTTGACTTTCATGTTTTCATAAACATTTCGAAAAACATTGTTTTGAAGACTTGGTTTTTTTATTAAGCAAGGTAGCATCCACAATGAATTTGTCCTCCAGGCTCCTCCTGAAAGGTATTACCCTGCCTTGGTAACCTATCTCAGGGTATAAGAACTTTGAAGCAGATCGTTACTGTAATCCAAAGGCAGAAATTGAACAGTGTATTTTCAGATGTGTAATCCATAGGTTATCTGTCAGAAGAACCACAGAAGTCGGTGGTTCAGCAGTAATGTGGGTTGTGTCTGTTAGGACAGAAAGTCCTGTCCACACTGGTGGCCTTAACCCATCTGAATCTCTCATCGTCTGATCCCTCTGCCCAGTGCCTCCCCCTTGCCGTAGCCCTCATTTTTTGCATGTTATGAAGGATTACATTTCAATGTCAGTGTTTTTTAAAGGGTACGGGTTATCTGAGGTGCAGGCTGTACGTGCGAAGATACGATAGCTGTAGCACAGTAAGTGGTGCAAGCCAGGCTGGCTGCAAAAGTGCTCTGCTTGTGGCTAATCTTACGGTATTTTCAGCTGTGAACCAAAGATGGTCATGGATGGCAGCAAGAGAGCTTCGGTTATTGCAGGGGCATTTGACACGAGGAAATCTGTGCAACAGATGCGTGATTCTCCTGCATGAGAGGAGACCTTCGAGGTGCTCCTGGACACTCCAGAGAGCAAATGCTTCAGAAGTGCGAAGTGCCCATGCTTGCTCCCTTGTTCTGTTTTTCCATGTTTTACTAGCGTCAATTTGACAATCAATAACTTTATCCTCAGTTAATTAGGGATTGTACCAGTGTACATGAGAACAGATTCTGGGCCTGGATCAGTCTGGATCCTTTCTTCCCATGCTTTCAGATCAGGCTCTAGCTGTTTGGCTGGACTTGGCCTAGTAGCACTCTGTAAACAGCAGGCCTGACTGCTGCTTTTTGTTTGTCCATATTAACTTCATCAGATGAAGCCAGAGTTTCCTGGGGCCATCCGAAGCTTCCTGGAGGGGGTACTCTCACAGACAGATGTGGCTCCTGGTAGGCAGACATGTGTCTCCAGGAGGCAGACTTAGATTGCTCCTTTTGGATTATGTGGTTCTAAGAGCATTTTCTTGCAATATATTTCCTTGGGGGAATCAGATGGGCTTAGATCTCGGATACCATCCCCACTAAGTGATACAGTAAAAATAACCTATTATTCTCTGGTTCTGACCTGGGCGGTGACAACATATTGTTTCAGCATCTCTGTCAGACTATTTCCCTTAAGAGCCATTTTAACCTCACCCAGTGGGACATAACTAAAGGAAATGAAACTCCAACCCCATTAAGGAAAAAGACAATGCCTTTCACTAAACAAACTTGATTTTCTTGGCTTTTCTTTGCCAAGGAGAATCGCCTGTACCCCCCACCCTTTCAGCCTTTGTAGACAGTTCCTGTAATTGGGAATGGCTGGGTGGACACCAATGGTTGGCAGCAAAGGGGGATAAATCCAACATCCCTTGAACGTGACATGGGCTGGGACCACAGTCCCAGGTGGCCACTTAGCGTCAATTCTTATGGTACTGGTTGACGGTACGTGCCTGCCAGCCATAGCTGCTGTCCCTCAAAACACAATTGAGATTTTAGCAAGACTAGATAAGAGATACACACTAACTGGGCTGTTACTAATTTTATGTGGGTGTTGTGTAGGTACTGTACCATCCCCCACTAGTGAGAGCTGGTGACTTACCACAAAGTTGTGATGGTCCATTTCCTGGCACCCATATAGTGAAAACAGCCACCCTAAAAGCAAGTGTGACCTTGAGGATTTGTCTTTTGTGGGCTAAGAGAAAGATCATGATCCATCTTCACACTGCAGCTAAGGCTGAAACAAAATTTGCACTCTGTAATTAGCTTTTCAAGCATGGTCATTAATTTGGGATGTCTTAAGACAAATTAGAAATTCCTTATTAAAATGCAGTCCCACGCAGCTATGAAGTAGGAGTCTGAAAAGGCACCATCTCACACTTCATGTGTGCGTAATTAGGACAAACCACAGGCTGATCACCTTGTCCCAGGGAGAGTAAGGATTTACAGAATGCAATCAATTGGTCAGGCTTATAAACTCTGGGTAGAACTGAGTAACACCTGGGTCAAAGTAAATCTACAGGCAAGAATATTAAACCTGGTAGAAAAATCAAGAAATCTGTGTTGTGAAATAAATGCACATTGCAAAAAGTTGCATTCCTAAAAGAGCTTTCAGTCTTTTAGGTGGCTAATGAATCTAAGTCCCCTTGTTTGTTTTTTACATAAAGGTAGCCCATGTTCCCCGTGTTCTGTTTTGGGGTATTTCTGTTATCAGTCCCTGTAGGGAGCAGTTAGGCTCCTACTGCAAACCTTAGTCCTGCAGGGATCTATAATTTTATATATCCCTGTGCCTTGTTAAGCAGGTTTATGGCTGTCCCAGCAGTTCACTGAAAAATTGTCTGAAAAACAAGAGCATACCCTAAATACTAGGTGTGAGTTTAAACCACAACACTTTCCCTTTTGCACTTTCTTCCTGTGTTGATGAGTGTTTTGGTAACCCCCATGAAGAACAGCTTCCAAGAGAGACGATCCGAATGCCCTCCATTCCTCAGCCCAGAATAGCTTGTTGCCTGATGGTTATAACATTTTCCCGCAAGATGAAAGATAGGGGTGCAAGCAGCACAAATAGCAAAAGAAAGTGAAATTTGGCTCTCTCCATGCTGCATTGAGAGCAGGATATCAGCCACCTTGGAGGAACCTCTTTGAAGAAAACCAATTGCACCTACTTTTTTCTTTTTTTTTTTTTAATTCCCTCAAGAGATGGCTCCAGGGGATGGTGCAGAGTGGTACCTCTTTGGGGCTTGGAGTGAGATGCAAGTGCCCCAGGGAGACATTCTTGGTTTTGCCCTTGTACCTCTACAGAGGGTGGCGATGATCCATCACCCTGTGATTAACTTCCTCCCTCAATCAGCTCTCTCTGCTGTTAAACAGGAAGTATTGCAGTTGCTCACATCATTGTGCAGTCAACAGGGGCCTTTTTTAAAAAATGTTAGAAAGTCATAATGATTAGCATTGTGAAGATTGAAATCCCTTTTTAGATCACGGCCTGCGAGGTGACTGCTGTCACAATACCTGCTTTGCGAAGGCCATCAGTATGTCAGCGGGGTGAATATCGAGCTGCTGTGGTTTGCGAACATGTTAGCCTTCTGAAACTTTCCGTGGTGGATGGAAAGATTTATGGGTACAGTGATGCATATCTATCTCAAAGTCATGTCTGGATTAAAAACTTCCTGCAGAGCTAATGTCAACTCAGGTTTCAGGTCACCACCACAAGCTAAATCAGGTTGGAGATCAAAACCAGCAAGCAGGTACAAGGGAAGCTTGCAGCTATCAAAGGGGATAATCTGCAACATGATTTTTTTATGACTCTGCACCCATAATGACATGTACAAGAAGGGAATGGTTGTGGTCTGGAATAAACTTGCTGGTTTGCCTGGTTCTGGTCAAAATTTCATGTGCTTTTCAGTATCAAAACACTATGCAAAAAGAACTGGTCAGATCCAGCTGAAGTCACTTGAGTTATGTGCAGAATAAACTAGCCTCATATGCCAGAGATCTGAGTTAACACAAAAGCTGCAGTTATTCCTAAATTGTTTTCAATAGGAAATCCTGCATAAAAAGGCACTTTTTAGAGTAATCCTTTCTGTTATTTTTGCACAATCTATGATTTTTGAACATCATGTTATATATATAATTTATAAGCCCAGCTATGATTTAATATACTGTGGGTTTTGCATCAGGTGACTCATGCCACTGACTTTTTAATTAACTAAGGAGCCATCATTCGTGGCAAACTGTTCAATTGCATAGGTGCATATAAGACAATAATTGAATATAAAAGTTTATTTTTGTCCCGTTATTGATGTCAAGGGAAAACAGTGCAGTTATAAAAATGGAATAAACTGAAAAGATTCCTTCAGTTACTGCAAGTTGATTAGAACAAATGACTTTCCATTCCAGTTCTTATGAATGTATAGTTTTCTGAAAGCTTTATAGTACTTAAGGGTAAGAAAATTGCAGGCAATAAATGATACAGGATGGTTCAGGTTATTGGGAAATAGAGGAATGGGTTTTATCTGGAAAGGTGAGATTTACTATTCTGCTGTATTTCACTTAAATGTTTGAGAAGGAATCAGTTGCAATGATTTGTACCTTACTATTGGCATGGAAACAGCATGAGATACTTGCTCAGTAACACCATTTGCTGATGTAGTGTGCAGTCTTTATATACCATTATATACCTTTCATCTGCAGCCAGCATGTAGGCAGCAGTGTCAAAACTTTGCTATCCCCTGCATTGCACTGACCACAGAAAGGTGATTGCATAGTCCAGGAGTGGTTTGTCTCTCCTGGTGAGCAAAATCAGCAGATGTATTTTCATATGTCAACTTGATAAACCACACTGCTTTACACAGAATGAGTTTGGTGAAGCAGTTCCTGCAGTGTTAGAGAGGTCTACTGGTAAAGACTGTTTAATAAACTTAGGGTTTTTTTTTTTTTCCTATGTAGAAAGCAGAAATATGGCAACAAAGGAAAAGCTTCAGTGCTTGAAAGACTTCCACAAGGACATCCTCAAACCTTCCCCTGGCAAAAGCCCGGGGACACGGCCTGAGGATGAGGCAGAAGGAAAGCCGCCCCAGCGAGAGAAGTGGGCGAGCAAGATTGACTTTCTGCTGTCCGTGGCTGGTGGATTCATTGGTTTAGGCAATGTCTGGCGGTTTCCGTATCTCTGCTACAAGAATGGCGGAGGTGAGTATTTCTGTATTCCATTCTTGTGAACCAATCTGCCTTATGCTTACTATTTTTCAATGCCTTCAATCAGTTTTTTAAAAGAATATTCAGACATGTGTTTTCTGCCTTTTTCACCAGTCTTCAGGAGAGATTGTTTTCTTACTTACTAGTTTTTGTTAAAGTTTAATTAGGGAAAAACAACAGCATTAAAATTTTATACTACTGAACCTTTTCTGCCTTTTTACATCTGCTGCAATTGACTCTGAGCTTTAACCAAAAGCTATGCTATTAATATAGACCAGTAGGATTTCAGACTAGTGGATTTCAGAATAAGAGCATTCTGAGCCACGTGAAGCTGTTGTGTGCCTAACCTCATTGTTATTGCAGATTTTCACTTTAAAAAGGTAAGAAAATGCTCTTTCTAGCTATATATATCTATTCCTCTTGCAAAGAATATGAGCAAAAATATCACAGAATAAGATTATTGTATATTGATATTAAGTATCAAGTATGCTTCTTTGTTTATATATGCCTCTTACCATGCTTTAGATGATCTTGTGTAAATTCTCTCCCTTCATCTCAATTTTACACTATTATATTTTCTCAACAGGTGCATTTCTTATACCTTATTTCATTTTCCTGTTTGGGGGAGGTCTTCCCGTGTTTTTCCTGGAGGTGGTGCTAGGACAGTATACCTCTGAAGGTGGAATTACATGCTGGGAAAAGATCTGCCCTATTTTCACTGGTTAGTACATCTTGTTGCGCTTTACTGTTTAAGGACACCTCTAATCCATGCACAGCAACACTACTCCCCTCATGTCCATTAATTCAGGTATTTGCTCTAGTAATTGAGGGTATGGTATTGGTTCCTGGAAAGGTAGAAGTCAGAGAGTCTGAAGGATGAAGTAAGGTATTGATTTTGATGCTATCGTCTTGTTAACTGGCAGAACTGCTGATAAGCGAGAATGAAATTGCATATTACACCTTAAAAAGGCAATTGCACACTTTGTTCACAGGTATTGGAGAAAGTGTTGTTTTGGAAGGCTAGAGGGCCTTTGTGAAAGTGAAAATATCTTCAGAATAGTATTCTGATCTGGAAATCAAAATCCCTCTGCCATCTGAAAGCTTGTCGTTGGTATCAGCCCTCTGTTACTGATACAGCGAAAACCTGGACAGCACTTTTTGACAGGATTCCGGAAAGGGACTTTCATCATAACTGAACATGTCCTGGCAAACAGGCATGATGGTCTGATGTTATTGAAGGACCTTTGCCAGCAAATGAAGAATTACTCGTCACTCACAGGAATTATACAAATGCTGCTCTGGAAGTTAACTAGAATTAAAAATTTTTCTAACCTCATCTCTAGCTCTGCCACTGTTGCTGTTCCAAGCATCTCTCTCCCCTTATGTCACCCTAAGCAGAAGTGAGGGCTTTCTCCATTGCTCACACTCCCACCTAATCCTCAGAATGCTGCCAAAGCTGATGTGCTGCTTTAGCTCCATTTTCTTCCTCCTCCTCCCACTTTTATGAAGCCTGTTTTGTTGGTTTGTTGGGGTTTTTTTGAGGAGGAGGAGGAGGAAGGAATGTTCATTATTTGAACAGCAATCTCCCAGGCATCAATAAAGAGAAATTGTAGCTCTAATAATGTGACTAGCTGTATTATATACTGAATGAAATGCAGCTGTACAGTATAAATAGCAATTCTGCTTGTTTTCACTGGCATAAAGATAATCTCTGGTGGTGAAGACACCTGCCTGCAGTAAGGTCTGAAACTGTAAAATACAAGGCAGGTATCCCAGGTATCAGGTCCTGGGGAGCTGTCAGAGTGATATTAAAAGGAATCTGACAGGCTTTTCATCTTCTTGTAAAAGACTGCTCAAAGTTTTTAAGGGAAAATCCATTTTTCCCCATTAGTCCTAAGTAACAATCTTTATAAGCTTTTTGGAGATAAAAGATTTTCAGTAAAGGGAACTTTTTCAGAGCCTTTTCACTTAAAAAAAAAATAAAAATAGTCACCGCTTCTGATTTAAGATGTAGTGTGAATCTGCCAGTGAATCTAAACTGCTGAGCTTGGAGAGAGGTACCAGACTTAGGAGAACAGCTGTGGTATTTAGTTAAAGCCTCCACTGGAACAGCACTCCACCATCTCCCAAAGTTGTGTAGGACTCGCCCTTCTGCCCATGACCCTCTTTTTAAAAATAAACAGGGAACATTTTTTATCATCACGTATTGGTAGCAGAGTTAAACATTGATCTAAGTAACTATAACAGCTACAAATATCACGCTTCCTTTGTACAAGTGAAACTGGGGCAGAAACACCAGCTTTCACATTGGTAGCACTGGAATTTTCCTTTTTAACTCATTCAAGAGCTGTCTTTTTTTCACACATAGGCTAAGACAAGCCAATCAGAGTGGTGCAGAGGCTGCCCAACCAAGCTGCCTTCAAGGAAGCTTCCTGGGGGACAGTGTGGTTAGAATGATGTTGCCCATGAGGATACCTAGGAAGTGAGATGGTATAGCTTCCAAATAAGCAAAGTATGGTGCCTTGACTTCCTTCTACTAAAATGTGAAATAGCTGGGTTAGTGTTAAATTGGATAGATGGCCTGCAGACTTCCCTTCCAATGTCAGCAAACCATAGCCAGAAACTCAGCCCTGAGTGCCCAAGCTAGTCAGAGATGGTGGCAGAGACGGTGTGCTTATGTGTGATTGAGTTGAGCTGAGTTGAGTTTCCATCAGCAGTGTGGTAGAGCAGGATACAAGTTTACAACACAGTGGGAATAGTACCAGCTCCACAAGATCACAAGGCACCCTGGCAAGAAGCAGCTATCACACCTGCATTCTTTTCTCTCCCCTTCTTGCCAGGAATTGGTTATGCTTCCATAGTGATTGTGTCCCTTCTGAATGTGTACTACATCGTGATCCTGGCCTGGGGACTCTACTACCTGTTCCAGTCGTTCCAGAGTGTCCTGCCATGGGCTCACTGCCACCAGAAGTGGAACACGCCGAACTGCGTGGAAGACACTCTCAGGAAGAACAAAACACTCTGGATATCACTGAATGCCACTAATTTCACCTCTCCTGTCACAGAGTTTTGGGAGTAAGTGCCCCTTCTTTGTGGTGCCCTTGGGATGTGTTGGTGACATACCAAATGTCTGCCCTGAGGTTTTATGGAAGCTCCATGGGGATTGTTAGATAGCAAAATGAAATTGCTCTGGATATCAGTTGTTTGCTAGTGGTTCTTGCCCATCCTGAGACAGTATTGGAACAGAGGTGGAAGGTATTAGATATATAACTGCATTCATCCTAGAGTGTACTGGGAGCCCTAAAAATCCAGTGTAATTTCTATTTTGGAAAAATGTTTGTTTCCTTCCTCGTTGTGGATCTCTAAATGCAATATGAGAACAGAAACAAGTCACTTCATATGCCCTGAGAGCATGGATTTATAATGGAAACGGTGACAAATCACCCCAGTTGTGGTTGCCTTTCCCACTTCCCCAGCTGTTAGCATTTGCAGTACACTTTGTGAAGCTATAACACATCTCTTATCAGTTTGACAATGAAGTGAATCGTTGACCTAACCAATAAAACTGACAGAGCTGGTGAACATTGTCCTGTACTGTAGGTTTCTCGGATCATCTTTGTTATATCATTTTTCCCTGCAGTCTCTAAGGAGACTCTTGTTTTGTCAGATGCCTGGAGATCATCAGGTCTAAGCTTCCTATTACCATTTTTCTCTTATTTTTCAAATTTTAAGTTATATTGCAGAACCTAATTTCTGAACAAGGATGACCTTAAACCTCTGTGTGTTTTTATAGGCATCAGAACATAGGAGCAGAGGAAGACACCTGTAGGGAAACTTAAATCCAAAGGATCTAAAAATAGCTTAAGAAGACATGCTTTTTCTTCTCTTGATCACATGGTAGATTAAGAGTGGAATTAGTTTCTGACCCATCTTGGCTTCTTCAGCATGCTTAAAGTCCAGTTTGGTCCCGGTTCAACTTGCACCTACTTCTCTATTTTAAAAAGGAGTCATCCAATAGCTCCAGCAGGAGTGATGTTCATACTGAAGATATTCGGCATGTGTTTAGAAAAAAGTACTCTCTTGAACTGTGCTAAAATTTGTAATGCAAGAGCCAAAATACAAAGGGCAGATTGTATCTTGGATGAGCAGTTTGTCAAGAGGCACCAATGGCCGGTGTGAGATAGAAGGGTGCAGGCTGTAAACACAGTCATTTTTACCATGCCATGAGCACTGCATTTCCGTATTGAGCAACAGACCCTTTCCCAGGTGACTTCTGGAAAAGGTTTGTTAAAGGGTACCTTTGGATATTTTAGGATAACTTAGAGACAAATTGCAGTTTAACAGGATTCAACTCTCAATCCTTTGGACTCTCTCACAATGACTTTGGGACTGAGAGCCTTGAACCCAAATGAGTGGCTGGCTTGGTAGGATGTTCAAAGGACTTCTCAAGGCCTCCTAAGAAGCACAGGTCCACAGTTCTACCCCTGAAATAGATTTACCCTTCCAGGACTTCAAAAACACTTTGTTTATGATCATTTTTGTGCAGCAGTTTTGCTCACGGGTTCTCTTGTACCTGGAGGCAGCCATAAGCAGTCTGCTGGTGTGGCCATAGGGTTGTTCTGCTGCTCCAGAAGCTTCTACTCCTGTAACAAACAGATTTATGGGCCAGAACGTCTCCCTTGGGCTGAATGTGACATGTCCACTTCAGGAGACTGAAGATTATCATAGCAGCAGGAAGTAGAGCTGGGAGTTGGAAAAAAGGGTTGTAAAAGAAAGAGGAGGGGCTGCCAGAGCTTTCTGTAATGACACACCAAGTAGACAGTGGAGAGCTTTATGACAAGGCTCTCCACTGTGGATTGAGGAACCATGTATGAGGTGGAGCTTTTAGTTAAGTTTCCTCTAAAAGACACCAAGTTTATGTCCTCAAAACTCCCCTGCAAGCTGAACCCAATCCTCTTGTAGACACAGCCTAACAGATGTAGTCAGGCTGGAGGTGCCCGTGGCTGGAGAACAAGTCCTTGATCCTCACAGCACTTTCCCCTTCCCTCTGTCTCAGCCTCACTGTTTTTGTAGCGTTGCTGGAGCAAAATCATTGCTCAGAGATTAGTGCTCGTGGACACCACTCTCCTTGCACTTTGCGGCTACTTTAACTTTTGTCCTCAAGTAACAGTTTTGAACATCATGAACTGAACTCTTCCCTGGAGTCATGCTAGGGAGGAGTTTGGCTCCATAGTCCTACTAATATTGTCCATAGCTCAATGTTACATCACGAGCAAAAGTGCCTTTAACAGACCAAGCTGCCTTTGGGATTCATGGCACTTACAGAAGTATTAAAAATAGCTGTTCTTTCTGCATAAACAACTATTGGTGTCTTAAAGTAAGGTCAGAGATCATGCAACACTTGTAATTAAAGTAGCATAGCCTTTACAAGGTGCAAGCATTTAGTATCCCCAGTTTTTCCCCCTCTGTGCTACTATATTTTATAGTCCTGAAATTAAAAATAATTTGAAGAACTTTCAGGTACTTTGCCCTCATAGACAATGCCAGCTGCCAGCCAGCCAGCTACACACATTGAAAGGACAAGGCAATAAATAGTCTTTAACTGAAGACATTCATCTGCTTTGTGGCACAATTAATTCCAGTTTAATTCAGGGGTTTGTGAGTATTTGGTTTCTGAAACCCAATGCCATTTTTATTGTGGGACATTTATGTAGTGTCCTCATCAGTATTGCTTTGTTAAACTAAAGCTGCCCAGCTATAATCGACCACATTGATGCATTAACCTCTTTGCGTTGAATAACACATGTCGTTCTCAGCCTGGCTGGACATATAGTACAGCCTGACATTTCATTTGAATTAATGTTCTGTGCAAATCACATGCTTGCTTGAGCAGCAATAAAAGGGGGTTAAGCAAATCTGGCTTTGTATCAGGAGACTTACCTCTTGGTATCACATGCTTCAGGTCTTATTTCTGAAGATTTTAAGTCCAAAACCTTTAAGACTTACATATTAATACATAAGGGATAAGTGTTATGGGGTAATTGTGGTTGAACAAAACCTCTCATTGTTTGGTTCTGGTCAAGTGTTTATAAATATTTGGTAATCAGTAGACTTTATTCGTCCAAATCCTAAGAAAGACCATCACATGCTAGTGGCATGTAATCCCAAAGGGAGCAACACAAAAACTAAAGAAAACCCAGGGCAGCTGTCGCTGTCTGGGGGCAAACTTGAGACTTTCAAAAATTGTTTCAGTTTCTCCTTCTAATAGTCTTCTGGTACAGCTGCTGCAGTATTAGTTATTCTTGTCCATCCAACATGAAATGCCGCTTCACCTTTCCTGGTACGAAAGGTCCTGTCTGCATTCACTTGATTAATGAGCTGGAATATCCTTCAAGGATTGCATAACTCTCCTCATTTTATTTTTGTTTATGTTCTAGAGCCAGTTACGGCTCCTATTACATTGCCAAATTGCACATCACTAGAACAAATTAGTATATGAACTGGCTTCAAGAACTCATGTTCACAACAAACTCGGCCCCAGCCTGTTGTTCCATTGATTATCTATGAGTGACAGTTAATGACAGCATCAAGACTATAAATCATAATTACTCACAATTTCATGCATAAATGGTGTGAAGTTAGTAAGTGGGCTTGGCTGAATCTAAGCAGCAGTGGGTTGTGTAACAAAATTGAAGAGTTAACAGCATAGCACAGCTCCTGTTCCTTCCTGAACCTGAATTTTCAGAGTATCACAAATCCAGGTTGAGTACTTCTGCTGAAAAAATATGTTGGGTTAGATTTCATGAAACAATCTTAACACTGAAGCTCCCCTGGTAATTCTAAGTGGATTCCTTGAGGTAGTCGATCATTGCGTGAAGAGGTAACCCAGGACAAAGTGAGCACATCACTTAGTGCACTTGCTGCCTCACCATAGAAAAACATATTTGCTTCTCAGTAACCCACTGGAGTGCCCTCCAAAATAGCCTGAAAGGTTTGCTGTGGCAAACTCCAGGTGAGATGACCATGTGCTTTTAGTTCCCTTATAAAAAACAGGTAAATCTGAGATGAATGCATAGTAGAGCTCCCTATTCCAAAGTGCGTTTGAAGTTAATTATTCATGGCTTCCTGAGAGCTAGCTCTATAGGTTGACTTTTTAATATGAACTGCCCCTTGGATTGGAATATTGCCATTTATTTTTTTAAAAAGCCACAGAAGGTTCAAGCTGAACTTTTTTGTCATATAAATGTATTTTCTTCTTTTGTATATGCACAGCAGGTGGTTTTTTTGGTTATTTCTTTAGGCTCAGGTGAACCAAGACTGCCACTTTATGACTTATATTCATTACGGTGAGGTTTTTCGTAACTGCTCAATAGCTGTGCTGATTAGGGCAGACCTGCCCTGTCTGGTGCCATTAGTCCTTTTCCATAACAAAACACGCACGCATTCAGAGAGAATAAAGCATTTGATGTGAGAAAGCATTCACACAGGTAATCCAAGTGAATATGACAAACAGGAATGCAAAAATATATGGGTGAGGATTTGAGTCCTATTAAATTTGTTGGTCCGGAGGTTTTCTCCAGAAAGTAATTGCAAATGGTTTCCATCAATTAATTAATTTGCTATTCTTTCCATGGAAATAAAAAATAAAATAAAATAAATCGGGGGGAAAAAACCAACAGTGGTTTGTCCGGTACTGGATCCACATGCAAAGCTGCACATGCCTCACTGTGGGCCTGACCCTGTACCAAGAGCCCAGACTGCTGTGCTGACTCTCCATGACTTAGGTGAAGGAAAGTAGCTGATTTCATAGCTGTCTGAAACTAAAATTTAATTAACAGTTTGATAGGTAGCAAGTTCAATTCTATAGTCTTGGGGCAAGGCATTTCTGTTGTAATGAAGATCAAACTTCTCCTTGACTTAGAAAAACCTTGCAGAAACTCTTCAGAATTTTGTAGGCTCATTTGCAGAGGAGTTTTGCCTCAGTGAACAGTAAGAAATAGTTTGTTCTTTCATACATATTTGACAAACAAGTAATTATCAGGTATGACAAAGTCAGTCCAGTGTGTATGTTGAATACAGTCAGTCGAACAGTGTATGTTGAATGAAATTTAAAAAATCATTTTAAATCAGTATGTAATGATGTTGCCTGGCAATTACCAGAAGAAGAGAAGCCTTAATGAATATTCCCCTCAGGAACAGTGTATTTTGATGGTCAGATGTTGCTCCCTTAAGACCCAGCTTAGGAATTTCTTTTTATCTACTGACCTAAAGTGACAGGATTAAGTTTACCAAATATCTGGAGTTAGCTAAATAAGATCCTGGTAGCTGAGGGCAGATGGCATTGTGCTGGGCAGTGTGTGTGTGTGTGGGGAGAGGTCCGATCACGGCTCCAGCTTTCACCCTGCAAAGCCACGCAGTGTGGTGGCTCCTTGCATTGCTTTTCTCCTTCCCTCCTTGCAGAAGTCTTGCTGATGAACTGCGAAGGAAGAGAAACATGTGTGTGCAGGCCAGTTGCAAGTGTTCATGATGGAGACGTTGTGTGCAATGCTGCCATGCGGCTTCAGAGCCAGCATTTGTGGTGACGCCGGTCTCACATCTTCAAGGGAACAAATGTGAAGCTGCGGTGCTTTGAGAATACTTACTTATGTCATACTGAGGTGGTCAGGGTCAGTTAAAAGAGCTTAAAATAAATGGTGCACAATGTATTAAATAGAAGAGTACCACAGACCTAGGGAATACGTAAGGTTGCAAAGCTCAGCTTTGCTCATATAAGCTGTGGTGACTTAGCAAGCAGCATTCAAAGGGCAGGGATCTGCCCATGCATCTGCTGCTATACATGACATTGTGTGCTCTCAGTCATCACAGATTCTGCATTAACTGAGCTGCATCTCTCTCTTGCTTTATTTCCTTTCAAATATTCAGGCACAATGTACTGAGCTTGTCCTCGGGAATTGAAGATATTGGTATTATAAAGTGGGATCTAGCCCTGTGTCTTCTTCTCGTCTGGGTGATATGTTTCTTCTGCATTTGGAAAGGAGTCAAATCCACTGGGAAAGTAAGTGTGTTTTTACCCATTTTATAATCATTGCAGCTAGCAGGTGTTAGGAATACGAAGTAATGTTGTTCTTAAAGATATTCATCTTTTCCTGGAAAAAAAAAAGTATTTTTGCACTGAATAAAAGAGGGATTCAGATTCAACTGACTTTTGACAATCGTTGCTGGTGCTCAAAATACCTGTGAGTCAAGTAGCTGCTACTGGAATGGCACCAAGAAGTAGATACAAGCACAGTTTGAGTACCACCTTGCCTCTCTGAGGAGAAGCATCCCAGTGATGCATGGCATGAGTGTGGAAGGTCATAGACACATGACGTGGTGCTCTGTACTCCCTGTCTGTGCTCTCTCACCAGCCAAGTTCATTCTCCGTGCAGTGGGGTGGATGTTAACATATCTGTGGTAGGAATGTTTTAATTCAGCGGAAACTGATGGACGCATAGCATTTTTGAAATGCCGCTCACTTACAGTTCTGTATAGACACAGAAGACTAAACTTAGGTACTCGTTTAGAAACATTCTCCTTAACAGAGATACACAAACAGGTTAGTTTGTGGTTTTACTCTCATCATGTGCTCTTCAGAATCGTGTTTTTCTCTAAAGGATAACAGTTAAATCATTCTTGATCCTCATCCTACTCCAGCACAAGAAGCAAATTGCAGCAAATCTTGACCAATCACTTAATAACATGAAGCACGATATTATTTCCCCTTGCAAACAGTAATGATTTTAAACCTATTTTCATAAGAAAAGGCTTTTGAAGCCATTGCATATGTTTGGGTCTTAGCTTTCAAACCTGTTGGTTGAGGCAGCATTTCAGATAAGTCCAAGAGAGGTATAGAAGACTCAAAATCATAAGTTTCCACATGGTTCTTGTCAGCATGATGGAAGGGAGCAACCCCATTAGTGTCCCACCTGAGAAAAAGGGCACAGCGTGAACCCATTTTTCACCAGCTCTCACAGAAGTCAGGAGGAGTGAGAAATTGCAAATGCCTCAGCTGCAGAAAACACATCATTCCACAGCTTTACCTTTGCACACTGCAAAATCAACCAGGAAACAAAACTTTGTAGGAAGCCAGACCTCCTTTGTTCCACTTTTGACTGAACTGTTTACTTTGCTGTCATTTCTGACTTGCTTTCTGTGATTTTTATCATGGACCCACATTCAAGTCATGCTAGTGCCTTACACTATTTCAAGCCCTTGTGAAGATAACAGGTTGAAAACAGTTCTGTAAAAATCAGTTATCTAAAAATTTTTGTTTTCTGGAAATCCAGCAAAATGGTCTCATTTCTAAGACAAGGCCATTGGTAGGAATTTGCTGCCTCCTCTCTGCAGTGTCCGAACTCATTAGGGTGTGGAGTCAAAGCCCAACAAAACCACTGGAAAATCTCTGTCTGACTCTGTTAACTTTGAGGTCAAACAAAAGTAAATTGTAAACTCTAATGGAGGACTTGAATTATTTGAAAAGTCTAGTTTACTTTAGTAGATGATTGTTTATAGCACTTCCCTGCTTTCCAGTGTGTTAATGGCTCTTTGGAGAGAAGAAAAGAAATAAAAAAAGATGTAGTTTTTAAATCTTGTAGTGGTGCATTGGACAAATAAACACAAAATCATGGGGAAAAATAATAGTAGTGCTTATGCTTTGCATGTGCTTGATCTTAAAAATTCCTCTAGTGTTGCAAGAGAATCTTTACCTGCAGTGCAACAGCTGCTTTCTGAGCGTTGTTTACTCAGTTCCCGCGAATGTCAAGGCATGTATTTTTTGTAAGAAAATTTTGATGTTTTCATAGGCCTGGCATATATTAAAAAAACTCAGAAAGCACAGAAATCCCCCTTCTGATTTTGGTGAAAGTAGACTAATGTGTAATACATATTTGTCAGTGGAAAATATACAGAAAATTTTAAGGAGAGAATTAAAAATCAAGTGTACGAAAAGATTTCATTTTATGAAGTCAGTCTAGGTCTGTGAATTATTATGGCAATGCAGGCTTTGAGTTCTCTTCATTATTCTCAGAGGACAAACTTAAGAAGAAATATGGTGCATCCTGGAGCTTTGCTTTAGTTAAACAAATTCTGGAAAACAAAAATATATTTTAACTCATGGCAGCAAACTGTAATTACCTGGGGAACCATCTGAAATCATGAAAAATTTTCTTTCTTGGACAGCAGTGGTTCTTGACTGTAACACAGCAGTTACCTAAAAAACGAGAGAAAGCATTGATGAGGAAAGAAAACAAAATGTTAGAGGTCAGAAAGTGTGGGTCTAAAGATAGAACTGTCTGAATGCAAGCTCAATTAACCCTCACACTGGAGATTAAAGCAATGGGCTCTTTCATCAAATGAATGAGAAGATAACAAGAAAAGAAGAAGTAGGCTGTTATTCAAAGAGGGTGGGAATAGAGGTTAAAGATAATGAAGACATATTCTCAAACTGGATGAATAGAGCCTTGGTTTCCAGTAATGATGTTGCTGAATAGTCAGCAAGGGCAAGAATGAAATTATGGGACTGGAAATTACCAGTGTTGAAGCTGATGCCAACCTGAAATGCTTCAGACATTCAAGGTGACGGGAATGAAGAGCAAATTATCTTATTCTCTGAAAGGAGTACCATGTGAAATTTCCTGTAGGAGCAGTAGTGAGGCTGCACAGCAAGGTCAGAGGTAGCAGCAGAGCTTGCAAAACGGTTTGCAGTTTTTAAGTTCAAATAAAGAATGAGATAATGCTTCAGGCACCCTGAGTGAGGAAATCTCTTCAGCTTCCCTGGCAGAGGTACACTTGTCATGTGAAGAGGACAAACAGGGCAAAGGCAGAATTTCTAACGAAACTCATGATTTGTATAAAATCCTGTCTGTTCTCTGCCTGAGTGACACAACCACTGGGAGCTCTGGGAGCTCTGGAGGGATTTCTCCCAGGCCTAAAGCGATATGGTGTTAAAGACCACTAAACTAAAGCAGACACAGAAACTCTGGTCTGGTCCTTTTTAGGTATGAGGGGGCTTTGAATTCTCATTGTTCGATCTCTCTTGATTCTGGAAGTGTAGCATTGACTGACATAGACTAAATGTGATTTTTGTTTGTGTTTTTTTGTGTTTGTGGTTTGGTTTTTTTTTGTATCTCCAGGTAGTGTACATCACTGCCACATTCCCATTCATCATGCTCCTTGTTCTGCTCATCCGTGGTGTGACCCTGCCTGGAGCTGCAGAAGGCATCAAGTTTTATCTTTATCCTGATATCTCACGGTTAGCTGACCCACAGGTACAGAACCAGGAGCAGGGAGTGGGATGATTTCCTATGTGAAGGGGGATGGTGGAGGTGTAATGGCAGTAGATTGTTTTTTTTTCCATGGTCTCTAGAAGTTCAAATATAGCATGAACATTAACGTGGGGTTCTATTTTCCAGAGATCTACTTGAGAAGGTCACCGTTATATGTGTTAATGCATCTTTCCATGTGTATGTACGTGTGTGTATGCGTGTGTATTTTTTTTTTATGTCAAAGGACTCTGAGGCTGTAGACTCTGTCCCGTTATACAATCTCAGCTTTCTTGTTGGTAAGGTAAGGGAGAAACAATTTTTTAATGAGGATAGTCTTTAGTTTCAAAGGAGGGACACATGAGCGTCACAGATGGAACAACAAGCGGCAACTGTGAGTACCAGTGTCACTGAACTCCCACTGCTCAACAGGAGGAGATTGGGAAAGAAGTGAACAAAATAATAGAAAAATTAAATCCATGCAAAGGTGGAGAAAAATGTTTTCTGAAGCATAGGGCCTACTGTTCGCTTAACCCTGGCTAGTAGAGCTAGCTTTACTTTTTCTTTATAGGCTGTGGTTAGATGAATATTGCTGTCTGTGCTCACAGACTGCAAATATTTGACACTTGAGCAGACCAGCATCATTTCAGTTAATAGTGATATTGTGAGGAAAAAAAAAAAAAGGCAATATGCACCCTCTTCCCCAACCAAAATAAAACAGTGGATCTTTGAAAATGACAAATGTTGGTCACAGTGAAAGGGAATAGCATCTGTCTTTGCTATTTCTTTCTAATTAGTTTTTGGTTAAACTAAAACTCCAATGATAGTTAAATAACTGCAGTAGAAAAAGTGTTAATTGAAAGAAACATTGGGGAAATTGGGTTCATTTTCTAGTCTTGCCTTCCTTATAAGACATCCTCTTCACAAGACACATTATATTTTATGACTGAATCTTTTATGGGACTCTGACATTTTTATGATATACTATTAGCCCTAAGCTCAGAGCATCAGCTAGTAATGTAGAAGAGATCATGTAAGCTGACAGGCCTCCTCCCATGGATAGAAAAAGCATCATCTCCAAGGAGACACCAGTCAGCAAGGTGCTGGAAAGAGATAGTGGGAGGGAGGAGGGTAATGGTCTACGGTCTTAATTCTCACTTACTCAGACCCCTTGATGGTTTCTACTGGTGTTAGCAGACTTGCATTAGCAGAAAGTAGTGAACAGGTTGGATATGATGGCTGCGTTTTGATATCTTGCTATGTATTTGCTAACTGAGAAGTTGATAGTGTACTGTTATATCACTTTGTATGTTATTTTTTTAATGTAATCAGGAGAAAGAATCATGAGACCGAGATCAGATCTTATAAAGTGCATTGTGTTTTGCTTGTTTTCCCCCCACCCCTATGGCTTTTTATCTTGCATTTGGACAGATACAAAACCAACCAGAAAGCTAGAAAAATAAATAAACCAAATACACAACCCTTTTTCTCAAGCTTTTCACATCCTCAGTTTAGTGTCTCTGTCAGCTGATTCTAACTGAAATGATTTACAACAGAAATGTTATAAATACTTCTGCCTTTCCTATTGCACTGAAACACGTTTATTGTTGCACCAACAGGAAGGATCAGCTGAATGACTAAGAAACTAGAAATACTGAGCATCTCTGGGGAGGGGATACAGGAACTGTTGTAGAGTTTATGTTCTTGTGAGCTACAATGCTAACAATTTTCTTTTCCCTTTAAAAGCCAGACTTGCAAATGTGTTGTTCTCTTTCCCTCTCTCTCTAGTCCTTTAGCTATCATCCTCAATGGAAGCAATATTTTGGTTGATTTTGCATAGTTTGAACTGTGGTTTTTGTTGACTGTTGCAATGCAATGATGCCAGTGCTAACAGTCTTTCCATCTTTCCCTTTAGGTCTGGATAGATGCAGGGACACAAATCTTCTTCTCATATGCAATTTGCTTAGGAGCAATGACTTCCCTGGGGAGCTACAACAAGTACAAATACAACTGCTATAGGCAAGTTTCCATCCAAGGGGGTTTAGTGTTTTAGCTAAATGATGTAAATAAAGTAGGGACAATGGGTTAATTTTTTTTTAATTAACTTGCTCCATGACATATGTGTGACTTAGGGACTGTTTGCTGCTGGGATGCCTGAACAGTGGTACCAGTTTTGTGTCTGGCTTCGCAATTTTTTCCGTCCTGGGCTTCATGGCACAAGAGCAAGGGGTGAACATTGCTGATGTGGCAGAGTCAGGTACGATGGTATTGGTGGCAGTGGTGGTGGGCACTGCCGCCTAGCGTGTGAGCAAAGTTCTACAGACTCAATCAGCTAACATCTAAGCAATAAAACCAGAACCAGATTTCCCATAATCTCCAGAAAAATAAACACATTGTTGATTTGGGCTTTTCTCTAGAGCAGTGAGGGTTAGCTGGGGTTGTATTGTTTATTCTGTCTTGATTAACAGAGCAGTGAACGCATTTCCTAGAGTGTGCTAATCCGTTTGAGTTGAGATTAGAGTTAAAATAACTGCACCATTATCAAGGGTCCAAAATGTCGTTGATTTGAGATTTTATTCCATCCTTCTTTTCAGACTACCTTTATTTTCATTCAGATGCAAATAGCCAGTGCTTATGTATTTTTCATAGCTTAGTTTTGCCAACTCACAGCACAGTGCTGCAGTGTGAGTATGGCCTTGATCATTTGAAGGGACATACACACATATTCCCAAGTCGCACTGAAAGGCAAGAGAAGTTGGAGAACTCCTTCTTCTGGATTCTGTGGATCATTTCATTCACAGAAACTGTAGTTGTTGCAATCCTGCGTTTGTCCTCTATAGCTTCAGAGTGAGTTTGACAGAACCGTGAGAAGTCCATTTTGAAATTGGGTATACACTGAGATTCCTCCCTTGTATCAGAAGTGTTATTCCTATTAATGTTTAGTTACACACTTGCAGCTGAAGAATGCTAAATTGTCAGCATGTAAATCAGACAAAACAGATGACATTTTTTCCTCTGTTCATGTCTTGTCCATGAGGGCAGGTGTAACCATGTATTTTTCACATAGAACTGACAGATTAAATGAGAATTACCATTCAAAAATAATTAGTCAGACCTCGACAGCCATGAGGCTTAAAGCTGATCAGATTCAAGTAGTAATGTCATCAGAGTGCACTTTTGGCATTTCTTTCTGCCATTTTTGAGCTATTTTAATTCATCTGCATAGTATTTGAAAGCCTTCCTCCACAAACATGCTTTTAGAAAGAAGAGGTCAATATATCTTCCAATCACATGGCTCTGGGAGTTAAGTCTTTAAGAAGGGCTAAGGAAAAAGTAATGACATTGTTGGCACTGCTGGATTCTTGGGTGACTGCAGTTGGCATACGTCTTGCAAGTGCAGTTAGTTAATGGTCTTGGCCATAATGCTTATTTTGATTGGAAGCTGATTCTGTTCTTTGAAAACAGGAAGCAAGGGAATAATCCTTTTGAATGAATCATAAATAGGCCCTTTTTTTTTTTTTTTTTTTTTTTAATATGTAGATGGATCACTTCCAAGAGTAGCATTTTTAAGTAGTTCCACATTAGTTTTTTATCTGGTCAATATTTATTCTAATCTTTATTATTAAATCTGATAAACAGGCAGCTATATTCCTGCTGGTTTAGAATTAAGCAATTCTATAGTAACACTGGATTGTTAAGTAATGTTTAAATACAAATTAACTAACAGACTTAGTGTTTACATAGCTGTTTTTTAACAGCTCAAAAAGCATTTTTTCAGAGGAGGGATTTTGTACCTCACTATAGGGACAAGGGCACAGATTAGCTTCCAGACTTGGCTTTTGGTTTCTTGCATATTTTGTTGCTGAAACCTTCAGATTTTCTACTCGATTTAAGTTCAGCCTTAGTCACTAATAGCCACAGACTGCAACTGTCTCACTTCAGTGAGTTGACCAACATCACTGGTTGTTAAATCCTAAGGGACATTTTTGCATGACATTAAGCATTACCAAAATTATCCAAACCACTTCCCATGGGTTTCCTTGCTGCCTTTCTCAGCAGAGATGAAGCACAGAGCCCCTGGAGACCACTTGGTCCCTTTGGGATGAGTGTCCCAGGACCTATGCAAGGCCATAGAGGAAGCTGTAGGTGCTACTGCTGCTCCATTGCTGACTTCTCGACACAGAGGTGATAAGCAGAAACTTGAGCCTCTTTTTTTGGCATTGCCTTTTTTGGTTTCTCATGATGTATGGTCAGACCCAGCAGCTCTGGGTCATAATAAAGGTGAGCAGAAGTGCTGCTCCATTGGCTGTGGGGCCAAGACCTTCTGCTCCCCCTGTCTCTGCCCAGCAAGTTAAATCCCTCCTGCCCTATGCGTGACACAATTTGCTTCCTTGTTTGCCCTCCTACAAGCCACGGTAACATCAACAAATTTGCTGACAGCAGAATCTCATGGCCACATTTTTTACCTGTGCCAAATTCAGCGTTGGTACAATGTGCCTGGGACAGACTTGTCAGTAAGAGGTGGCTCCTGCTTAAAGCACTGGTCACTGCTGCTGGCCATCACTTGCTTTAGTAGGTTTACATGACAGTTAAATTAGACCCCTCTGACTTCTCAATGAAAGCAGATTTTTGATAAATAGCACTTGATTTTTTTCAAGAAATCTGTTCAAAGGGAGAGAGGAAAGCAGTGGAGGCTCAGCAAAGCCATAGTGAGTCCTGTCTAATCTGTTTTGTCTGGAAGAAATACTTTACCGACTGTGCAATATGTAGCAGTGTTTAAACAGCACAAGAGCGGCTTTTTAAAAAAATTCCATTTCCAAAAACTCAGATTAGGCAGGCCTGACTATAGTGCCTTGGTCTCCCCTAATGCCTGCCCAGTTTCTGCCTCTGCAGTGCTCTCCAGCCGTGCCACAGCAATTCACCAGGAAAAGGCCAGCGAGTGGGCTGGGATTGTGGCAACCCTAATTAGCTCTTAATAGCAGCCACAAGTGCTTCACCTTTGCCAAACACCCTTCAGATCAACAGACTTTCAAACTAAATACATTTTTTAGATTATGTATGTTCAGTCGAGGAGATGCCAGGAACATTTTCTTTCACATGGATTCTCTTTATATATCAATGCTGAGTATCAAAGGAAAGTCAGAGCTAGCACAAGGCTTGGTGTTAGATGGTATCACAGTGCAAGGACTATTTCACTGGCTAAAGCATACAGAATTGCAGCAAGTTTTGAGGAGAGCAGTTTTACATCTGTCTCATCAATTGCACAGATCAGCTGCAAATGCCATCTGGTAGCAGTTCTCCCTAAGGGAGGATCTACTATATCCACTGAATTAGAGGGGGAAAAAACAAAGCCCCACAAAATTTGAGACATTCACCATTTTCTTGGTATCTTTTGTCACAAAAAATCTTAGTTGTGTTTCATTTTAAATAAAATTAGTTACTCGATTGTTGGCTAATTTGTATTTATTTCTGTTCAAATATATTCAGTGATTTAAAGTTCTGTTTAGTTGGGAAAAAAACCCAAAACATTCTTTTACCTCTCTCTCTTGCTTCTTTTTCAATCTTTCTTGTTGGAAAGAAAAAGTGGGAGGTAGGAAGAGCAGCATTAGAGATTTTTCTGTACAGATCAGAGATAAGATTTGTGTCCCCATACTGCAGCAGTTTAAAAAAAATTCCTTTTCCCATTGAAAATTTCTTGAATCCCCTTCAAAATCCTGGAAAATGCTGGCTTTCAAGGCTCCTTAAAACAAGTAAGCAGACAAGCCAGGCATTTCTAGTTTTAATCTAAACTTAAATCTACCCTCAGAATTTTTTACCAGCTTTGCCAAATTTCTATGGCCACTCTGAGAGCCTGCCGTAAATGCCAGCTTGCCAGTGTTCCTGTCTCCCACTTGGAGAGGGCTCTTTCTCTGTCAAAAAAAAAAAGCTCTCGTAAGCAATATCTAATAGCACCTGGCTCCAGGTGAGAGTACCTTTGGAGATCAGCATGTGAGAGCACTGCACGGGTGCTCGGTGTGTGGGTATGAGTGACATGCCGTCTGGTCCACGGCACAGACAAGACCCAGCCTAGTGATGAGCAGTCACACACAAGGGTTTGGTTTCCAGAGGAGAGAAGCCAGGCACTTGGACCTAGTCCTGCTGGTGCTCCCAGACTATTGCAGTCGGTTGTGCAGTTGGGGCTGATGCTGATCATATTCAGCGTCACCACAGCAGGTCTGAGTAAGCTGGCCAGGTATAAGGGCAGGTGATGTGAGAGAGCATGGGGAAGTGTTTTTACACACCAGCAATTCCTAGCAGCAGGAGGTATTTTTTTCAGGGATCACAGCTGATATAACTAGGAGTAGCCCGATCACTTCAGTGCAGCAGTGAGGGTTTGCAGAAGTGAAGGAGCAGACTCCTGGAGTGCAAACCTCACTCTAGAAAAGCCATGCTGGCTTCAGAGATTGCATACAGAGGGAGGCAGGGGTTGCATTAGTGAAGATCCAGGGGAATGTTTGGAACAGAGTCCCCTTCCCTGCATGCAAAAGACTTTCATCATCATCATCTTCATTGTGACCATGTGGGCTAGCAGTGGGATTCTGCCATTCCCCTGGGTCACCCCTTCTCCCCTCAGCCCCCCATACTGTCCAGTGTCTGAGCGGGGCAGCGGTAGGACCACCCCCATTATTGGCATGTTTGAGACAGATGTTAAAACTGGTGATCTGTTAGCAATGGCCTCGGGGGTTTGCCTGTGGTTTCTGCTGTAGTCATGCGTGCTTCGATTTCAGATAAAAGAGCCAAACTGTTTCACTTCTGGTATTTCCAGCCGCGTTTGGATTTATCTGAACGGAACCAGGCATTCCTGCATTTGAGTGTGGCTACCTTTACCAAAGAGCTGGTACTTACTATTTGTCTTCCCTTCCCTTCCCCCTTTCCTATTTTCTCTTTCTCTAGGTCCAGGCCTGGCCTTCATTGCCTACCCCAAAGCTGTATCCATGATGCCACTGCCCACCTTTTGGGCAATCCTTTTTTTTATTATGCTTCTGTTGCTTGGACTGGATAGCCAGGTTAGTATGATGGGTAAGAGATAAGTGGCCTGTTGTAGCAGAGCTTCTGACTGAGAAAAGCTGTTTTTAGAGGCATGAATTAAGAGAGAATACTTCTAATGCTGCTTAAGAGGAATTTATCTGGGTTGCTTTTTACTGCAATGGCTGCCTTTGATGAATATATGACTGCAATGGCTGCCTTTGATGAATCTATGACTGCTGAATAGTAGTATGATGTTGCTCAACAAGTCTGTCATCAGAGTTAATGGAGTCCACAAGACTAGGTCAATACTCCCTCACCTAAAGATCAGTGCCAGTCTGGCCACAAATACCACTGTTTTGGTTGTGGTGCAGCATTTTCCCACTTTGTAGAACAACTTAATAATTTTAAACCATGAAAGACTACAAAAGTCTGTTCCACTTTGTGCCATTATGATCACCTGCAGTGTGTATACACCATCATTAAAACACTTCATAAAAATTATTACCTACAAGGAATACAGGCTTTGATAGTTGCCAAGTGCCAAAAAAAAGAGAAAAGCCAAGCCATCGTGAGGTACAAAAAGCACAAAATGTTTTGTACTGTATAGCCAAGGTAGCTTCATGAAGAGTCAGAGGACAAGGCCACAGCCTTTTTTGTTGGCCTTAGGCTCAGAGCTGCTGAGCGATGTGGGATCCTGCTGACTTTCACATCACCAGTACACATTCAGTGCCTCCAAAGGGGCCAGAAAGTATCTCAGGTTCCAGCTGTACTCATTATATAGCACATGCTTCTATTAATTAGTGAGGATAAAAAAAGTGAAGTCCAAGAAGTTAGGTTATTTTTCCCAGTGGTTGCCTATTGGAATATTGGACTAAATACCTCAAATGAACTTGTAAATTAATTTCTAAATAGTCCACTTACAAAAAAACATGGGTGACCAGGGATTATACAGTAACTACACATTCAAAATTCCCCAAGTTTTCAGGGCAACAGGCAGGTTTCTGCACCCAAATGGAAAGTCGCTAGGATTATAAAAAAAAACAATTGGTAAGGATGAAATGTTCGTTTAGGCTAAATGCACTCTCATATAAGGAGAGTTCTGTAAATGGATTTTTACCTGGTTGTTGTGTACTTAATCTCTTACATTTTTGATATTCCACTTGTCCTAAATTGCTCTTTACAGCTTAGTCTTTGAATTCTAGTGAGCAACTTTCAGTTGTTTCAAAGTAAATGTAAAAGTGCCTGGTGCTGTGGTTAAACCACCCTGTTGTTGCTTATGCAAATTGGAAGCTGTCTAGTAATTTTAAAAAGCTCCTCACTGCGTAGAATGATTAAAACTAATTGGAGCACTTAATTTCTCTCCTCCACCCCTCTGTTTTTTTGGAGTGCAGTCAAGCAGGTTTCTGGAATGCTGGAGCAATTTAAGATCAAATCAGCCCAAAGGAAAGGGCTGCATCTAAAAAGAAAACCAGTTTTACAGAAGTCAAAGTAACAAGGGAGGAGGCAGCAAAATCTGGTGGAGTGTTTGTAGGACAGTCTGTATTTCCAAATGGATGTTCAGCTTGTGGTCAAGGAGGGTAGACTTGTTGTAGGGCACTTCTAGGCACTGTAAGAGCAATATAGATACTGGGTAGGAAAAGGTAACTTTTCTTGAAGTAATGCTATTTCATAGACCCCCATGATAACTCATTATTTACAAGATGATCTATCCACTTAAAGTGAGGATTATTCCTGCAGAGACAGCCTTGGTTCTCTGTGGCATCCTTACGTCTTCAGTGAACTTGGCACTGTTGTACTGTCTTGCCAGGCTGACAGTACAGGTCAGCTGAATTTTCAGATTTGTTTGAGGGAGAGTTCAGTAGTCACATTTCTCCATCAGTGAAACGTATCTGGTTTTCAGTTAATTTTCAACTAAACTTTTATTCAAATCCTCTTTGGATTATTTGATTAACTCAGTTTACACATCTTACATGTAGTTTTCCAATGGCAAGTAAGCACAAATATAGGTATCATGAAGCTAGATAAAGATTTTTAGCTCGTCTATTCAGACCTTCATTTTAGTTTACCAAAGCTTTGTCTGGGGACTGTATGAACAGCTCCATTACTGATGCAGAAATACCTCACAGCTTCAGGTACTCTGTTTATGGGTTTGGAAAAGACAAGTTCAGTCAAGAAGTGCTGCTATGTCACATCAAAGTCTGTGTTCCCTTGACTGAATTTTCACCCAAGAGTAGGATTATATCCAGTTGTGGAATTAACCTAATGAGTACCTATGAGTTTTTCTGGCACATCAAAAAAGACTGGAAGGTATTCTACTTAGGCTTTTCTGGGTGTTTTCTCTCTGCCTTTCTTGTAGTATACATCTTGTACTCCTCTGGAACAGCTACCACATAAAAGCCACATAAGTGCCTTCCTGTCATCAAATTAACTTCCCTTTTCCTTGTGGCTTGCATTTGCAGAGTCCCTTTGGTAGTTCGTAAGGCTGTTAGGATATGAATAGCAATTCTCAAAGCTTGTTCCAACCTGAAAACTACCCCCATGCTTCAGCCTCTGGTTACAAAGGAATGGCTTCTGTTTTATTTATTCAGAGCAGTATTTTGCCACACAGTACAGTTAGGGTGCTGCTGTGGAACATTTGTTCAAATATGAGCCTGGATAAAATGCTTGGTGGGTCATTTTCAAGTCATGTTTCTTTGTTGTTGTTTTCCCCCTTTAGTTTGTTGAAGTTGAAGGACAGATCACGTCATTAGTTGATCTGCACCCATCCTTCCTAAGGAAGGGTTACCGACGGGAAATCTTCATCGCTATAGTGTGTTTCCTTAGCTATCTTCTGGGACTAACTATGGTGACTGAGGTAAGTAGCACTGGTACAGAAAATTGCCTTCTTTTTTAGCCAATTTTTAGACCAGTTTTAGCTGTGAATTGAGACTGCTCAGAATCAGCCATTCAGAGGAGCAGTGCTTTTTACGTCTACAGAGCATCTTTCATCCCCAGATACAAGTGTTTTCAGAGGGAGACATATATTCCCCCTTTTTCAGTCAGAGGAACAGAGACATGAAGTCTCATAAAATTCAATCTGATCTCAGGTACTAATCAACATGAGCATGAATATTAACATCTGGCTCTAAATTATGAAACACATTGGGTACCTTCAGTAGAGCACATTAAGTAGCCATCCAGTGCATGCAGGGAAAGAGATTTTTATCTTAGTTACACAGATATAAATCAACTAAATACCACTGGATTCATTCTCGTATAAACAAGTAGGGAATATGTTCCAGTGGCTGCACTGTTGTGATATTTATCTCCAAAATAAAATCCAAGCCAGATTTTAAAAATGACTGGAAGAGCACGACTGTGGGAGTTAAACTAACACCTGTAACAAAGGTGCCTAACAAACACAATTTTCCAAGTAAAACCGCAGGTATATACAGTAGTGAGAGCAAAGAGTCTAACACCACACTATAAATAAAAGAGCTACAAAGAAAAAAAAGTGAACTATTCCCAAGAACACTCAATTAATACATGAAGACCCTCCTGATGAACTGACTTCCATTTTTAGTATTTTGGGGACATTTAGGAGGTGACGTATTATTTCTTTACATCATTGTTTCTATAAATGGCGATCCTAAAATACTTTTAAGAAGGAAAGATTTAAGTGTCTCAGTAGATTATACTAAGTGGCTTAATTTTGTTTAATCCTTGTCTTGTTTGGAATGTTTCCCATAGTAAACATGCATATTCCCTGGGGAAGGTAGCACCAAATATTTACCTTACCTACTTGCTCAATTTTTCTTCTTAGACAGCAGTCATTAAGATAACGTTGGTAGATGTTACTGGAAGCTGGACCTGGAGTATTCAGGTTTTTGCCTGTCGGATCCTAATCCATTGTGTCTCTCTTTTTTTGCAGGGTGGCATGTATGTTTTTCAACTCTTTGACTACTATGCAGCTAGTGGTGTATGCCTTTTGTGGGTTGCATTCTTTGAATGTATTGCTGTAGCCTGGGTTTATGGTAAGTGAGAATACTTTGATACCTTTGATGAGCAGCCACCCCAGAATCTTTTTCACAGCAACAGACGCATGCCATTAATATAAATTTGCACTGACCCCTTGGAGACATCTGGGTTGAAGCCAGCCTCCAGTGTTTTTCCACACAAAAATGAGTATTTTTCCATTGCTAATTAAAAAAGGCACAATTAAGCATCTACATGTGTTAAGTTTAGAGATGAGAGTTGAAAGTTTGGCCAGCCGTGAAAATTTCTGTTAGTCTTTCAGAGCTGCAGTGTCTGCAAGGGGCAAGCCAACCAAGTAGAAAAGACAAAAAGAGAGCTGACAGAAAAGCATCTTCTGTCCCATTATTTTTAGGCAATGCTGAGTACCAGGGTCTGACAGTAGCCTCTGTAACTGGCTGAGACAGAATGATCAGATGTTTGCTGCTCAGGACTGGTCATTTCCCTGATTCTTCAAGTACTCCATCTCCTTAGAAAAGCAAAACAAAGCCTTCATTTTGCATGAGTCAGATTTCTATAGAAGCAGGATGTACCATTTGCTGTCCTGTCCTTCCCATGGTGATCTCTCTCTCAGTGAGAGTCTGGGGAGAGGAGTGGGTGCGTGGTAGGGACAGGAGAGAATGAACTTCTGCATCCAAGCAATGAAGAGTGTAGAATGAGAGTCCACCAATCATTGATTTCTCAAGGAGAAAATCGGCTCGCACTTCACAGTCATGGGAAGCATTTGAACAATACATCTGACACCCTCTTCTTCCCTTGAAATACCCCCTGGGGAGAGGAGATGGGTGTGGGAGTGTGTGTGTGCTAGGAAAGCAGCTGTAATCCTACAGTCCTTACGTGGCTTTTGTATGCTCCAGTCTGATGAAAGTGCTCTCTATCCATTGCAGGCGCTGATAATATTTATGATGCCATTGAGGACATGATTGGATACAGACCTGGTCCCTGGATGAAATGGAGCTGGATTGTGATCACACCAGTTCTTTGTGTGGTGAGTACTGACTGACCCATGCTGTTTCCAGTCTTCTTTACCGAAGAGCTGCCATAAAGTCTGTTGCATTCAGAGACCAATTTGCAAAGAGCTGCTGGAGGTTTGAACATACCCCTCAAAGATATCTTCTCAGATGCTGGCTGTTAACATGACAGCTCTCTGCTATATCTGCACAAATTGCAGCTGGCTACATTTGAGTGGGTTTTTCTTAGGATTGGAAAAATAGTGTATTGATGACACAGAAAACTCACTCTCCAAAGAGCAGTCCCTACTTTAAGTAATAGGACTACTAGGCTATTTTAACAAAAAGACATGAGCAATCTGAAGCAGGCACTCAACTTTATTTCATTTTCTGCAAAGAACATCCCAGCAAGTATCTTGCAATATACAGCAAATATTTGAGCCCTGAAAAAGAACAGGCAGCATGCTGATGCTCTGCTCTTTTCAGCTGCAGGTGTTCAGGTGCTCAGTTCAATACCATTGCTTAACACTCTGTTGTCAAGCAACAGTTCACTTATAAGCAGATGCGGATGCTCTTTCAACAAATTAAATGGAAGAATAATTCCCCCATTGGTTTAAAATACATATGATATCCATCAGCTGTCTTTCACTGCTTGTCTTCCTTAGGGACAGTGGTAGAACCAGAGCCCTACTGCTTTCATAATTTTTTGATCCTCACTTTGTTTTCCTTTCTTGTCCACAGGGGTGCTTTATCTTTTCTTTGGCTAAGTACAAACCACTGACCTACAACAAGGTCTACACATACCCAGACTGGGCAATTGGCCTGGGCTGGGTTCTTGCCCTTTCCTCCATGATCTGCATCCCTATGGTGATGGTCATCCGCATCATACAGTCAGATGGATCACTCATTGAGGTAAGAGCAAACAGTAGTCTGTCTAGAGGAGAAAGGGAGCTTTAACTTGCTGTGTTTTATAGAAAATAAGCACAATGCTTGGAAAACTGCCACCTTGTCCAGGTAGGGCAAAGTTGGGTGCCTCTCCTGCAGTTAATCCAAGTAAGAGATCACCTGTCATTTGGGCAAACAGTAGAAACAGAAGAAACATGAAGCCTTCTGTCCTCAGATAAACACTGGGTGATTTTTCTTGGATCCCACTTTTTCAGTTACCAGGTTGGCAAATCATTGTCTCCACATGCAGACAAGTGCACAAAGACGGGGGTGCTTCTGAGTGCCAGATCTCTCTTCTCCATCCCACAGGGACAAGGAAGCACCATACTACAAACCACTGAGAAAACAAGAGAAAGAGAGAGCTGGGTCAAACTCAGCAGTCTATGAGCTCACTGAATTTCAGGGAAATTCAGATCCATCTGTGGCTTGCGTGGGTCTCAGGCATGGCCTAGGCTTTGGAAGATCAATTTAAAGTCAAATTCTTCTGACAGTGAGCTTCATTTTTAGCTTTTTTAGATCCAGATTGCCCTGATCTTTGGAAAACTTTGGCTCAGATTCAGACCTGACAACACAGCTTCTCTCAGATTTGGATAAGCAGCCAATCTCTTTCCCTTCAGAGTTCAGCACAGGTTCCCATGTCTGTTCTCTTCCAGTGGAAAGTTTTTAGAGACTATGCAAGCATGAAATTTAGTAATTCTCTTCTAAGGTTTCAGATTAGTTTTGTTTTTGCTTAATGAGACAGTCTTAAATGCAGTCCAGGGTACTTTTGGAGGAGAAAGTGGGACACTTTGGGTTAGGAAAACAGAGAATAGAATAAAAAAAGAACATTTCCCAGAGAACAAACACTTGCATTTGTTTTCTTTCAAGTGTTAATGGTCTTTTTCAGCCACGGCCAGCGTATTTTCATGAGTGTTTATTTTCCTGCCTACATTGTCACCATCTATTGAGAGACAAGTCTAAAAGTAGCCAAAACACTCCACAACGACCATGTTAGGGAAGGAAAGAGAGTAAACACTGGTCAGATGCCATTTAGTTCTTCCTTTGTGTACTGAGATGTAGAAGAGAAGTTGCCATTTGGCAATGAACTGCTGGGCTAAAAAGCAGAGTTGTTTCTAAATGAGGAAGGCAAATGGAGATAATTTGAGCAGCAGCTGCAGCACTGAATGCCCAGTGTGCAGGATGCTGGATAAGGCAGTGAATGCCCTCTCCTGTCCAACTTGCCTGCATTGAGTCAGGCTCAGCAGCTGAGCAGAAGCTGAACCTGGTGCTCAGGTCCCTGCATCCTTACAGAGCCATGCAGCAAATGCATGCCTCTGATGGCCACCAACCCCATCCTTGGCTTGCCACATCCCCCACCCTGCACATGGATTCATGCGGGGCAACTTGGTCTTCTAAGTTTTCCTCTTCTTTCTTTCAGAGGATAAAAGCGGTGGCTGCCCCCAAGGAAGTCAATCGGTGGTCCAAAGAAACGGAGAGTGGCACTCCCTTCTGCCCCAATGGAACTTCGAATGGTGGATTAATCAAGCCAACTCATATCATTGTGGAAACCATGATGTGAGCTCTCTCTGTGAGAGGATAAACCTGCTTTAACTGCCGTTTACTAACCATAGATTCTCATAGGACCAGGTTTACAGAGCTTTATATTTGCACTAGGATTTATTTTTATTTCTCACAGAGAAAGTTATTTTTTGTGTGTGCTTTTTTTTAAATATTTTGTAAGGTAATCACAGCAGTTGTCTCTCTGTAGAGGGAGAGCTTTCATATCAGACTAGACATATTACAGGAATTTACTATTATTGGGTTTTTTTAAATATATATATCTTTATCTCTAAATATTATACACCTTACCACTTGAATTGATTGTCTTGCCAGCAATACATTCAAGTCTCAGAAAGCAATTTTAGGTGCTGGTATGGTTGGGAGCAGGGTAACCTACAGAACACACAAAAGGAGCTCTGTTGAGGGATATGATGAAAAAAAAAAAAAAATGCTGTTTCAAGAGAATTTCCAAAGGTGTAGTATTTCCACCCTCTGGTTCAGCTGTGGTAAACAACAGGCTCCAGGGTCACATTAGGGAAGGGGACAGTTATGTTTAGCACAGTCCCTGAATAAAGATATAACCAGGCAGCTGGAGCAGTGAGTCTGCAAGAGGCCGAGAAGTTGGGTGTGAAAAGCCTTGCAGCTGTCCCGCCCAAAACCAGTGTTGGGACCTGTCACACAAACAAGAGGAGGACTTTAGGAAGGCATCTGCAGGATTTGGCATGGTTCGTTCTTTATTTTAATCTTTTTAAAAATCTGTTTTGTAATCTGGGTTGGTTTGTTGGTTGTTTTTGTGTTAGGGTTTGCGTTGGGGGCAGAGGTGTTACTTGAGTGAAATGCCTGCTGTTTGTCCATGAGTGGAGCGTCTGAGTACCTGCTCCTGAGCTTTCCAGCAAAGTGTATTTTAGTGTGGTGGCACGGATGTAAATCTGAATTCTGCAGACTGGGAGGGGCAGCCTGTCCCAGGGATAGCAGCAGCAAGTGCTGAGGAGCTGAGAGGAAGGAAAGCAGCACCTGCACTCTGGGTGCCGCAGATGGTTTCTTGCTCATTTGTTCATGTGTTAATTACTGGACTTGGGTTTGGGGCAGAAAAATAGAATAATCCCTTCTGGACTCTGACTGTCCAAAGGTCAACACAAACTAGGTCATCCCCAATGGGTGGAACAAAACCTGCTCACCTGTACCTGGTATAACTGGGATTTATAACAGACATCTTGTTAATAATAATAATGGAGATAATAATAACACTCAGCAAACAGGTGCTTTTCATCCATGTGTCTCAAAAATGTCTTGCCGAGTTCAGTAACCAGGTCTTTATTTATTTGGGGGTTGGTCATTATTGTTGGGGGAACAGACAAAAGGACGAAGTCCCTTGTCCCGTGTTACTAAATAGCAGCAGTGGACCCAGGGCCCCCAGCCTCCTTGCCCATCATTGGGTTGAACCATAATTACTTTTTAAATTTTTTTGGGGGGGGGGGATGGTGGCATATTTNGATGGTGGCATATTTAGGAGGCTTAGGAATCTTACCTGTTGAAGAAACAGTGCTTTGGGGATTTTAAGTTGAAGCAAAGAGAACATAGAACACTGAAATACCTTGTGTTTGGTCAGAAGGCATTGGGTATTGTTCCAGGTTAGTCTGGAAAGTGAAGAGAAACCACTACAAGGAGTGTAGACATGGGGGTTCTGCTTCATGTGGGCCAGGTGGATGTTTCTGGGGGGAATTGCTCCCCAAAGACTGTCCAAAACATGGGCAAAAGCCTTTTCTTTTTCTTTTTTTCTTTTTTTCTTTTTTTCTTTTTTTCTTTTTTTCTTTTTTTCTTTTTTTCTTTCCTTTCTTTTTTTTTTAACTTGATCCAGTTGTGGTGGGAACAGACTCTCTGACAAAACTCAGCCTTTTCTTGCGGGCATTGTAATAGAGGAAGAGGTTTTTTCTTCTTATGATATACTGCAGTTAGGCTATCCAAAGGTATTTAGAGGAAATTCTTGATAGGAGCAGAGTTTTTCTCTACCTGTTACGCTGTCACCTTAGTCCATCAGAACAGAGTTTTTTATTAAAAAAGGAACATATGCAGTTCTTAACATTCCTATGCAGTAGTTTGGGGTTTTTTTTCCCATGGTCTAAGTAGCCACAGCATCACAAACACGTTATTAGCTTGTTGGTTTTCCTGTAACAGAAAAGGGGTGATTTAAAACTAAAAGATGGACCAAAATAATTTATTTTTTAAAAATATTTAAAATATTTTTTTTAAAAAGTGGCTGCATCTCTTACTTTCAAAGTCTTTATAGTTTGAATTTGTACAGATTTTTACATCAGATAGCTGAGTTGCAGCAACAAAACCAGCCATGGTAGGGGTTTTTTACTGGTTGATGTATTATGAGTGTTATAAATGAGACTTTTCCACAGCTGGAGATGGCAAACATCTAAAGACTTCTGCCGGGTCACATTCAGAGGTCACTGCAGGAATTATTGGAGCTAGTGGGTGTCATCAAATATGCCCAAAATAAAGAAACATGTATCCATCTTTTTTTTTCTTTTTTTTTTTTTCTTTTTTAAAACCTTTAACCATCAAAGGCAAGGAGATGTAATCAAAGATAACTCATCTTGGACCCTCATTTTTGAGTTAGTGTCTTCAGTGAACTGGCACACTTGTCTGGATGAGAGGGAGTAGAAAGTTAGGAGGTCTAAATTAATGGTTTCCGTGAGTGCAGATGAAACACTCATGCTTGATTTATTTTTTTTTTAATGTATACACTGTGATACAACTGAGTTTGAGATATAGTTTGCACATCACTTTTGTGCTTTATTGGTGAGACAGGCTTTGGTTAGGGGGAAAAAATGGTTTGGATACATCAAAGATGTCTCCATCGAGGGTGTTCAGCCTTCTCCCACATTGTGGAGAGTGTCTGTGTGTGAAGAACCAGAGGGCTAATACTACACCTTTCGAAGTACAGCAACTAGAGAACTAGAACCCAGCCCCATTTCGATATAAACTGTGCCATTCAAATCAGTCGCTTCCATGTACCAAGTGAAAATGTCTCGCACATATGCAACAACCTCATTGAAGCGTTCTCAATATCAACCTCTCTGGTCCTGCTCTGCTCTTTAGCATGGCTGCCAGGGAGGGCTGGGACTCACCAAGAGCTAAGAAATTATTGTTTCTGGAAAACAGTTCCCCTCTCCCTTCTTCCCTCCCCTCCAAAACAAATATAATTAATTCTTCTTGTTTTATCTGGGGTTTGAGTTCCAGTGAGCACGCTGATGGTTTTACAGTTTGGGTTTTTTTCCTAACACTTTTATCCAATTTCTGAACTTTTCTTGGTGATAAATTTGTGTTCCAATATGATCCTTTGCCAAATTTATTAAAAATAATTTTTAAAAAAATCTATGTTTTTTAGCTATTTCTGATTACAAATGCAATTGATTTTTTTTCCTAATTTACTTCTTTAAACACTTGTGACCTATTTTACCTGTTTTATGTAAATGAGGAACTCTATATTAAAGTATCATGACTAGTGATAGATGAACTGATTTGGATCCAGGGAAAGGTTAGTGCAGTTTTGGCATGAGATCTTTAGAACCAGATCCCTGAGTTTAAAATCAGAATAAAACATGAGAAAAACCCACACCTTTTTGTATTTCATGTCTCTTTGTATTTATGGGTTCTTCTGGGCTTGAAAATAGCCAAGTTTCAGCAGCATTTGTTTCCAGCTGAACAGGAATCAAGAAACGGGAGAAATGTAAAGGGGAACATTTACCCCACAAGATTCTCCGACTTGTTTCTTATTTTTGTCAGTTTTCCAAACTTTTTCAGTTCGCCTGTCACTAGTTATGATCTCTCTGAATGAGCATCTATTGTAAGGGACTTTACCAGTAGTCTGTATTTCAGTATTTAAACAGAATGATTTCATAAATAGAACTGGTTTTTATTATTGTTGTTTTGTTCTCATTTTCCTTCTCATCCATAGCTTTCCTTTTCATCTGGTCCAAAAAGATCCGCACACTTAGAAATGTCCTCTCTAAAGTGTGAGTTTGTAGGTCCACAATGGATTTGTTCTTGTGTTGTAAGTGAAAAATACAAAAGCCTAGCAGCTGCCTTTGCCATCTAGAACAAGGCTGGTGGTTACCCCACAGCAAGCAGAGCAGCTCCTGGAGTAGGTGTTAAGAATGGCCTGCTGAACCAGCTCAGCAAAAATGATTTTTGCTGCAGTTCTTGGGGAGAGGAGGAAAACGGACAAAAGAAAAAGGTGCAGCCTTACAATTGCTGTAACGCAAAAAACAAAACCCCCAAAACAAACCAAAACACAACAGCCAGCAGGGCCTTTACTGTCACTGTCAGGACAGCATCTTCTGCAGCTCTTTTCAGTCCTGTGCGCATCCTCCTTTCTCAACTACAGATACACCTGTCTCAGCTTTAGACAAGTCAAGCAGATCTGAAGACACATGGACACTTCCATTTGATAGGTCTTTTACAAGCCTCCTCCTAGTCTCTTTTTATTTGCTAAGGAAACTTAGAGTTTCAGTGAGGTCGTGCTTGTCACGCTTGGGTTCAAAGCTCCCACTTGTTGCATCCATGGCAAAACTCCATCTGTGGGAGAACGTTTCTGTATAACTGATTATTAGCTTCCATGTCTTATGGTTACTGCAGGATCACTTGTGGAAGCATAATGTACATAAAATGTTAAATAAGCTGTGTTTTGAATGAAGTGGGCAAGTTAGTTTAGCAGCTCAATTACACTTGGAAGAAAGATGACCCTGATGTCATTTCCAGGAGATTCAGTGACAGTTGCTCACTTTCAGTAAAAAAAAAAAAACAAAAAACAACAAACCTGTGTTCAAGTAGACTAGTTGATGAAATCTTCCACCCTTGTATGTGCACACACAAGTGGGGACTTCACTTCTTTTCCTAGGCTGTAAATCTTGCAGAGCTGTTTAGGATGAGGGTTGGGGTTTAGGCACCACTTGCCTGCAAAAAGCTAACCTACCAGGGTGTCCAAGTGGCCTTTCCTAAATTAGGGGTGATGGAAGATGGAAAGTAATGACAAAATCCAGAACTGTGGTGCCTCCAAGGAAGCCTTAAGGTTAGACTTGAAAATTCTCATGGTTCCTGGTATGGGAGGTTGAGTGTGATGTGGCTTCAGGCAGCTGCCTTGGACGTGGTTTCTTCAAAATCAGCATCCAAAGCCTTGTGGTTAGGATTGATGTGTAGTCATGTATTTGTGTATTTGCATGAGCAAAGGTCAGAAACTGTTAGACTGTAGTAGCTTGGTTTATTTTGTGTAATCAAAGATAAGCTTAAAAAGAAAGTATTCAGTTGATTTGGTGACACCTGACACCTAAGAAACCATGAACTAGTGCAAAAGATGCCCCCTGAGCTCCCTAGTTTGGTCACAAAAATATTCTATTGGTATCAATGGTCAGTCTGAGTTTACAGGAAAGCTTGCTCAAGTACAACTTGAACATAACCAGCACAAGCCCTATCTGGAAAACTGCCCATTCCAGACCCACACCCTCCACCAGGTCATGGTTCTTTTCTGACAGCCCAAAATCAACCTGTACATGGGCAATGCTTCTCCACTTAAAAAAAAAAAATCTGAATTTGATTGTTTCTATTAAAAAACAAACAGCACAAGTCAGTGTATTGTGGTGTTTGTTTTTTGGTTTTTTTTCCAGTTGTCAGCATGAATTGCGGATTTCAGTTTATCAGTTTACTAATGTCTTAAAATAACAACAGAAAAATCTTCAGACACCATTTGACAAAAAAAAAAAAAAAAAGGAGGCAAGCTCAAAATTTTGCAGGTTGAACACAGAAAGAAAATAAATCACTCCTCCATCCCCATCGAAGGTGGAACACTTTGGTGATAGGGTTTGCAGCTGGAAAAGAGCCTGATCCTAGTAATATAGCTGGGCTATAGAACAATTAATCAGACATGGCCTTTTTGTATTGCTGCTGTGTCCTAATTTGAAATAATCAGGAAAAGCATCAGAATTTAATCACCAGAATCTTTACACAGCTTTGAGCTTTAGGAGTAAAGTAAATTAAAGACAGCTTAAAAAGGGGATAGTTTCTGAGGCTTCCTCCCCAGGGTTTGGCTCTGTGTGCACAGTGGGTGAGTGCTTTCCCATTTGCAGCACAGGGAAAATGTGACCCCAGCTTGAGAAATCAGAAGAAATAAAAAAAGAAAAAAGAAAAAAAAAAGGAAAAAAAAAAGAAGTGAAAGCTGATTATGCTAAGGAGCTGTGCATGTGTGCATGCATATGCAGGGGAAAGCTTTGGACCTGTAGCATAGTACGTTAGCATGATACATAGTGTTTCTAAATCTGCTTCTGCAGTTGAGATGTTAAAAACGATTTGATTTTTTTTTAAATATATAAAGAAAAATAAAAAAGAATAGTGGCAAAATCATGTTGAGAGGCTGAAAAAAAATTATCCCGAAGGGGCAAGTTGAGTTAAGTTTGTCACCTGCTCCTGTCTTGGAAGCCAGCGACAGTCTCTCAGCATTNTTGTGTGTTCCAAAACAGAATATTTGTATTTGAAAAAAAAAAAATCCTGAAGTGTAATTTAATCCTAAAAGAAAAAAACAAAACAAAACAAAAAACCCTAGCCTTTGTGTATATGGTAAATGTTTGTATTTTGCAGTTTCTGTTTTGCTTTTTAGATAAATAAAATGTATATGGATATTTTTAAGTCATCTTTGCTTTNCAGCGACAGTCTCTCAGCATTGCAGCATCCCAGTACTGTTCTGAAGTGCTTGTTGTTCAATAGGATGTTGTTTTTCTCCAGTGTAATGTTGTGATTGTTACCTGATAACGTTGCCAAGGACTTCACGTTGTTAAGAGGTGGTCCATCTTGTTTGATGTATTTGGCTAAAAAGCAGTGGTGGTTTTTTATTATTTAAATTCCTAGCAACTCTGACTA
>VWZY01004179.1:829245-860936 GCA_013399075.1 Chloroceryle aenea
TTTTTTTTTTTTTTCTTTCTTTCTTCTTCTTCTCCTTCCTTTGGTCTTTGAGAGGCTCAATTCTTCCTTTAAAGCTATTTATTGCAGGGCTGTTGGGTTGTACTTTGTTGGCCTTATTAAGTATTCTGGGGCTTTTGTTTTGTTGTTTTGTTTTGTTTTATTTTTGTTGTTGTTTTTTGGGGGCTTGGTTTGCTTGTTTGTTGTTTTGTTTTATAATACACGCGTGCCCAGCCCACTAAGCTGCTTGGCCCAGGTCACTATCTGGTAGCATGTCTGGCATAGGTTCACCGTGGTTCACAGCTCAGCCCCACACAGCCACCCCCCCTCAACCAGAGGGATGAGGAGAGAGTCAGAAGGGTAGCCGTGCTAAAATTCACGAGTTGGAATAAGACAGTTTAATAATTAAAAAAAAAAGAATTAAAAAATGAAAGCAGGAAAAACAAGTGATGGAAAATATTTTCTCATCACTAACTAACAATTTCCCAGGCAGTCCTCAGCAATAGCCACCCCACCCATCTCCACAGTCCCCAGTTTTATAGCTGAGCATTCCATCATATGGCGTGGGACACAGCTTTGGTCAGTTGGGATCAGCAGTCCCAGTTGTAGCCCCTCCTGATTTCTTGTGCATTCCAAGCCTACTTGCTGCAGCACAGTGGCAGCAGCATAACAGACCTTGATGCTGTGTAAGCACTGCCCTGCAAGCGCTAAAATAATCTTTGGTCATCAACAGAAGTTTGGTCTGTTTGGCTTGGGGTTTTTGTGTGTTGGTTTTTGGTTTGGGTTGGGGTTTTTTTGTGTGTGGGTTTTTGTTTTTTTTTCCCTCAGCAATGACTTAGCTTAGCATGAAGATTGGTCAGTGCTGGCCCCAACCCACAGCATTTCAGTCTTTCCCAGCTGATGGCTGTACATCACTGGGGCTTTGTTTTCTCCAGACCAATGCCTCATCAATTGCACTTGGGCATGTGCTCGGTCTTACAACAGGGTAAGAAAGTCACCCTTCTACACACCCTCCTTCCTCCCCCCCCATACACACCCTTTCTTTTCTTATTTTTTTCTTTGAATATGGAGTGCTGATGTCCTCACAAGATTGTCCCTGCAGACACCAGCTTTTCCTCCTGTCTTCATAGTGGCACGGAAAGGCAATTGCAGCTTTGAGTTACCATTGGGCTGAACTGCTCCAACTCAGTCCCTCCCCGGGCATTGTCAGCTTGGCTGCCTGGCACCACTACTGTGAGAGTTCAAACAAATCAGAAAAGCCCAAGCAGAAGCAAAAGAAAAACACAGAAAAACCCCAACATTTATTTTCCTGGTATATGGGACTGGGAATTTCAGGCTCCCTGATGGCCTGGTCAGATAAACAGTTGCAGGTTAAACCAGAGGCCTTTCAAGTGCTCATTCGAGATAGAAAGAAAAAACATGTAGATGGCTACTATTTTTTTTGCAAAGTAAAGCATTGTTGCACTGCTTAGGCCCATGCCCAGGATCAGAACCACAGCTGTCTCTATTTGGGATTTCTTCTCTTGGTTGGCTATTTTGCCAAGTGTGATTTGAGGACTTTGTCCAGTATTTCTTCTTCCATCTGCAAATCCTGCAATATCTGGCCTGCATAGCCTGATACTGGCACAGAGAGCAACTGAGACATGTCTCATGTTAAAATAAGTAAACAAGTAATTAAAAAAAGTCACTAAGTGCCACGAGTTGCTGCTGAAGGCTTTCCTGTGCCTGCCATGGGAGGTTGTCACCTTCCCACGGCTGCAGCTGAGTCCCTCAACTCAAGTCCAAGGGATGCAAGGTGATATTAGCAGGAAGCTACACTGCCCACCAAGCTGACTGGCAGCACATACCAGGGGAGCAGCACCATGATAACCTCTTGGCTGGTATATGCACTGAAACCCCCACTGGTCACGTTGCACCGGCACACATCAAACCTGCCAGCACCCCAGCGCCTTTGTTGGCAAGTCCTCCGTGCCAAACATGTGAAGGGTCTTGTTCTGAAGTCGGCACCCCAGGAGGGCAGACAGAGATGGCAGATAAGGTTTGTTTATGTGGCAATGCTTCCCCAGGTCTAACCAGGTCATACCATGCTCAGCCTCTAAAACTTCCTTCATTAGCCACTTGCCCATGAAGGATTGCAAAATCCAGCTCACCCTTTCCTTGTTGGTGAGCAGAGAGTCCCTAGACCATTAACCAGGGAACATCTCAGCCTGTGCATGGTGGGAGCATAGGGGTGCCCCAAACCTCTTTGTAAGAGCAAAGGGAAGAAATCCTTAATGCCAGGGCACAAGCAAGTACATTCTGGGTTCATGTCAGCCGTCTCTCTGGACATGCATTTTTGGAGGCAGGATGATTTGGCTCCCCAGAGTGGCTCCCCAGGGCACCTCACTATATCTGCAGGGTGCTGAGCACTCGGTGGGATACCTCTTGCCAGCACATCATCCTCCTGTGGTTTCCCAACCCATCTCCAGGGATTAAATGTAGTTTGTCAAACACTGTCACAGCCATGTCATGGCCACTATGTGCTTTGCTGCATCAATGTTCAGTCACAAAGTACCCCAGTTGTAATCCAACAAGATTTCCAGTGTGACCAAGTGAAGCTGCAAGTGATGCTGTAACTACATGCATGGGCATCTCCAGCTCTTACCACCCTGAGCTACAGCATGTCCACAGGGAGGGGAAGCAACTGACCCAAATTCCTGATGCCGGATGGTGCCAGAGGACAATCTGAGCCTCCAATCAATAGCCCTACAAGCAATGGTCCCCAGGCTCAATCTCCTGCATGCCCTCCCCTTCTTGTTTGAGGTGTCTCTTAACTGAGGGCTCACTGGCAAGTTAAAATAGGGCTGGAAGCAGAGTGTTGCTCACTATCACCCTCCAGCAGAATGGGACGCAAACCACAAGGCATTTCATTTGCTTTTATTTAATTAAAAAAAAAAAGTCAAATTCATTGCAATCCCATTTAAATACAGAGATTTACAAATAGGTCCAAAACAGGACTAAAATATTCTTTGAAATGCTGTAGTTTTAAATATTGTGCTTTCATAGATACATAAGAAAATTAGCATATAAAAATACTTTACAAGGAATACACTCTAATATATGGATAAAAATACACATTTAAGTAATGCATTTCATCTTCATATCATTCAAAATGCATAGGAAGGGATACAAGGACCAAGTTTTTCTTCCTCTTTTTTTTTTTTTTTAAAGCCTTTAATAAAAGTCTTCATTAAAAACCTGTGAGAAGCCCCAGTGAGCTTCCACTGCTCAGAATATTGCATATAAAAACACTTTCAGCTGCACTGTCAATGCTCCACAGTATCAATTATGGCACATTATCTAGTTGTGGCAGCAATGGTATGGGATATTGCATACTCAGAAGAGAAAATGGCTACAACGACAAAAAGCTGGAGGGGGCCGGGCACACGTCTGGAAAAAACACCCTGATTGTGTTGCACTATCGCGGAGGGACAGAATCGCAAAGTGGCCTGGGGACAGACGGTGGGCGGGGACAAGTCCTGGCTCAGCATAGTGACAAAATGTGTGCTGTACACCCATCCCACACCCTACACACACCACCAGCACGCAGGCAGTGAAGGAGGAACTGAAAGGGGGAGAGAGGAAAGGGGGCAGTGGTTTGACCAAGGGCTGCAGGGTCTGGCCAAGCAAGCTCCTCATCTCCACTGTGCCCAAGCCTTCCCAGGGAAAGCGATGCCAGGCTCACACCACCACTGGGACATGAACATCATCATAAAGTGCTAATACATGAAACATGACAGGCAGACGAGGAAACTGATGCGAACATCACAGCCTTTCTTCCCTGCAGGGCTGGGGGCTCTTGGGAGAGGGGGAGGGACCATGGGGAATCATGCTTGCAAAGCTATGTGGACTGGGGGTGAGCACCCAAACCTGCATGGGCACACACACCACCCAGCCCATGAGGGACACAGGGGACACAACCTCCATTGAACACAGGGCTTCTCATGCCACTGCCTGACAGGAGACAACAAGGTTTTATTAATTCAAAACATCAGGGACAGCTCTGGGAAGATCACTATTCTGCTATTTATTTGCGGACATGGGCCAGGTTTGCAAGTAAGAGATCTCCATAAAGCCCAGACAAACAAGGTGACTGAGGATTTGGGCAGGTATTGAAGGCCTTTAGTCTTGGGTACGTATGGCCTTCTGCTTTGTAGTAACAAGTCCAGCACAGGTAACCACATCACTCACAGGAATCAATGGCGAGATGGGGTGTCTCATCCCACCACAGGACAAGTCAGACCTGGTGGAAAGCACTGACAGAGCTGGCAGGAGGCAGCTGCAAATAGCAATTTTTAAACAAGAATTGCACCTAGCTACTCTCAAGCACATTCTGAAATGTTTTTAAACAGGGCTTTCCATAGGCGTGCACCAGAAGTGCAAGGCGCAGTGGAAAACAATTTATCAGGAGTGCTTAAAGGATGGAGCTGGACACAACAGAAAAGGAAAGGCGCTTCAGTCTTGCTGTATGTGATTAACTGAGCAAATAAGAAATGTAATAGCACCATGTGTGTTTATAGGATGGCCAAGGCCTTCAAGATGAGGAGGGTATTGGTGGCAGGATCCCATGCACTTTGACAGCCAGAGCGCAGGGAGATGCTCTGACACAGGGAATGGCTGTGGATGCTCCTTCTTCCCATCAGCAGCTCTTCCCATTGCCAGCACTGCCCAAGATGCACATCCAGCTCTGACGTTCCCAGCAATATTTGGCAGTCTACAGGCTCACTGAGGACCCCACTCCCCACTTGCCGGTTACGGAACACAGAGCGTTTACAAATACCAGTGCAAAAAACAGGAAAAACACCCCAAATACCACAATGGCTCAAGAGGAGGCCCATGGCACCTTCTGTTCTACTCCTTCTGCTCAGAGCGTCTGGATGCTCGCCTTGACCTCAGCACCACAGGCCAGCTGTGCCGGCAGCTCTCTGTTCCCCTCCTGGGGAGCGTTGGTGGCCAGTGCCAGGGGGTTTCGGCTAATCACCAGGTCCAGCTTATCTCCAGCCTCCGAAATCAGGGGAACAGCCAGACAGCAGTCAAAGTCTCTCGTTCGGACGCAGTTTACCTGCCGGGATGGATTTAAGATGTGCCATGGGGAGGAACAACAGAAAGACCATGTTTGTTAGTCAGAAAAATGCAAGGATGGTGCTAAACCTACACCTGTGTAAACACACAGCTCTTGGGGGTCTCCGATTGTGAGTTCACAGCAGAGCAGGGACATCCCTTCAGGCTGAGCACATCCTTCCCTATCTGAAAAATGATGCAAGAACTGGTAGAGGAATGGAAGAAAAAACAGTGTGGATCTGGTGTGAACCGTGACCCCCAGTGTCTGAGGCAGCATTACAAGTATTAAACCCTGCAGGGCTCAAAACCAGTTCTCCAGTTCAAGCCTGTAGGAAAAAGGTTGCCATTTTCCATGATTTTTTTGCCATCATGGCTTTTACTGACCTTAAATTTGTCAGGGTTTTCAGGGTCTAGAAAACAAATACAGTTCAGACCCTGAGGCTCCTGTCAACCATTTTCCAGCTCAGTCAACAGTAAATTGAGTATATATGGAGCAGTTTCTGTTTCTCCTCTCCCCATTTACATCCTTCATTTCAGAGAAGCCCAAATACATTTAACATGGGCTCAGAAGGTGGCTGCAAATTTTCTCTGCAGCATCCAGCAGTGAAAGTACTTTTACTGCTGTCTCTTCCAGACCTTCAAGCACATTTCCAGGCTGGGTCACCTGCAAGAACCACCCCAGCTCTCTTGCCTACAAACACCACAGTATCTGGGCTTGGTGCCACAACAGCTCTGGGATGGAGGGGGCTGGCAAACAGCATGCAGAGGGGAAGCAGGGAAGCGAGAAAGGAATTTCCCACCCACCTTTGGAGCAAACATAACCCCTGGAGCCAGGCTTCCTTCTCTGGGTAAGAGCTAGATGACTCCATGCAACCCTTCCATTCAAAGCATTTTTCCAGCATTACTGCATGCCCACAGAGCTGAGCTCTGTGGCAGTAGCCATGTCTCTCTGCCCTAGCTAGTGTCCACACAGTTGACCCAAATACTGCCCTTTACAGCACAGTAACTAAGGACAATTTCTAGACAACATGTGGACAAGGAGAGGTAACCCATCAGCTTGCTATGCCTTTGCTCTACACCGACCAGGCAATCCAGTGGAGAAGCACCATCAGTGGAATGCCATGCTCCAGCTAATCCATCCAGCCAAGAGCCAGAGGGTGTCTTACAGCAAGGACGGGGTGTTTCGTTGACCTTCAGGCACATCATCACGCCCAGCAGCAGCAGCACTGTGAAGCATCCTCAGCAACGCATCTCTGTACTACTTGATGGCAATTGCCTGTACCAGGTCTGCAATCCCTCATTCACAGCTCCACATGTCAACACGATAGCAATTGTTTCTTCTTCTTGTAGGTGCAAGCCTTGCAGCACAGCATGTGGAAGGGGGTGTTGAAAAGTCTCCTCACCGCTCTGCTTAGGATTTTGGGCACACCTCCCAGAGCACTTGGCGCTCTCAAGAAGTGACACATCCAACATTCAACAGAAAGGCAGCCCAGAGCCTAATTAGCTTCTTGTTCATTCTTGCACCATCTTTTATTTGAAGCCGAGAAAGAATAATTGTATAGCAGCCAACTGGCTATAGACCATAACAGGCTTAAACAAGGTTCCCCACAGTGCTGCCAGTTCTCCAGTTACCTGATGTACATAATATACTGGCTCTAATCCTACTGCTCACAACCCCCACCTAGAAATTAGTAATACTAAACATCTTTCTGAGTGTTTCCAAATATGGCCATAATATCTGCATGTCCAAATGGTGGCAATTTTTGATTTTTGGGTTGCACCTTTATACAGTTGCTGTCTGAGTTGCCCCAAAGTTAAATTGGTTTTCATCCATATAAAGCTTCTCTCCAAACTCCAAAATTCATCATGCTCTTACTGTTCCTCTGGTAGTCTGATATGTTCAGGTCACACTTATTACAGACTGTGATTCTTCTGCATCCTCTATTTTAGATCAAGAATCTTTCAAAGAAAAGTATCCAAGAACAACATTTTGCTTGAAGGATATTTCCTAGAAAACTCTTTTAGTTGTCAAAGGCATGCATAGGACTTCATGAACACCACTTCACTCCACATGGAGCTTCGTGGGAACACATATTGGTCAACACAGCATAGGTCATCCAAAAATCACCCTCTTACAGGACAGGAAAAGGACTGAGGGTAAGGAGAGGAAGCAACACAACTTTTTGGTTGTTTTGAGCTGCCCAAGCTCAAAAAGGCCAGTACCAGGACAGGCTGGAATAAGTGTAACATAGGGGTACCGCCTGGGGGTACTACCTAGTGATTTCTCACTGTAAAACACAGATCTCATTGAGTGCTCGGTGGCTAAGAGCTCACCTAGTTGGCTAACTATTACCTTTCATTAAAGTTAGTGCTGCCATGGATGAGTCTCATTTCTCTCTTCCTCTCAGCCACTCATTCACTCCGTCCCAGCCTCCAGAACTGCATTTTGCATTTATTACCTGAAGCACTCTGTCATATGGCTTGAGGCCACACTGATCTGCTGGTCCATCCGGACGGACCATATTAACATAGACACCTTTCTCTAACAGGCCATCTGACACGCTGAATCCAAAGTCTTCGCTGTCCGGGTCTTTGTGGAGAGTCATCTGGAGGAGCAGAAACAGAAACACATCTAAACTTCTCCATATTATTCATGAGTTCTTTTCAGAAAATTTGTATCAGTAAGTGCTGATGTACTGAGGATAAGAAATAGGTAATCTGATCACCTTTCACTTGAGCACATCACACTTTGGCCTCATCTAAAGTAGGGGTGCACTGCTGGAAGGGTTATCTTGCCATGGGGCAACACTGGGAGCCAGGGACAGCGATTCCCCAACACAACCAAAATCTGCCTTTGCCTCCCATGAACTGGGAGGCTCTAACTCCATCACTGTGCTCTTGGCTGGGTGGGCGTCATGAATGGGTGGTCCTTGGGAAGGATAGTGCCCATGATGATACACAGGAGCAGTCCACCTGGCCTCAACCTCACCTCCAAACACAGCCAACATCAGATGCTCCAGCGGAATGAAGAGTCACCCTATAACGTGCCTAACTACACAGCTCTCCTCCTTCAGGTACAAAGGGGTTGTATTTAAAGACACATTTGCCATGTCCTGAAAGCTAAGAGCAGATCAAATATGAAAAAGATGTTTTTTCCAGCTACTGTAACTGCAGGTTTCATTCTAAAGTCACACTAGGAAAGGCCAAGGCAATTAAAATTTCTGAAACTTTTCCAGCTCCTTTCCCTGCTTTCATTCTGCATCAGCAGCTTTTACAGCTAATTACTTTTTTTCTAATGACTGTTGTCTTGCACCATGCTTTTACTGGCTACATTCATCTGGGTACTGAATTCAAACAAGTATCCCATCACTGAAATCCTTCCATTTGCACCCCTTCAGGAAGGCTGGGAGTGGAGTGGAAAGAGAGGGGAAAATAATTTTTTTATAAGAAAAGTGGCCTCCTCAATGGAATGTGTCACCAGAAAAGGGTTGATGGGTCTCCATGGGGCTGTATTTTGAACTCTGTCACTTGTATAGGCAGCACACTTGTATCTGCAGCACCAGCTAATGAACTCCAGAACACAAGGACTCAGAAATCTCATATGATAAACAGCAAAACACAGGTTTGAACCTCACTGAAGCACGGCAGCTAAATCCCATTACTCTTCTGAAGAGACCCCTTCATCTCAATCTGACCCTCTGGAAACCTTTACTGCAGACTTTGGGGCCAGGGGGGCAGCTTTAGATAAGGAACATTTTCTGGGGGTCCCTCTGTAAAAAGGAGATTTTCTACAAGGTTGCAAAGCTTCTTCAACTTTAACCCTTGAGGTACTGAGGTGCCACAGCCAGTCCAAACCTTGGCAACACAGACCTTGTGAAACTCAAGGGGGGTAGGGGACATGATTTCTTGCATCTCCTTCTCGATCTTCTTCATGTCCAGGTTCCTCTCATTCTTCTTGGCAGGGGAGCTGCTGCTCTCAGTCTGTCTGTCATCACAGCTGGAGTTTGCTTTCCTCAATGGGCTCAGTCCTGATGGGTTGACAGAGTCCAAGAGCAGCTTGCTGCCCTCCAGGCCCAAGTTGTGTACACTCCCTGTCATGATGGATGCCTGCAGGTGAGGGCAGAAAGTCAATCTGTTAAGTGAGCAGCAGGAAGAGATGGACCATGAAGCAACAAAACTGACACAGACAACAAGAGGGCACCATTGTTCTCATTAATCAGAAAGTAAGTACCCAGAATCTTTCAATTAGCTATAAAAGGACAGGTCTATCACTGACCTGCTGTGTGCTCTCTACCTCTACCCCAAGTGGAGCTTTATTTCAGAAGGAAGCATTTGTGAGGCATCTCCTCTATGATTCCTTATTTTTTGATGACCCCTTCTATACAAACAGGGACAAACAGGCCTCATCTTGTGCAGGAACCCCCTTGGTAGTTAAGAAGGATGAACATCCTGATCTCAGAGGACTCCCAAAGGAACCAGTGACTGCCTGGTTCTCTAGCCTATCCCTTTAGGCTGCAGCTCAGCATCAGCATTGCACAGTGCTGGCAATGGTCCAGGGTAGTCAATACCTTGGACTCCACTGAGGCAAATTCAGCAGAGAAATCAGGATTTTATCTGTCAGTAAATGGGAGCTGTCATTGAGCAAAACTGAGTTAAAAATACAAAATTAAGTAGTATTTAAGTCTGGACATCCTTGATAGCATCCATTAAAAGATGCCCCTAAGTAGATTCTACTCCATTTGGCAATGCTTTTCACTAATGAGATTACATTGATCAAAGCTAACGAAGGAGTCAAGAATCCAGTCTGTGGAACCTCAACTGGCTCCAGGTCATGGAGTCCATTTAAACAACATAATGAAAACTGTCATTTCAAAGTTCAGGCTCCAAGGGTCTGCAGACCCATTAAATGTCAAAAGGTAGAAGAAAGAATAGGAAAGGTAGGGAGCAGATAGCAAAATTCTGCAACGCTAACCATGGCAAGTCAGAAAGCAATTGCTCTTGTGCACAGAAGAAACATCATCTGACCAAATCTCTAATCACAGCCCTCCAGCTCTTTGCTTCAAGGTGGAACAAAGACAAATAAAGTGAATTCTGATGTCAGTATGGAAATGCCAGCCCTAGCTACATTATTCCAAGCAGGGATGGATAAAATATGGAAAACCTTTTAGTTTGCACTTTTCAGGTCTTCATGCAAAAATGACTTAACAGCCCAAGTTTGGACAAAACTCAAATACCTGCTACATGTTGAAAGGACATTTGACTTACCACACTTGAAATGTAGGTTAACAAACAGCAGTACAGCCAAATAGGGTACATTTGTTCACTGACCTCAGGCAGCCTCAGCACCCCCCAGGACTCTGTGCCGTGCTGTGCAACACCAGCAAGAACAGAAAGGTCTCTGCACGTTGTGTTACTGTCCTCCCTCATGTGTTGCAAACAACATAACTGGCCAGTACCCAACAATATTCAACTCCTTCCCATCTTTCAGGTATTCAAATACTCTTTACAGCTCCATAAGCAATTCACTAGGTGCTCTGGCTTAACTTCAAGCAGCAGACAGGGCAATTCTGGACTTCTCCTGCATGTGGCTGCCCCTAATTATTTTCCCCAATGTCTTGTATGCCCTCAGTGCAAACTGTGGACATGGACTGCACTAGACATACAGGGAAAAGTCTGCTTCTACCCTGACCCCATAGACCGGGTTTCTACTCTGTGTGAACTGTTTTCCAGTCTACCTTGGGTCATCCTGCATGANAAAATCCCGCACAAAAAAATATCAAATCTGTGACTGTCATAAAATCATAGGAGACCAGGAGCTGGGGCTTAGAAACCTGTGATACAGCACAAGCCCCAGTGAGTGTTGCACATCCTACACCACACCTCAGGAAGCCTGGGAACACGGAGAGAGAGGAACAGATCAGTGGTACTTCGGATTCAATAAAAGGGGAGTTGAAACCCATTAGACTTCTGCTAAAAAACCAACACTTTTTTTTTTTTGTCACAAGAACTCTCCACACCAGGGGTGCACAGCTTTTTGTAAAGTTTCTTTACATTTTTAAAGCACTGCTAAAACTGTCAAAGCTCCAAAGCCTTAAAAACAGCATGAATCAAAAGCCCACATGTCTCTACATCACAGATCCCTAGAAAAGGAAAAGGATCATGCAGACAGATATTTCTCTATCCTGGCGTATCACAGTAGGCCAACAAATCCCTTCATTCACATTCAGCCATTACGTAGAAGCATTATTTCAGAGGGGTACTTTTTCATAAGCAGTCAACAGAAAGGTCGAGAACAGCTGCCCAAACGCATTTCTAAATGCATTCAGGGCCAGGAAATAAGTGTTCAAGGGAAGAAGTTATAGTTTGTGGGGGCTGTGTGCTGGGGGTTTTTTAAGTCAGCATTGTCTTAAGCAGTTAAGATAATAAATATACCATTTCGTGCTTCTGCACGATAAATTCAATTCACATTTCCTCCCCTACTTACAGTTGTTAAGGATCAAGGAGGAAAGAACAATTAGTAAGCCCCTTGTCACCACACAGACCAAAACAGGACTTTCCTTTTCCACCTCCAATTATTCAAAAATTGACTTTTTTCTCTGAAGCCTAAGTAACATGCAATTGTGCATAAAACCAGTCCCACTGGGCATGATGGAGGGCATGACCCAGTGAGCTCTCCCCAGGCTTCTGCACCCAGAAGGCAGTGGGGGAGAGATGGACTCACAGGGTCCTGCTCCTTCTGTTGGGCTGCAGGAGCTGAACTGGGGAGGGGAGCAGCACAGGTCCCATCCTGACAGGTAGGTGTGCTTCCCGCTGCTCAACATTCTCAAGGGAGGCCTTCATTTGCATCCCACAGCTTAGAAATCCAGGCTCCTTATCCCATAACCGGACACAATAACATGACCTCCAAAGCATTTTGGATAAAGAAAAGAGAAAGTGGTTTGTGAAGAGAGGAAACACCTTTATTTCTGCAGGAAGCAATTACTTTCTCTGATTTTTCCACAGGGAAGGCTGGCTGAAAAGCTTCCAATTACCTATTTCACTGAAACAGCTTCCGGCAGAGTGACAGCTGAATGCAAGATGTATGTCAGGCCTGTCCATATTTGAAACAAGCCAAGGCTTCAGTCCCAGTGGGGTTTTGGGGGCTCCTTTTGCTTGGCCTTTAAGTGCTTTAGACTGGCAATATCTTTCCAAGCAGAGGGTTTACCATTTGACAGGGAAGGTTTGCCAACAGTCACGTGAAGACTGTCAGCCAGCAACAGTTTGCAAAAAGAGAGTAGAGTTCCTGGTGGGTTAGGCATTGGCTCAGGGAAAAAGTGCACACAAACTGTCTAATGAGATATAGTTATCCATTAGCACAAACACTGACACGGATTAAACTCGAACCCTTCTTCACATCAGCAGCAACACAGGGATGCTACGGGCAATTAACAAATCTGGACAAACAGTCTCACATTTATGGCAAGGACAAAACAGTCAGAGCAGCATCAAATTCAGAAAGTCATTTACCTCAATCTCCCTCAAAAGTTCAGACTGGCCACATGTTTCCAAATCCTCCAAAGCTTCTCCAAAAACACGCCAAAAACTATCCTCATGAGTGGTCTCAAGGCCATTTTGGCGGTTGGGGTATCTGTTGTAATGTAGGAACCAAACATTGTCAGCACTCTTCTGCAGCGGGATGAAAGCCGCAAGGCTACAGCAAGTGTCTCACCAGTAAAAGCAGACTTGAAGAGTCTTCATATACAAAAGCAAACAATATGAACTTTTCAGACAAGAGTCCGAATACGAGACCTCCATGCATTTACTAATAGGGCAAGCGTCCTTCAAAGGAAGAATTAAGTTGGTGTAGTAACGTCAAAGTTCAAAGGGTAAATTAAAAAGTGCCTGTAGGAAGATTGTAGGTTTAGGAAGACGTTTTGGTGAAATAGAGAAGTGAAAGAAATAAGGATGCGTTATGGGTAAACCAGGAGCCTCAGAGACTGTTAGTACAAAGGCTGATGGGATAGAGCTCAGATCTGAGACACAGAACACCTGAGAAGAGAGAGAAAAACACAGAGGGTAACAGACATGGTGAGAAAATGATAAATACATTAGGTCTCTATGAGAGTAAATAATGCAAAGATGTATATAAAAATGATTGCCCTGGGCTGGACAAGCAAACATACACTACAGCCAGCAATATTGACAATGTCACGTATAACCCATACAAACCGAGATTCATTTGCTTTGGGGCAGATAGGGAACTGAGCTGTTACTTTCAGGAGGTCACTTTTTTTTTCTTCTATATCACAGTTATGGCACTTAAAAGCTGTGTAATGATTGCCACCAGGTCTATCTACTACAGAGAATAAGGATAGAGACAACTTCTCTCAAGCTGGTACAAACATGTGTTAACATAAACACCATATGCATCTTGCTGGGGCTTCTGCCATTTCCCACACTGGCAGTTTCAGCATCTCTGATCTCCAACCCCAAGCCAGGGTCAATTCTTGGACTTCCAAAGCACATAGCAATTAAACACACTGAAGTCCTTTGGACAAGCCAGAGAAGTAGGTGACACTGGACAGCACTTACAGAACACCAGACTGTGCAAAACTCAGACCATCAACACTCAGTTTAACAGGAACCTCTTGAATGAAACTCTCTGTGGTGTTAAATCAAGGTGATAATAAACCCACTGATGTGTCATGGGGACTGACCCCAAGGGAACAGCAAGATTAGAGCAGCCCTAACATATCTTCTACACATATTAGGAGCTGCATGGATGAGGCTCCACCTCTGGAACAGCTGGCAGCATCTAGCATGGCTTAATGGTCATCAGTGCTGCAAACAGGAAGGGACACATCCACCAGAACCACTTAGCAAAGTCAAAACATTTTACTTGAGTACAAGGCAAAGAAAGGCTGGCCTTCAATAAATATATAATGGTGCCTTGGGCTATTAATAGAGCTTTTTCCAGCTCTCTAGTAACTGCACACACTTTGTTTTTCATCCACTGGTTTAAATGGGAGTCTGTAACAGGCATAAACTCAAACACACGCACGCTTTCGCTCCTTGTAGGATTGTGGCCTGCCTGGAGAGATCAGTGTCTGACATGGCTTACTGTATTTTAAATTCATCCCCTGCTTTTCATCATCTTTTAAAGGACAGTAGCCTTTACACAGGACAGAAAGGTCAAACAAACACCCAGCAAGACTTTATAAAAACAAACCAAAATTTCCCACCAAAAGGAATTTTTGATTCTTTTGCCTTACTCATTTCCTTCCCCTGCTCCCAGGTTCCCAAAGAGGCAAACGTCCCTTTCAGTTACCAGTTTCTTGCCTCTCAGATTAGCAATATAACAAACACATCCAGGAGGTGGATGAATCAGTACAGACCCTCACACCCCTGGGTCAGCAGGTTTTTCCAGGCTAAAGGCAGCCAGGGTTAGAGACATTTTGGTTTTCCCCCTAATAAAAAGGGCTCAGCGGCATGAAACATTTCACTTGCACTTTGACACCCGGGCTCAGAGCCCTCATTAGGGACATGTGGGGCTTCAAGCACTCAGATTTGCTAACTTCAGCTGTCGGTGGCCTTGCTGGTTGGGCCATGAGGGATCAACGACCTCTGTGAGCTGGCTCTAGCTGAGAGGCAAAACAAGAACAAAGTCTCCGCACTGCCAGCCTTCCTGCCAGTTTGATCATCTTTAAATAGGTGGAAATGGCCATGAGATGTTCTAAGGGGTTTGTTTGGACAAACAAAAGTTAAGGAAAAAAATAAGAAAAAGAAGAACCGACAGTAACAACACGACACACACAGCTATGGGGACTCTGCAGGACGTCGAGGGGAGGGTTAGTTACAAAGCAATGAGACTTTTCTACCATGTGTGGCTCAGCAAGGGGCAGCCTCTGGCCAGGGCAGATCCAGCAAGGTTTTCACCCAAAGCAAGGGGCAGCTGTAGCCTCCTCCATGGGCTCAGGAGGTGTTGCAGGATTTCTCCCATGCTAGCTGAGCCAGGGGATTAACTCAGCCATGCTCACTCTGCATGGCCTTGTTTGTGGTGTTGATAGAACCAAAGTGTGATGGAGAGAGACGTTCAACCACAGCTTTGGGAGATTTTAACTTGGACATGCAACCAACTGGTCCCCCAAGAGCTTTGGTTGGCTTTCTTTTTTGTTTTGTGGCATTAAGCTGTTGTGAAGCTGCACCAGAACTCAAAAAAGCCTGACCAACACATGCAGGGACAGCCCTGACCATAACTATTACTGCACCTAAGCTATAAAATACTGTAGCCTTTACATGGCAGGAGTATGAGATGTGGTAAGAACCTGTCATCCCTGCAGCTGAGACTGCCCTGACTGCGATACAAATGTTGCCTGGCCATAGCAAAGATGCTACAGAGAGTAGGTTACCAGGGTAACCTGCCAATGTGCAGGTGGTTCCACAGAGTGGGTCACCACTCGCTGCTGGCTGCCTGACGCTGAGATGGGGACATTGCTGGCTGCTCCATCACATTCCCATGCCCTCTAGTCCCTGTGCAGTGAAACCCACATTTTTGGACATGCCTCTCTGCCTCCTCCCACCCTTCCATACCTGCTGGGCTTGTCCCAGTCATCTTCACTGAAGCTTCCATCCATGTAGGGGTAGTTTTTCCTAGGGTCCCCTGGAGGTGTGCTGCTCTTTTGTCTGCTGTGTCTCCATTCATGTGGATGAAGGGCTATGCCTGCAGCCTGAGATATGTACGTACCTAGGGAAAGCAAGAGGTGGTGGAGAGAGAGAGAGAGGATAATACCCAGTCAGAAAAACCAGATGGAGTAAGTCATGCTGCATCAGGAGAGCCTCCTTTCCTAAGTCCTAAACCTGAGGCCATATGGAATGCATACTGCTTCCATATCAGTCATCCAAAACAGTTTATTATTCCATCTTGTCTTGCTTTAACCAAAGCAGCTTCTCAGGATATAAGGTGTCCCATTTCTCCTTTGCTCCCCCACTTCTGAGTAGTTTTGTGGCATGGGTTGCATCTGGGATCCACAGACTTGTGACTACATGTACCCACAGATGTAGATCCTACCACCAGCGAGCTTCCAACCTTGGTAAACAACTCCTGTTTCCACACTGAACCCAACAGAAATTGTTCTGTTGAAGCAGCCACCTTTAAATACAGTGTAAAGAGAAGATGCTGCCAAGTTTCCCTCAGCATGCCCAACCTCATTTGTTTTGAAGGATCTGAAGGCCTGACCTCCATTAGGAAAAAAGAAATAATCTTTATTTAGATTCTTAACTCCGTCTGTGGGACTTAATGAATAGCACACACACAAAAAAAGTAATAGGATATCAAAGGACAGCAGCAAAGAAACTGTATCCAGAGCAGCCAGAGGCAAAAGTCTCCTTTCAACAAGCATAACGGTGCTGAGGGTACCTGGTCACAGTCACCCACTCCAGTGTGCTCAGCGGTGGTAAATGGGGAAGAGTCAACCCTGATTTTGAGAGCTGTCACAGTTCCTGCAGGCAGCAGGGCCTTCCCATGTCTTTGGGATCAGCTGGTGGAGGTACAGAAAACTGCTTCAGGGACATGTGTGCAAAAGGCAAGGAACAAGAGGAAAAACTCTGCTGACTTGAGAGAAGGGGAGGCTCAACTGTGTCACATTTGACAGGAGATCAATATGGACTGTTAGGATGAAATCAGACAAGTTTCACTACATCTCCCCCCGTGGACTTTTCCATAATATAGCATTTTACCCCAGAAATGCAAATCCATCACTACCAAGTCACAAGATCTCTGGGTCTCATGAGGAGCTGCCTGTACAGAAACCTTGCAAAACAGAGCATTCCTCAGCAGTGTCAGTGCTGTCTGCAGTGGAAATAAATCTCCCAAGACCCCTGCCCATCTCCTCCTGCTCATTCCATGTTTCAGAGAAATACTCACAGCCTTTCCAAGAAACATCGTATGCTTCCATCACACACTGTGCCAAGCAAACAGGAAGAGGTAATGGAGAAACACGTAATTAAGGGAGACTTGACCTCCCAAAGAGCACTGGAAATACCCAAAGACAATGCCAGCACTTTCTTTGAAAATGCCAAGACCTGTTATTTCCCTTAGCTGAGCGTTTCCTCTATGTGTTTTTAAAGGTTAGACTGCTCTGGAGAGAGCCCCAGAAAAGTTCCTGCCAACGTCTTAAAGCATTTGCTGCCTGCCAGAGCAGAACAAGTTCCCTGGATGCAGGTTCCTGCAGTAGGTGCAGCAGATTTGGACTGGATGCAGACGGAAAGGCACTGCAAGGCTATGTGTACAGAGCCATCACTTTCGTGCCACTGGTTTCACCTTTTCCTTCCAGTGAGGTGGTCTGGATCCCTGGGATTCAGAGCCACCTGGCGGCATGTTCCGACAAAGCCCAGAACAGCTCCCTCGCCCAAACCCTTCACTGAGTGGTTTCCTAAAGCTGTGGATGAAGCTAAAACCAACAGGGCTACATAGCCCAATCCAGAATTCTCCATTTGGGGTGTAAACTCCGATTTCCAGTCTCTGTGCATCCCTGTGCATGCCATGGGCAACCCACTCTATGTGTCCTCTCAACCTCCAATATCCCCCTTCCCAGCTAGCACAGGCATGCAGATAAATAATTACCAGGGAAGATGAGAGAGCCCCCAAAGCAAAGCTGCAGCCTATGGATGTTGGGCAACTTGGCAACAACCCCACTCCCCAGGGCTCTGTGCTCAATTACTCGTTCTCTATTTACTGGTAAAAGCAATTGCTCTACTATACCCAGTGTCCAACATTCAATTAGATGGAGAAGGATTGCAGCATTAGAAAGGCCAGGGGATTCCTCCTTAATGAAGCCTCCAGTCCCAACTGCACTCCCAAATTAAGACTTTAGACCAACAGAAGCTGAAGAAAGATGCAGATGTGCTGGAAGAGAGACCTGTACGGTGCTGTCCTTTGAAATTCCCTAAGTCAGATCACAGTGAGCACCAGCACGCGCCTGGCTCAGCACACCAAAGGTACTTTGCAGGGGTGGCCCTGCAGCACCCCTCCCTTTTTCACATTCTGTTCCGGACAGTAGTCTTTTCTCCATTTCCTTTTGCGGAGGTGATTCGGGGTTTTGTTTTGTTTCAACATGGGCTAATACTAGCTTATGTCACTAAATCTGAACTGGAATAACTATTTTCCAGTGCTTTTCTCCAAGTAAAAATCTATTCCCATGACTAGAGCTTTCTCCATTCCAATTCCAAATGTCTGCCAGAAGCCACAGCTGAATAAACCTGGCCTCAAAGACATGTGTTCATCTGATCACTCACTAGAGAATTAGAGATACTTTCTTGTAGTATTACCTTAATTATTTTGTTAAGTGAGTGCTTCGAGTCACAAGACATTTTTGTGGATTTTAAAACAACATGAAGAGGATTAATATGTCCTACGTGGCCTCTCTGGAGAATTAAAAGTGAACTATGGACCAAATATTCTTTAAGACATACGGCCAGTGAATACTTCCTCTGATTATGTGAATTATAAAGTGCTGTAATGGTTTTGAAAATGCTGTGAACATTATGGTGCTATATAAGCCAGAAAAAAATGTGCCAATAAAAACTTAAAACAGATACATCAACTCAGAGCACCACATGAGTGCATTTTAAAATACATTTTGTTCCTTGCTGAAAGGAAAAAGCCATGCAAATGTGGTCAGACCACGGGCTTCATCTCATGTTCAGTCTCCAGACAGGTTCAGAGGCTCTGCCTGTCTTCACCTCGTCCAGTGACCCTTAAGAAAAGACAGCCGTGGCTTACCTTGGCTCCCATACCCAGCATCAATGCCGGAGCCATCCCAGGACTCCATAGCACTGTCCACGCTTGGAATGGTGGTGGAGTATATCTCAGATAGCTTGCTAGTTTTTTGTGAGTCCGTCAGTTCATCTTCTGGGTCGCTCACTTCATTTATACTCCCCGACTTCTTAGTATAGAATTCTGAAACCAGAACATGCTGCTTTAGCAGGCATGAAGATTAAACCTTGGGGAAAGGCTTATGATGACATGAGAGCAAGCCCAGGTGCTGTAAGTCTTTTGAAGTACCTCTTTAGCTCTTTCAAAGTAGCTGAGAAATGCCTGTGCAATACAGTTGAAAGGATTTAATGCAGTAGTCTTATCTCAGGCTGAATCAAGAAAAAAAATGCATTTCTGAGGTTTTAGCACATGGAATATAAGCAGCAACCATGGGCATTTGAGGATTCCCAAATATGAGAGAGTTGGGGCCTAATCTCAATTCACAAGCACATCTTCCTGTGCCTTTGGAAGCTTCTTCCAAACTGCCTTGCCCAGAGAAGTGTTGGTCGCTACAAGCAATGGCCCATAGCTTCTCTGGTCTCAGATGGACTCCTTTTCGCTCAGAGCAGCATCTGGTCAGGGTTGTTGGCTGCAAACTTTCTGTTATAAGCACATGAGATACCAGTAACAACGCAACCTGGTCCCAAACTATTGCAGCTGAAGTTACAGCCCCATTCCAATATTGTACAACCTTGTATCAATTCAAAGCTAATCACCACCTCTCCAGAGCCTCCCATGCAGGCTCATGACAATGGTGGAATTCCTGGGCCTGATCTTTTGAAGCTGAATTTCCTCTGATTACTGATTGGAAAATGGAAAGCTGAATGTGGATGATGAAACTCAGACATTCCCTTTCATTATTTTAGCAATAATAGGCCTTTATTATCATTATATCAAATTCCCTTTCAGGCAAAAGCTATGCAAGGAATGGTTTCTCAGCACAAGCATTTCTTTGTACTGAATATTTTAAGGTCCTCGTTGATTAGATATCCTGTTAGCCATCCACTCCCTGAATCTCTGACTCTCAGAGGCTGGGATAAAAGGCCCTCTGAAAGTCTGCATTTGTTAGTGAGGACAGATTATTTTACCAAACAAAGCCCAGTGTCCTTAAAGTCCCTATTTTCCAAGCATTCGGAAGATTGCTCACCATGATTAACTCAAGATTACCTTGAAATTTCAATTACACCTGCTTCATTCTCAGAATGATTAACAAGTCTCCAACTGGCACTTGCATGTCAATTTTTTCAGCAAGTGTCTGTGATAATGCTAAGTGTTGGGGGGGGGGGGGTGGGAAGAGAATATTTCAGACCAAGGATCAAGACACTTGGCTGCAGGAAGGGAGGCGGGTTCCTTGAAAAGGAATCAATTCCCCAGATCTAGTTCTATTCACTAAGTCCACACTCCCTNATCAGGAGAGCCTCCTTTCCTAAGTCCTAAACCTGAGGCCATATGGAATGCATACTGCTTCCATATCAGTCATCCAAAACAGTTTATTATTCCATCTTGTCTTGCTTTAACCAAAGCAGCTTCTCAGGATATAAGGTGTCCCATTTCTCCTTTGCTCCCCCACTTCTGAGTAGTTTTGTGGCATGGGTTGCATCTGGGATCCACAGACTTGTGACTACATGTACCCACAGATGTAGATCCTACCACCAGCGAGCTTCCAACCTTGGTAAACAACTCCTGTTTCCACACTGAACCCAACAGAAATTGTTCTGTTGAAGCAGCCACCTTTAAATACAGTGTAAAGAGAAGATGCTGCCAAGTTTCCCTCAGCATGCCCAACCTCATTTGTTTTGAAGGATCTGAAGGCCTGACCTCCATTAGGAAAAAAGAAATAATCTTTATTTAGATTCTTAACTCCGTCTGTGGGACTTAATGAATAGCACACACACAAAAAAAGTAATAGGATATCAAAGGACAGCAGCAAAGAAACTGTATCCAGAGCAGCCAGAGGCAAAAGTCTCCTTTCAACAAGCATAACGGTGCTGAGGGTACCTGGTCACAGTCACCCACTCCAGTGTGCTCAGCGGTGGTAAATGGGGAAGAGTCAACCCTGATTTTGAGAGCTGTCACAGTTCCTGCAGGCAGCAGGGCCTTCCCATGTCTTTGGGATCAGCTGGTGGAGGTACAGAAAACTGCTTCAGGGACATGTGTGCAAAAGGCAAGGAACAAGAGGAAAAACTCTGCTGACTTGAGAGAAGGGGAGGCTCAACTGTGTCACATTTGACAGGAGATCAATATGGACTGTTAGGATGAAATCAGACAAGTTTCACTACATCTCCCCCCGTGGACTTTTCCATAATATAGCATTTTACCCCAGAAATGCAAATCCATCACTACCAAGTCACAAGATCTCTGGGTCTCATGAGGAGCTGCCTGTACAGAAACCTTGCAAAACAGAGCATTCCTCAGCAGTGTCAGTGCTGTCTGCAGTGGAAATAAATCTCCCAAGACCCCTGCCCATCTCCTCCTGCTCATTCCATGTTTCAGAGAAATACTCACAGCCTTTCCAAGAAACATCGTATGCTTCCATCACACACTGTGCCAAGCAAACAGGAAGAGGTAATGGAGAAACACGTAATTAAGGGAGACTTGACCTCCCAAAGAGCACTGGAAATACCCAAAGACAATGCCAGCACTTTCTTTGAAAATGCCAAGACCTGTTATTTCCCTTAGCTGAGCGTTTCCTCTATGTGTTTTTAAAGGTTAGACTGCTCTGGAGAGAGCCCCAGAAAAGTTCCTGCCAACGTCTTAAAGCATTTGCTGCCTGCCAGAGCAGAACAAGTTCCCTGGATGCAGGTTCCTGCAGTAGGTGCAGCAGATTTGGACTGGATGCAGACGGAAAGGCACTGCAAGGCTATGTGTACAGAGCCATCACTTTCGTGCCACTGGTTTCACCTTTTCCTTCCAGTGAGGTGGTCTGGATCCCTGGGATTCAGAGCCACCTGGCGGCATGTTCCGACAAAGCCCAGAACAGCTCCCTCGCCCAAACCCTTCACTGAGTGGTTTCCTAAAGCTGTGGATGAAGCTAAAACCAACAGGGCTACATAGCCCAATCCAGAATTCTCCATTTGGGGTGTAAACTCCGATTTCCAGTCTCTGTGCATCCCTGTGCATGCCATGGGCAACCCACTCTATGTGTCCTCTCAACCTCCAATATCCCCCTTCCCAGCTAGCACAGGCATGCAGATAAATAATTACCAGGGAAGATGAGAGAGCCCCCAAAGCAAAGCTGCAGCCTATGGATGTTGGGCAACTTGGCAACAACCCCACTCCCCAGGGCTCTGTGCTCAATTACTCGTTCTCTATTTACTGGTAAAAGCAATTGCTCTACTATACCCAGTGTCCAACATTCAATTAGATGGAGAAGGATTGCAGCATTAGAAAGGCCAGGGGATTCCTCCTTAATGAAGCCTCCAGTCCCAACTGCACTCCCAAATTAAGACTTTAGACCAACAGAAGCTGAAGAAAGATGCAGATGTGCTGGAAGAGAGACCTGTACGGTGCTGTCCTTTGAAATTCCCTAAGTCAGATCACAGTGAGCACCAGCACGCGCCTGGCTCAGCACACCAAAGGTACTTTGCAGGGGTGGCCCTGCAGCACCCCTCCCTTTTTCACATTCTGTTCCGGACAGTAGTCTTTTCTCCATTTCCTTTTGCGGAGGTGATTCGGGGTTTTGTTTTGTTTCAACATGGGCTAATACTAGCTTATGTCACTAAATCTGAACTGGAATAACTATTTTCCAGTGCTTTTCTCCAAGTAAAAATCTATTCCCATGACTAGAGCTTTCTCCATTCCAATTCCAAATGTCTGCCAGAAGCCACAGCTGAATAAACCTGGCCTCAAAGACATGTGTTCATCTGATCACTCACTAGAGAATTAGAGATACTTTCTTGTAGTATTACCTTAATTATTTTGTTAAGTGAGTGCTTCGAGTCACAAGACATTTTTGTGGATTTTAAAACAACATGAAGAGGATTAATATGTCCTACGTGGCCTCTCTGGAGAATTAAAAGTGAACTATGGACCAAATATTCTTTAAGACATACGGCCAGTGAATACTTCCTCTGATTATGTGAATTATAAAGTGCTGTAATGGTTTTGAAAATGCTGTGAACATTATGGTGCTATATAAGCCAGAAAAAAATGTGCCAATAAAAACTTAAAACAGATACATCAACTCAGAGCACCACATGAGTGCATTTTAAAATACATTTTGTTCCTTGCTGAAAGGAAAAAGCCATGCAAATGTGGTCAGACCACGGGCTTCATCTCATGTTCAGTCTCCAGACAGGTTCAGAGGCTCTGCCTGTCTTCACCTCGTCCAGTGACCCTTAAGAAAAGACAGCCGTGGCTTACCTTGGCTCCCATACCCAGCATCAATGCCGGAGCCATCCCAGGACTCCATAGCACTGTCCACGCTTGGAATGGTGGTGGAGTATATCTCAGATAGCTTGCTAGTTTTTTGTGAGTCCGTCAGTTCATCTTCTGGGTCGCTCACTTCATTTATACTCCCCGACTTCTTAGTATAGAATTCTGAAACCAGAACATGCTGCTTTAGCAGGCATGAAGATTAAACCTTGGGGAAAGGCTTATGATGACATGAGAGCAAGCCCAGGTGCTGTAAGTCTTTTGAAGTACCTCTTTAGCTCTTTCAAAGTAGCTGAGAAATGCCTGTGCAATACAGTTGAAAGGATTTAATGCAGTAGTCTTATCTCAGGCTGAATCAAGAAAAAAAATGCATTTCTGAGGTTTTAGCACATGGAATATAAGCAGCAACCATGGGCATTTGAGGATTCCCAAATATGAGAGAGTTGGGGCCTAATCTCAATTCACAAGCACATCTTCCTGTGCCTTTGGAAGCTTCTTCCAAACTGCCTTGCCCAGAGAAGTGTTGGTCGCTACAAGCAATGGCCCATAGCTTCTCTGGTCTCAGATGGACTCCTTTTCGCTCAGAGCAGCATCTGGTCAGGGTTGTTGGCTGCAAACTTTCTGTTATAAGCACATGAGATACCAGTAACAACGCAACCTGGTCCCAAACTATTGCAGCTGAAGTTACAGCCCCATTCCAATATTGTACAACCTTGTATCAATTCAAAGCTAATCACCACCTCTCCAGAGCCTCCCATGCAGGCTCATGACAATGGTGGAATTCCTGGGCCTGATCTTTTGAAGCTGAATTTCCTCTGATTACTGATTGGAAAATGGAAAGCTGAATGTGGATGATGAAACTCAGACATTCCCTTTCATTATTTTAGCAATAATAGGCCTTTATTATCATTATATCAAATTCCCTTTCAGGCAAAAGCTATGCAAGGAATGGTTTCTCAGCACAAGCATTTCTTTGTACTGAATATTTTAAGGTCCTCGTTGATTAGATATCCTGTTAGCCATCCACTCCCTGAATCTCTGACTCTCAGAGGCTGGGATAAAAGGCCCTCTGAAAGTCTGCATTTGTTAGTGAGGACAGATTATTTTACCAAACAAAGCCCAGTGTCCTTAAAGTCCCTATTTTCCAAGCATTCGGAAGATTGCTCATCATGATTAACTCAAGATTACCTTGAAATTTCAATTACACCTGCTTCATTCTCAGAATGATTAACAAGTCTCCAACTGGCACTTGCATGTCAATTTTTTCAGCAAGTGTCTGTGATAATGCTAAGTGTTGGGGGGGGGTGGGTGGGAAGAGAATATTTCAGACCAAGGATCAAGACACTTGGCTGCAGGAAGGGAGGCGGGTTCCTTGAAAAGGAATCAATTCCCCAGATCTAGTTCTATTCACTAAGTCCACACTCCCTGCCTGGGCTTCCTCCATTTGTAAAATAGCTGCATTGCCAGACATTTGCAAACTCCTTTGGTCTACAGATGTGCTTTGTTTAAGAGCGATACTGCTCTTTCAGATGCAGGACAGACATTCTGCAGGCCACACGTGTTTGAAAGAGCTTTATCACTTGACTTCTTCCAACACAGCACTGTGGGCCATTGACTGGGTAGGTCCAGTGAAATCTAGATACTACAGAAGCACGGTACACAAAAAGATAGAATACACTGTGTGTGGAGAGAGTCACAGATGCAGCCAGAATAGACTCACTACTTCTGAACTTGATGAAAAAGTCTCTGTTTGTCTATGATTAAACAGATGTGGAGAAAAGTCTGCATCTTCTCTGGTTCCACCAATCCCCCACAACCACCCAAAAGTGGCCCATCTGTACTAAGTATGTTCCTGATCTTTCATACCTCGTCAAGGACAACAGCTTCAAAGCCACAGGGAGCTTGGCATGGAAATGAGAAGGGGATTTCTGGAGTGAAGGTAGGTGCTTTAAAAGATGGTCTTTCAAAAAGTTGAATTAAAGGTGGTTTGGTTTTTTTCATAGATTGAACCAGCTCAGAGTGCCCTTGCTCATTTGGGAGGATTATATTTCTAAAAAATTCTACATTCTTCTACTTCTAAAATTAACTTCTGCTTCATTTGTATGTGAAACACCCACACATACAGGGAAAGGCACCAATGGCACAACATGTCAATCTGAAAAAAAAATTATCACCAATAAACTTGCTGTCTAATCTCTTCCCAGTACCACAGAGAGCCCCTGGTTTGCCTTTTTTTATTTTTCCATCTGTGAGTCAAGAGTTCAAAAAATACCCACCTTTTCCCTCTGTCCATGATCACACTGCTTCATCTCACCTCCCACAACACAGCACTACCTACTCCATCACCTGGGGTCCCTGCTGGGTTGCACCCTCACCTCTCACCTTCCCACCCCAAACCAGGCTCCCCAACTCACTCTCCGACTGCTTCTTGATCTTCAGAGTGACTGTCTCTCCCGCCATCTGCAGCAGGTGAATGGCTTCACTCAGTGGTTTGCCCTTGAGGCTCACATTATTAATTGCTAATATCCGGTCACCGATGTGGATGGCTCCAGTTCTGGAGAGAAAAGGCACTGTTAGAAACTTCAGAGAAGCAATTCACCTCTGTGAGACAGGCCATCAAGTTATCAATGGAAGCAACAGCACCTTCAAATATGTCTTGTTTTCCCCTTGGTATGCTGTACACCCATGATTTCCTCGTCATCACCACTACCAGGAAGCTGGTTCCACACCCTGACCCCATCTTCCACCTGAGCGTACACATACAGACAAGTACAGGAATATATGCACTCCTTGCATCCCAGGCCACTTGGGAACTGGGACTACAGACCAGCTGTCGAAACTCTTCAAAGCAAGGGAATCTACACACTAAAAGCCACAAGCATTTCCAGTGTGCAATGTTCACCAGTCATAACACTCGGAACTGAAGGGCACGTTCACACTGATGGAAAGAAATGATGAGAGAAACCTAGAAAATCATTGAAAAAATAAAATAAAATAAAATGGTCCAACACACTCCAATTGTGTGTGTAAGCATGAGCTGAGCCAGTTGCAGATCAGTTCATGATATGCTTAAAACTCACCCCTACACAGCTACACCACTGTGACTTTCTCCATTGGACCGGTGCTCTAGACTAAGTTATGGTGTTTTATTGCACAGTCACATTCCAGCACTGGCTTCTGCTCTCAGCTGAACAAATCTTCAGGCTTCAACAACAGCCAAGAGCAAACTAACTAGGCACAGCAATTTTCCCCCTTCTCCTCTCTGTGTCTGCCCACAGCCAGGGCCTCCACTTTACCTCTCCGGGTGTTTGCTGAAGCTTTGGGAAGAGCAGGCAGGACAGGATGTGTCCATCACCAGGGCTGGCTGCTGATGCAGGAGCTCACACTCCCTGCTGACTGGACTGAGCTCACCATGCTCACACTCCAGCTCCCCAGCACCAGTGAGAGCAGCCCTCCTCTCCTCCTCCAGCAGTGCTGTGGGGTTTAGCTATCAGAAACCTGTGTGATGGAGCCATGAGCAGATGCAAATTTGGACTGCAGTATCTTTTTGTCCATGGAAATGTGCCTCTCTCAGGTTACATCTCCAAACTGGACTGCTGCTTCTGCAGAACTGGGATTTGAAATGCTGTTGCAGGCAAAACAGCTCCTTTTCTTTCCCCCAAATACAAATTTTTGTAGACACACTGCTGTGAAACACGTACTATAAGTACATCAAGCGTATAAGTACAAACACGACGTAGCCAAACAGCTAGCAGGAATGTTCAGCCTTCTGCTTCTGAGATATTTGGACAGTGCCACATCGGTCCCAGACAGCCACTAGATGTCCGTCTTGTCCCATCAAACCAGCCTGAAAAATCCCTCAGGGAAAACTTGTGCATTGAAATAAATTACAGATCAAACTGGAACCGGAGTATTTGTCTTAAAAGTTTAGCCTACGTAGTCAAAAAAAAGAAGTCAAGCTTAACTACTGGCAGTGGTTCAGCATTTGAGGGCCTTCTGCTGCAGCCTAGAAGGCAGTATGGAAACACATTTCCTATCCAAGACACCAGCCCAGCTACCCATCTCTGAACAACATGACTGCTCTGCAGAAATTGTTAAGTCCCTCAGCAGGGAAAACCACTGAAACAATTCAAGGTCATGTTCAGCCAGGTGTTTTTCTTCAAGTAGGGGAAAGTAAATCAAAGTCCAGTCCTCTCATCTGTCCATCTCCAGGCACCTCTGTGATAACAAGCAGACTGAAGTGGGAGTGACAGAGAAAGCTGTCTCTAGCTAATGACCCTTATGCCTCTACATCAACACCGGCAGTCCTTAATTCATCGCAAACACAAACCAGTCCAAGGAACTGCATGCTCCATGTTTCTTCTTGCTCAGAGGACATATGCAAGAGTAGAATCGAGTAACAGGTAAGTTGCAAGGTGTAAAGGTACTTTCTAGAAAGCACTAGAGAAGAGGTGGCCGCTTGAACACGGTAGAGATTTACTTGGAACATGGGCAGGGGCATCATCTGTTCTCCCTCCTGACAACATGGGTGGGTGCTGAGCACTCCTGGACAAAACATTTCTGCAGCCACCTCCATCTGAGTGACCAGGCGGGACTAGAGGAGGCTGGTCAGGCATTTTAAAGTGCCAGCAACAGTCAAAAATTGCTCTTGAAGAACCACTGCATCTCAACCAGAACTGAACAGTACTGTTCAGGCATGCTCTCTTCCCCAGGTAGAAGACAGACAAATCCCATGGCACAGGCTAAAGCCACCTGTGGCCACTGAAGGAGGGGAAACAGAGACTAACATAGGATAGAGCCACTGCGTGACACCAACCCAACAGTCCAAGCTGCCTCTGTTTGTTTCCATTACATCAGACAAGTACAAAGAGAAAAATGTTCAAGGTCGAGATAAAACCCAAATCATCTGAATCCGGAGCCTTTTCAGCTTAGACTGCATGTCACCTGCTGTGACAGATACGTGACAGATCCTGGAGGACACCTTGCCTTTCCAGTCAAGCAGCCAGAGTCACAGCAGAGACATTCACTTGTGCCTCTACAAAAGCAGTCAGCGTGTTCCCATTATCAAGATCTGGTCCACTTCATAGCAGCACTGTTGAAACATGTCCTGTGCTCCAGCAAAAGTCAGGCACAGATTTGGGTTTAAATCTCTGTCCTTCGGAAACCTGTCCCACCCTTCAGAGCCTGGCTAAGGGTGTCTGTGGCACAGGGAAGCACAGTGATGGCAGGAAAGGGACAATTTAGGACAATACTAGAACCACCCCTCTTCCCTTGAAAATGTCAAGCCACTCCCTTCTGTTATTCCCAGCAGAAAAACATGCACCTTTCCTGCAGGCAGCCTTCATGCCATCGCTCCTCACCCTTGCTGCAGGTAGCCAAGGTTACACAGAGAAATCCCTGTGCTGCTCTGTCTCCACGCTGCTCTTCTGCACAGGCACTATTTGTTAATCAGCTACAGTGAACATGCTGAACAGCTCCATCGCTCTTCTCAAAAGGCTTTTCGTTCCTTACTGCCTGCCAGCTCCTGATCAAAATTCAGTAGTACTGCAGCACCTGCCTGCACTACGCTTCTCTGTGGAGCAGCCACTGATGTGTATCAGAGTTCACAGAAGGAACAGCCACTGCATCGCAAAGTGAATGGAGAGCAACAAGGGTATGAGACTGTCTTCTGACACCTGACAGCATTTAGGCCTTCTCTCCTCTCTCACGCTGGGCTGCAGGTACAGTGCAGAACTGCTCTGCAGAAAAGCATTCGATACTCTGTGGCTATTGTTTCCTAGAGAAAAAGACGTAATCCTATAGTGGCAGGAAGTGATATAAAATCCCCAAAGAGAAGAATCACTCATGACTAAGTCCATCCCTCATCCTTACTCCTCAGCAGACACTGAGGTTCTGTTTTATGTACCAAAGGGAAGCAACAGAAACGTGCAGCAGCATGCTTGCTGACAGTGCCAAGAACCCCATGCAGAGAGAGGCAGTGAGCTGTTTCACAGTTCAGCTAAGAGGGATTGTGGCCTTGAAACAGAAAGAACCAAGAGGCCAGATCTGCAGTCAAACCAACCCAATGTCTAACACATTACACCTATTTGTTCAGGGTTTTTTTGCTGCTGTTCTGCCTGTGAGGCAGCACAGAGAAAAGCAACTCTATGAGAAGCATAAGTCAGGGCTGCTGAAATGATCTATTTACAAGTCAAAGCTACCATATATATGACAGATTAATTAAGATACAGTGTATGACTCAGTTCCACCTTATAGTCTCAGCAACGTCCTGATCCTTTAAATCCCACGCATGCACATATATTCATATGCACAGTCAACCTCCCTGGTTGCCGAAGGTAAGTCTGCACCTACATTTATGCAGTATAAATGCCTTCTACTTGAAGCAAGTCAACCCTGCACTGAGATACCCCGACACGTAACAGACTCAGCAGCCATCAAGGACAGGTCAGACCACCAGTATCTGTGGTTTCAGGAGAATGCACCAATCTCAAGACTGTAAGCCACAGTTTAGCAATAGGTTAGTCCCAGACAGGGGTCTACAGTGGTGGTGTGGGCAGGCTGGGCACTATCCTCATGCAAGAAGTGCATAGGAAATCAGACCAAGAAGAACCCCTGTGGAAGAGAGACAGTTAAGCACATGTTCCTCACTGCTACATTCAACTGACACACTGGATCTGACTTCCAGAAGTGCCCTGCTTTGAGCCTCTCTCATTGCCCTAACACCACAGTCACAACCACCCAGCTTCAGAGCACTTGGTACCTTCATGGTACCTTTCCTTTTTAGCAGACTAAACCACATAAGAATAATTTGTGACAGTAGAGGAAACCTGGCAAAGTTCAATATCCCTGCCCACATTAATTCAACCCCTCTTCACCCAAATCTCACCTTTCTGCCAGCCCTCGTTTAGTCAAGCCTGAAATGACAATAGGATCAAAAGGTTCCTCCGTCCCAGAGATGGTTATTCCCAAAGGGCCACCATATCGCTTCAATTCCACTGTGTAAATAATGGCACCGGTTGTCTCCTGCTCATCTGAAAGAGAAAACAGGAATGCTGAATGTTTTAATTAGCCATGTGAAAGAGGTCATAGGAAAGACTTGCAGCATTTAGAAGGAAAAGCCTGAAGTCTTCAGCTATGTTCATACCAAATAGAATTTTAACCTTCCAGGCTCCATTTAAGGGCAGACTAACAAAAATAGACAATAATCAACTGGCAAGTGGCGAGAGGACTGGCAGCAGCCCTTATCTTTGTTAGTTTGTACTACCTATTGGAAAATGTCATTACAGTGGACAGGCACCAGTTTGCATCAGAATTTCTGTACCAGAATTATCTTCATCCTTCCTAATCTTCAATTTGACCAGGTCTTCACACTGCCTTAAAATCTGCACAGCATCCTCCATTGAGCAATTGTCAAGTCGGATGTTATCAATGGCTAACAGCTTGTCTCCTGGCTCCAAGGTTCCAGTTCTATGTGTAAAGGAAAAACAAGTGTACTTTTAGCTTTCATTTGCCTTTTAGATCCCATGACACATTCAGTCTTGCAGTGGCAATGACAATATTAACTTTTTGCTGTCCTTGATCATTTCTAGGAAACAACAAATAACACAGTCTGGGACAATTACAACTTAAAGAGAGGAAGTTTGTGTAGAATGTGCACCAACACAGAAGAAAACAGGAAGATTAGATACACAGCTTTGGTAACCTAACACACTGAGAAATGTCTTATATTTAACTGACAGTTATTCTACCTTTTATGGAAACTCCTGTATAAGCACTCTTACAAACGAGACCTCCAGCAGCACTAAATTCCTTTGAAAGCCTTGCTATGAGGTGTTGGGATCAGAGGTGAAGACAATAAATGCTGAGTTATTTGCACAGTTCTCCACCGGTGCCCACAATTCACTCAATCTGTTCACCTGAGCAGGAACTGAGGCATGGCAAACTACCTGCTGAGCCATAGCACCTTAGAGAACATATGAAGCCCTTTACACATGCTCTTAAATGCTAAACATCCATCTCCTATAGGTTCAGTAGACATCTGAATCAGTGCCCTGGCCACCTTCTACATTCTGTCAACTCTATTTGCTTCAATACAGTCAGTTTTTATTGCAAATTCTTCTGTGGTCTAAGACAAAAGTCTAGGGGCTGGATATTTTGCAATGTGTTTGGAAGATGAGAAATTCTTCACTCACCTATGTGCTACGCTCCCCTTCTTGATGTCAGAGATGATCAAAGGCTCCCCAGGCTTTCTGCTTGCAGCTACAAAAGAGACACATGGGTACAAAGCTTGGGTACTGAGTCTGCTATCTAGGATAGGGACGGTTAAAGGTGGGGAGAAGTCATAAGGAAAGGGAAATTATAGTCCTTTGACAAAGTGATGCTTCACACTTGTACTCTGGAAGCTACATCAGGGGAAAAAAAAAAAAAA
>VWZY01004179.1:864505-900115 GCA_013399075.1 Chloroceryle aenea
TACAGAACTGGGAGGAGTGGCTGATACAGCGGAAGGCTGTGCTGCCACCCAGAGAGGTGTGGACACACTGGGGAGCTGGGCAAAGGGGAGCCAAATTAAGTTCAACAAGGGCAAGTGTAGAGTCCTACACATGGGAAGAAATAACACCATGCACCGGTACAGGTTAGGGCTAGACCCACTGGAGCAGCTCCACAGAAAAGGACCTCAGAGTCCTGGTGGACAGTAAGTTATATATGGGACAGCAATGTGCCCTGCCCTTGTGGTAGGGAATGTCAATAGTACCCTGGGGTGCATTAAGAAGAGTGTGTCCAGCATGTCCAAGTAGGTTCTCCTCCCCCTCTACTCTGCCCTCGTGAAACCACCTGTGGAATATTGTGTTCAGTTCTGGGCTCCCCAGTTCAAGAGAGCCAGGTAACAAATAGAGTCCAACAGAGAGCCATGAGGATAATTAAGAGACTGGAACATCTCTCTTATGAAGAAAGGCTGACACATCTGGGGCTGTTTAGTGGGGAGAAGACTAAAATGGGTTTACAAATAATAATGTTTACAAATATCTGCAGGGTGGGTGCCAAGTACAACAGTCCAGTCTCTTTTCAGTGGCGCCTTGTGATAGGACAAGAGGCAATGGTCACAAACTGGAACATAGGAAGTTCCACCTCAGCATGAGGCAAAACTTCTTTACTGTGATGTAGCCCTGGAACAGGACCAGAGAGGTGTGGGTTGAAGAGAAATGGACTAGTTGTAGAGATTCACCATGAGCTCAACCTGTGCACAGCATGGACCAGCCAGCAGATAGACTGACACCCACCAGGCATTGCTGAGCAGGGGGTAGGAAGGAGGGGGTGCAGCAGCTGAAATCAATGCAGAAATCACACCTTTGACTGAGGAGGTCACACATCATGGACTGACAGCACAGGTGATGGAGATGTATCACCCAGTTATTACTACTGTGGTGCTCTTTTTCAATACAGGAGATGTATTTGCTGCTGAGAGAGCTGTACAATGCAGTGGTCTGAGCAAGGGTGATGGGGCACCCCATTAGCAAACCCTGAGCCCTGGATTGGGCTGACATGTCTGCATGTTTAATCACTCTCTATCCTGGTTCTGTCAAAAAGATCCAGGTTAGCAAAAATACTTTTTACTGCAAGGTTTGTTTACTAGTTTCAGAGCACAGGCAGCATGACAGAAAGGGGTTAGGGAGGATCTCCACAGTCCTGATAGTGCTTTTGACTGGCCATGTCTAAACCTGACTCAGTCACAGCTGAGACAAGATGTTTGGAGACTGAACACTCAAAAGAGCAAAAAAGAAAGGGGGATGGAGAGAGGAGGCAAGTATAGACAAACACATGCCTCAAGCTCTGCAGAAATGGTGTTTACCTCAGGGTCTGCTTTACAAGCCCTGTGACACTTGGGAGGATCATGCCCATGGTCAGTCTCCGGGCAGAGAGCAAGACCTTGTCCTTCAGCAGCTCCACAATAGGTGTCAGCACAGAACATAGCACAAGCTACTGGTATCAGAAACAAGGGTGGCAAAACAACTGTTTTGTCCATTAGGAAAAAAAGCAAGTTTTAGGAAAAAAAAACAAAACAACAAAACAACCAAACATTCTGGGTTTTGTTTCAGATTTTTTTTTAAGTTTTGCTTTCCAAACAGATTTTCTTGAGACTTCAGTTAAATGGAAGAGCCATATACAGCTGCATACAACTGTGCCTACCATCAGAGTACCCAGAGGCATTAGATAGGCAGATCCCTAGTGAGATTTTAGAAAAACCATTTCCAAATTGCCTGCAATTAAAAAACTAAAACCACCCTAAACTACATTATTATTATTTTATTAGGGCTGAGGTCTTTAGAGTTAAGACATTTGCAGAGATGAGAAAAGCCTCTTTATCCATTTGTTTCTGCTGCCAGTGTGGTTACTTCTCTTCAAAGGACACTGCCTCAGTAATTCTGTTTGCTGCAGGAAGCCACAGTCCAGACATCCAGTCTTGCCTCCAGGTCTTGCCTTCCTATCTGTAAAATGGAGATGGCAGCAAAGTGACTCAAGGGAAGTGACGGACGGAGGCACAGAGGCAGGAGCTGGTGTGCAGAATCCCATGCTCTCTCTTGGCAGGTGCTCTGCCTATGGCCTCCTTCTGCCAGGGCAAACTACTTCAGGTGGAAGTAGGGCCCTTTTCAGATACATCTGTATTTTTGGCAGGTTTACCAGTACAAAAGATACCTTAAATCTGCTCCGATGGTCAAGAAAATTCTCCATAAATCAACAGCTGGTGAAGGTAGAAGCATGAGGTGGGGAAGAAAAACACTGCTTGGCAGTGGTGACAGGGCAGTGATAAAAAGGTGAATTGATCAATACTGTTATTTACTTTTTATAAATTGCTTTCAGTCTCTTGCCACCTCTTCTGGGATTCTGGCTCACTCAGTGTTTACTCTGTGATGGATGACAAGGCCAGAAACACGTGTCCAGTTTGTGTTTTTAATAGAATGCATGACGACTTGTATTGGTAAATTATTCCCCTCCAAGGAGCACGAACACATATCTCACACACATCAACCCCTTATAAATGCCCTTTGTTATTGACCAAGCCAAAGCAGCACTCTGCCACGTGTAATTAAAGAAATGCTAATAATGCTATAAGAATACATTTAAGAAAGCAAGCATTTTTAAATGGGAAAAAGAAAAGGAAAAAAAAAGTCAGAAACAAGAAAAAAAAATCTCAGGATAGACAAGGAATGAAAAGAGGAATAAAAGCAAATCAGAATCAATTCCAAAAAGCATCAGTGAAAATCTAATCCCCAGTACCCAACTTTTCCTCTATCATTCATTAGTTTTAGCAGCAGGTACATAAAAAGTGTCAGTGCCTCCAGGAAGATATTTGCCCCAACACAAATCTATTTCCTTTCAAAATCTCCAGGTAGCAAAACCAGGACAGAATATCCATCAGTAAAAGCACCAGAGTAATCAGCTGCAAATCTCAGTTGAAGCTGCAGTGTTAGCGAGGGAGTAGGACTGGAGCTGCCAGGCACGCTGCCACTTGCAGCCACACTCTGCTGAGCTGGTGGCAGGCCCCAGGTTAATCCAGCACCAGCAAAGCTAGATTTTCTTGGATCACAGATCCATCTTCTCCCTAGGACAGTGATTTCACTGCTTAAGTGACTTAATCAAAGTTATCTATCTACCTGAATTCCAGTTTTATCACCCACAAGCAGATATACTACCTACTCCTTATCTGAAGTACTTCAAACCAAGGGCACAAGAATTGATTTGGTAAAATATATAAAGGTAATCTGACAAATATGCTACACAAAGCATTAATGCATATCTAATATGAATGGTAATTTCAGTATCTGTTTAAACAGCAACAACAACGCCGTTCTCTGTATCCTGCAGTGAACTTCACAACTAGACCTTGGAGAAGATATTGGAGACAGACAAAAAAAATCCCAAACCACAAAAAGCAATTTTTTGTGTAATCAACTATCATTTTCCAAAGGCTAATAACAAATCCATAACTTATTTTAAGAGGTCAGGTATTGAACATACAAGAATACACAACTATTGGCTTCTCGCTGTTGGAGATTTTCATTTGTGAGAGATTTACAGAAAACCTACAAAAGGCATAACTGTATCATTAGAATTGAATGCAGCCAGCAAGATCAGAGCACTTAAGGCAAGTGTTCTGCTAATGGAGATGAGTAGTTCAGGCTAACAAGAGCCAAATCTTCACATCCCTGTGTCAAAAAATGTCAGTTTGCCCATCTTTGCATCCCCACCATTCAGAGCACCTCAGAGGTCCTTGCACACAAGTGAGCTTCACAGCTCTTTGAACCACACGGAGGAGAAGGGAGTGAACACTCTGCTCTTTCATCAGCACCAAGATGCAACAGAAATACAAAGCACAGTCAGTGAGAGACTCGCCATCGGATCTCCTATTCACCCTTTGAGGAATGAAAGAGGAAATAATGCTATGTGCATAGATTTGCATCGTGTATCTTGATTTGCTGCATCCGTTTGCCACACTGATGGTGGAAGAAACCCACCTGTGGGCACAGACCACAACTAGGGGCTCACCCAGACCAAGGTGTCTCTTTCTGGAAAACCCTAAAATCTCAAAGATGAAATGCCCTCAGGAAACATCTGCCCCTCACCAGGAGCAAGCACAGACCCTCTCTGTATGTTCATCCCAGAACCAGCAATGCCTGCTCTCCTCATACAAAAACCTCCTGGGTTTTCAGACCTTTTATGAGGCTTTCCAGCAGATTTATGCTTCCTCCTACAGCTCCATTACATGAATTCTTCTAGAACATCCATCAATAAACCTGCTCTTCCCCTGTTTACTTAGCCTATCTCCTGATTGGCTCTGAGAGCCACAGCACAGCAAGAACTTGATCTTTTTTTTTCCTGTAGTGCTCCTCTGATGAGGTTGTAACACTTTTGCACACGTAAGAAGGCAGCAGCAAACCTTCCTAGACAGAGGAATTAACTACAGACGAGGCTGCTGAATCTGAGAGGTAAAACTCAACAAAAGCAACTCAAATTTCACCTACAGTATAGCTGGACCACAAAGTTTATAAGCAAACCTAATTCTGTGGCCACAATAGCAGGGGAGGTCTACTACTGGGCCCTCCAGCTTGTCATCTATTTAAGCTCCCCAGTTCCAGAGTAAGGAACAGGAAATTCACTGTGGGAGGCCAGTAAACCAAGTGCCCTACTTAAAACAGGGATTATGTGTTTTTTCTTGTCAGAAGGAAAGCTGTAAAAGACGTTTCTAGACCTATATGAGCATTCAAATCAGCAGAACTGGAAGGAACTGAGCAAAATAGAGAAGAGTTATTTCGGCCTCTTTTCTCTTGCTGCTTGCATCACACTCCTGTACGCACATCATCTTCCTGCAGGAGGTACTTCCCATAAGGCTGTTTGCTTTGGTTTTAATGTTTGAAGCTGGTATATTTATCTGCCTGGTCAGAGTGACAAAATGATGAACTAATTTGCTAAGGCTCATGTGGATATTGGCTTGTATCGCCTAATATATGAAAACAGCATTAGGATTCAACCAGCATTTCATCCTTGCTGACACATTTTCTGGATGCTTGTCTTTTCCTCTGTTAGTAAATATAATTTTGGCTTTGACTGAAATATATCTTAAGTTTATGCATATGCATTACTTAAATTATGTCCTGCAAATATGTTCAACAGCCAAAAAGATCAAATCTATTTTATTGTTAAAAAAAATGCTTTGTAGTTGGATAACGGGTATCTATTTAAAGAACAGGGGTCAGTTTCTTTTTATTTAGCAGTGATTTCAAAAAAGTGTGCAAAATCAATTCTTTAAACAAATTTTAAATGAAAGTATTTCCAACAGAAAAATAACGTTTGAAGTGTAAATGCACAGCTGAAACTGATCCCATTCAAGTGAGACTCCACAAATAAAAACTAATATTCTTGCTGGCAACTCCCAGGTTCATTTTGCTCTCTGGCCCCAGATACAATCTAAGCTTTGAAACCTAAATGGAGTAAAACCCTGGCCATGCTCAAGACAGAAGTTTTTTGCTACCAGATCCATCATCCTTGGTTGCTACCTGAGATTGCAAAGCCAAGGCAATGTCAGGACAGCAGGTTGGGAGCCCAGTGCAGGCTGAGCTGCTTCACTGTGCCCTGCTCCCTCACTGCTCTCAGAAAGCACTTTGATGTCTTCAGACTGTAATTGCTACCAAGTCAAATGTTAAATACAGTGCTGTTATTTCTCAGGATTATCCTTGTGGCACATACAGGGGAAGCTGGGAAGAGGGAGAAGAAATAACACAGGGTGCAAAGCCATCCTCCTGTCAATGTTCAGGTCACTCCTGAGAATCACCCCACTTAGATTAGAACACCTTCAATTAACTCACTAAGTAATGCTGTAAATGCCAAGAGGTAATTGCAAATAGGTTATCTATTTTAATGAAAACTGGTTTTAAAGTGTCCCTAAGGACTACATTCTCCAAACGCAGCTCTGGTCCAGGCTCTTGAGGACTTGGCTGCAAGATCCCATTACTGCAGTCTCACAAGCTGCTTTGTTTCAGCTGAGATGTGGTGGCAGCCCCTGGGCATGGCAAATCTGAGATGATTCAACTCAATTTACCCAGAAGTGAAAGAGGAATGAGTGACGTGAGACCTGTCAACATTTGCCATAATAGAAAAAATTTATGCAAGGTATAAGACCTCAAGTTAGCCAGAAACTGGGGATGGATCATCCCTTTACAGCATCCTCTCCAAAGAGGCCAAAAGGTCTTTGAATGAAAAATATGCTTTGAAAAGAAACAAAGATAATTAACCGAGTGACCAAAGAGAGAAAAGAAAGAAAAAAGTCTATGTCTCATTCTCTGAGAGCCCACCAGATCCTGGCACATGGGTCTCTTACTCTGTGGCTGGGGCTATTCAGTGCAATAACCCTCGGAAAATCCTGCTCAGCACCCTCCTGTCCCTAAAGTGCCTTCCCTCACCTCTAAGAACCACCACCCTTTTCATCCTCTTTCTCCTCCTCTTGGCAATTTCACCCTCTATACCCTTCAAGCTGTGAGTTCACCTCACACTTGGCTTTCCTCCTTCCACCTCTCCTTCCAAGGGTCCCACCAGCCCCATGCAACTGTGGGCAAGGAAATAAAAATAACATTACTACTAATAAAATATACTATTATTCTTCAGCACAGACCAACTGATAATTGAGAAACATCCTTTGCCCCAACCCTTCACGCAGCTGCTTTTCTCTGAAGCTAGGAGGTAGGAACCACACACGTAATTCAGTTTGGGATAAATCACAAGCACTGCAAGTGCTACCAGGAAACCTCACATAATCTTATCTCTTTCTGCTGGGCCACTCTGATGTGCCAGGGTGGAAAGCAGTGGCTCTTGCAACTGCTAGCACAAGTCTGAGCAATACTTACAGCTGATTGTAATTCCAAGTTCTACACCTCTTTTCTTGGGCAATTTAACGTGGAAAGTGCCGCTGCTGGGTATGACAGACTCTATAAAACCAAAAACAGACAAAAAAGACAATAGGAGGAAAAAAAGAGAGTTTTCAGTTGCATGAATGGTTTCTTTGGAACCAAGAAAAACAAGCCCATAAAACTCAGCTTCAATGGTTCACGCAAGTTTATTATCTAAGACCCTACAAACTTCAGGTTAAAATTCGGATTCTCATTAAAAATACATACTCTGAACATCAGGTGAAGTGCTTACATCATGCTGTATTTCAAGACTGAGGCAGCTGTCAATGTAAAAAAAATTTTTTTTTAGTGCAAAGCTTCACTTTAGCCCCAACCAAGAGCTCTGTCTCCCTTTTTCTTTTAAGTCTATAAATATAAATATCATTCATATTGATGGGCAAATATTTAAAGTGCAGGTGGCCTCTTCATGTACTCCTTAGGCTTATCTCGGCCAACTGGTGCTCAACAAGGCATTTACAAAAGTAACAGAAGGGCCTTCCACCTCTGAGCACATTAGAGAACAAGAAATGGAAAAGGTCCTCACAGGGTATTCTTGCTCTTACCTCTCAGCTCTAGCAAACCTCTCACACTTGTGTGAATACACTCCCTTCTACAGGTTAGCAAAGACACTGGCAGAGTCCTGCTGGTTATGAGCAGCAATGCCTTTGGCAACGTACCTGCAACATCAAATTCAATCTCGAGCACCACTCTGTTTGTGAGCGCGGCATCACGCAGAAGCTGATTAGCTTCCTCCATCGTCCCATCCTCAGTTGCAATGCCATTGATAGAAAGGACTCTGTCTCCTACTTGTAGCAGCCCACACCTGCAGTCCACATTGGGAAAAGAGGGAATGGGAACAAAGAGGAAGGGTAAAAGGGGGAAAGAGAAAAAAAACAACCCCACAACCAGTCATAAGTTACTTTTGCCAGGCAAATCTGTCCCGACACACAGAGTAGTGACAAGTCCTGCCCAAGTGGTCCCAAAGAGAAGATAAATCATTCTGGAGTGCCTGTCTCAGTGCTGAGAGCCCTGGAAGGTCACAAGGCAGCAAACCTTTGTGGCTTGCTTATGTTCAGATGAACTTTGCTCCTAAAGAAACATTTTTGGTCACATTTCTTGCAACTTCCAGGGGGGAAAAAAAAAAAGTAACCCTCATATTCCTAAAAGTCGACACCATGGCCAAGAGATGAGAGTGATAAATGCAAGGGCATGTGCCCTCCTACCTTACCATTGTACAAAGCTTTTTCCATGTGCCTGCACCCTCTGAAACACAAACTAACGGCACTGAAAATTGCACAGATTCCTCTGCTTAATACATAGCTAATACAATCCAATGAACTCACTGAAATGTCTCAGCAAATTGGATAATCATTTAACTCTTGTAATTGCATTTCTGGAAGCCACAAGTACATTGATACTGTTTAACTGCCTTGAAAGACCAATATTATTCTGATGCAGTAACCCGTCAGTATAACTACAACTGTCCCTTTGAGGTTTTTGGTTTAGATCCACTTTCTCCAAGAACAGAGATCAGCAGGATTTTACCCTGGAAGAACAACAATGATGGCAAAGCAATGTCGGAGATATAATGCTGCAGCATGGATTGTCCATCCACCCTCCCTCTTTTTGTTTGGGTTTCATATACCACAACACCAGCAAGAAAACCCTCAAAGTTATCTCCCAGAGCTAATCTGAGCTGGCCAGGGGTTCTAGAGAAATCAAAAGTGAGGGTTCCTTGTGACTGGCCATGGGCAACTGCTCATCTTCTTTCTCCTTCATACCTTCATCAGTTTTCACTATAACCGCATCTTCTCAGATTTTTCACTCATCATTTGTTGGCAAGGCTGTCCACTTCAGCAGAACATGAGAAACCATTCTTCATTCCTCATTAACATAATCTACAGGGTGGTCTCCAAAATAGTTTGAGGGTTATGGAAATAAGTCTAATGTTTACCTCAACATTACTGTACCACAACGATTTCCCAGAAGGCATCAGCTATCCTGTTTTGAGCCTTCTCCAGAGAATCTTTATTCCCCTCCTGTTTAATGATCAAGCACAACCTTCACCCTCACCTTTCTTGATGTCAGCTTCCAGTGATATTTCACAGCAGATGGTTTGTTTTTCACTAATCCTTCCAGCCACTCTTCATCACTCACACCCAATTCAATTGTAAGAAAACACAGTACCACAGCTTCCAGGCACACAAAGATAATGTCAAAGGCAACAGACATGGGCTGTTTTATTCACCTCCAAACAACAGGGCATATATAAAAGTCCAGGTTACCGAAAAAAAAAAAAAAAAAACCAAGAAAAATGCACAAGGTGAAAAATGCACAAGGTTTTGCCAGTGGCCCATCAAAAGCTGAGGTATGAGCAAGTTTGGAGAGAGCTTAGGGAGGTTATTTTACTGGTAGGAAGGTTTTAAACTTGCAGTCCAGTTGCACTGCTGAGTTCACACCATTCATGTTGGCTATGTTATGAGATATAAATTCAGAATTGTTTGTTCAAGGAGATTTGGATTAGGACAGACAAATCCATGGTGTATAAATGAATCCACCCTTGAGATGAAATTACATCAGGTTTAATTACAGTGCTTTACTGGATTTGTAGCTATGCAGCCATTTAGATATGCTTGGAAATATCATCTTATAAATATGAAGATGGCAAAAAATATGACAGAGATGCTTCCTCCAGCACCAAGAAGTCTCTTGCTATGGCCACTTTTCTTGCTAGGTACCTTTCAGAAAGAAGGTATCAGCATCTGCATCCCCCCAACATCATTATACTATCATTTCAAGGTCACAGAAGGGCATGATCCATTTTGGCACCACTGTTTCAGCCACAAGTCTAGGAGATCACAGGATACTTTTACACAACATAAAAGCAAGCACTTGCCACCTTTCCTACCAGAGCTGTCTTCTCACAAAACCACCACTTGCGTTTCTTCACTCAAAGTAGGTTCGTCTGGGTGTTTTACAGCCAATAGCTCTTAGGTCATCAGTATTTTATTTCTTTTACTATTAGGGTCAGTGAAGCATGGTTGTTTAAGCCCCAGTCTTGCAGGTTTATAAAAGTTTGTGGAGTGAAGCTACAATCTTCCTCCTCCCTCCACAAGTGCAAGGAGACCCAACGTGCCCTGTTAACCCTTCAGAGTAATTCCAGATACATCAGTTTCTGTTGTCACATGTTTGTGTTGAGAGCAGGGCCCTGGGAGCCAAGGCTCCTGCAGACGTCTCCTTGGCTCTGCTGTGGAATCCTACATGAACTTTCTGGATGGCTTTCCCAAAGACAGGGCATTTGTCTTAGAGATGCACAGTCTAACATCAGAGCTCACAAAGTGATTTGAGATCATGGAAGGAGAAGTTCTTTAAAATCAGAAGGAACAAGAGTACAGGCATCTCCTGGAGTGAAAGGCAGCCCTACAGATACGTTGGAGTCCATGATGGGAATGTCTCCCTGGGATTGTGGAGATTTGCATTTTGGCATGACTCATTCTCTGGTCTCAAAGACAGTAACAGAGCAGCAGAGGTGCCTTGATAGACACAGAACAGCACACAATAAAGCCTTAGGAATGATATACACTGAAGATCTCACTCAGCATTGTCAGTATCTGCATGGTCACTCCAACTGTGGGGCAAGCAGTTCACAGCTGCTGCTATGGCCACATCACTGGAGGCAGAAATCAATCTGTCATACCCTACATGCCCCTGACTTGGCCTGCATAGGTCAGACATGCACATGTGTGCACATTGGTGGGCGAGTCCCAGCCCCCAAAAAGGTCCTAGCTGCTAAGCTTTACTTTTGCAAACTATTCATGCTCAAAAGCCAGAAACACAATGATCAAACAACTGTGTCTGAGCAGAGCTAGAAAACATGTAACTCAGCAGGAAGCATTGATTTTGGATACCAGGATGGAGAAGCCAGATACTCTCCCACTGCTGTCAATGACAGCTGGGGGAGGAAGAATACAAAAGCTGCCTGTTTCAAGGTAGCCAAGAGGGCGCGTCAGATATTTTCCTATTCCACCCTCCCCGCGGATAACAGGGGCTGAATCACTGTCTCATCTGAAGCCCAAAGGCTTGCATCTTGCACCCAGGAAACAAAACAACCAGCGGGGAAGGAGACCTATTAGATGCTATTGGCTGTAAAACAAATCACAAGTCAGGCAGAGAGCTTTTGCTTCAAACTACCTGCCACAAGCTAGCACGAAGCAGGTAACAAATGTGAGGCAGCCCAGCCTCCCTGGAAAGAGGGCGATGCCATCCTCTTCCCTGGTAGTACTCAAACTTGCTAGACACCCAAGAGGCAGCTCCTCCATGGCAAGCCAGATGGACAAAGCAATTGTGGATCATGCACTTGTGCAATAGCACATTCAGATTCACGAGCATGGCACAGGACTGTGTGAACAGGCAGAACAGACCCGAAGCTCCTAAGCCTGACCCCTGTATCCCAACTACTCTTTTGCAAAGAGCAGCAACTCTGAACAAGAGTGAACACAGCCCAGCCTCCACCAAGAACCCAGCTTGGTAAAGGGGAGAAGAAAGGCTCTAACATCTTGGGCTGCAGATACAGGAGGACCTCTCAAGGGCAAGGAGTAAGGTATCCAGGAAGGATGGAGGAAACAAGTTCTGAGGGATAACAAGAAATGAAATTAAAACATAAAACTGCCTTTTTCACTTCACTGTGAACCCAGTGCACTTATCACTTCAGGATGGGGAGGACAGTGTTTTCCTACCAGCTAGGAATTGCAGCATGGTCTAGGAAAGGTGGAAATACACCACAGAGATTTAATCCCCAAATCAAATCCAGGCTGCAAACATAGACAGGACTGGTCCCTGTCACCAGAAAGCAGAAGGCAGCAGGCAGGACAGCGCAGATCCTGCTGGGTGGGCAGCTGAGAGGAGAGCAACGTGTGTGACACACTGGAGCCAGGCAAGACTGCACACCAAGTCTCTGGTTTTGCTCCAGGCTTGGCAAGAGGATAAAGCAAAGGCAGGTGGATTTCAGCACATCTTCCCACTCCCCTGGGACAGCAGAATCTGTTGCTGCCCAAGTTATAAATGGAGTTTGGTGCCTTGCAATGTCAGTCAAATCCACCCTGGTAATGAAGAATAAATAAAACAACATCACATCCCTTTTTAAACCCTGTTTGGAAACAAACAAAAAAAGGCATAAAAGGCTTTTGAAATCTCTAAATCTCTCTTAACCTGTATCACTCAGGACAACTCACTCCTGTGCCAGCCCCTTGTCCCTGTTCTCCCACAGACATACACGCCAGGCACTCGTGCTTGTCCACCTGGAGAACTGACCACACAGACACTGCTCTGCACAGCAAGGACTTGCATTTCTTTTGGCAGGTGCTTTCCCTGCCACACAACTCCCCTGCATCCTTTTTTTGTGGGCTGGCTTGGGGAGATCAAACCATCAGCACATGCTGATGAGGCTCTTAGAAACTTCTCCTCCCAAGGAAGGGTCTATAGCAGGTGCTGAGCACTGCCATATGACTGCACCTTCCGCAGCTCTAGGCAGGACAGACAGGCAGGAAGAGAAATCAGCATGGGGGCATAAATGCCAGCTCACTCACCTCTCACTATTTCATCTGTCTATTGAAATCAACTCTCCTTTCCACCCCAGAAGAGCTCAAGCCATGCTGGGACCTGGTCAGACAAGTCTTCCTAGAGGGCACTTAGACTGCAGCACACAGGCACTCAAGCAGACTTTAAATCCAAATAGCAAGGGTACTGGGAAAAGTTTAATCAAAGATCCTGAGCTGAGTCTTGGCCACTGGAGGACTCATTGCTCCCAGTATACCCAGGGGGTGACACACAGCAGTTAATGTCACTCCTCTATTCTGCTCTTTTCCCAGCATTATAGAGCCAATGCAAGAGTGCTTAAACGAAGTACCTACCTCCTCCTCAACCAGAGCCCTCCTCTGAAGTTCAAAGCCTTGACTTTAAGGCCAAGCTGTGCTCTGCTACAATGAAACCAGGCAGAAAACACTTTGCTGGGACCCCTCGTTTAGATCTTTTCCCTTTCTGCACCCAGACAAAAGCTTTATCTTTAAAAGGGAAAGGAAAAAGAAATTTAAAAAGTAAAAAAGGAATGGGAATGGTGGTCTCACACAGACACATGCTCCCTTCCTCCTCCTCCTCCCAGAACAGCCACAGCCTGGTGCCAAGACGTTCACCTGGGATGTGAGAGAGGCCACGGTCAGCCGACGAGTGCACAAATGGCAGTGACAGTAAACCATGCCCAGTGAAGGATGGGAGATATTACAAGGATGATAATAAATATCTAAATGAGCCTCTGAGGAGAGAAAAACAAACCAAACCATGAAATGTTCAGCAGCATCACCATCAGCATCCAAGGGCAAGGTCTCTAACCTCTCTGCTGGGCTGTCAGGCTCAATAAAACGGACGAGAGGTGGGGAAGACAGGGTTTCAGTAGCAAAGATGCCTCCCTGGAGCTGAAGTCCGAAGCCATTCAAAGGGTCTCCCCTGAGCACCACCTCTGTCGTCTCCGTGTGGACTATCTGCCCACCAGGACCCACCGTGCTGGAGGCCAGTGACACTGAGAGGAGGAGAGAGGCAGAAGGTCAGGGCAGACATGGTCAACATAGCAGATCTGGGCACAAAACTTGGTCTGCACAGTGACCAAGGATGAGGGAGACACTGACAATACTGAGATGAGCAGTCCTACCCCAAGTAGGAGTCAGCAATAAGGACAGCAAGGCAGGCATGCACACCCTGTCCAACCCAGCCTCAGCCCACAGCCACTCTTACATGAGCTCTTGTGCTCCTTCTTCTTCTGCCTCCTCCTCAGCATGGTAGTGCGGGGGCTCATGGGGTGGGAGCTGCGAGGTAGCGTGTTTGAGTTCTGGCAGGAGAAGCCCTGCGCATTCATGGTGGGCGATGAGAAGTTGGCAGCCACCAGAGCTGGGGAAGTAAAGAGAGTGCATTAAGGATGTTCACAGAGAAGTGTAGCAGTGGATTTACCTAAGAGGTGTTCATCAGACACCTAATGGGTTTGGACTAGATCCTTCTTCCCAGCTCCAGGGCTCAAGACAAGGTGAGAACCTTGTTCTGGGCTTGCAGCTCCCGAGAGTGGGTTTGGACTCCAGATGGACATTGCTCTCTGGTGGGCAGCGACTTCAGTGACTGGGCTGCCTGTCACTGCAGCATCCAGGCCACCAGGTGAAAAATGTGTCATGGATGCAGGACAGCCAACAGCAGGTTGGCACAATGCTATTGATGAATCTTAAATACATACAAAGAGAGACCACAGCTTGAACTTGAGCTGCTAGGCAACTGTGCTGCCCTGTTTACTTCTCACAGCTTGGACACAGAGCAATGTTTCCTCCTCCATATCTTACTGTCATAAGACAAGAAACCTGGGGCTGCACAGAGCCTGCTTCCTGCAAGAGGAGGGTTTACAGGTTTTTAAGCAGCCATAATCCTGCTGCTAACATGCCGTGTGACACCACACAGCTGAGCTGGATCCGCTGTTGTATCATGTTCCTACACATTACCAGAGATACCCTCCCCATCCCACAGCAACTCATTTTTGCTGTAGGAAAGGAAGCACTGGGGTGTAGGGTTAGAGGATGGGAGCATGGGTCTGCCCAGCACACTGCTCTTGTTGCAGTTACCAGATCTGTATGTGCTGGGCTGCAGATACTGATTTTGTATCCTGTGGAAAAAGATCCAGGTTACCAAGAAGGAAACCACTGACAAGACCGGCTACAGAGCTGGGCATTAAAGAAATGGAGTGGCACAACATGAATGAACACATGCAAGGCTGAGGACAACACCATGAGCTGAGGTTACATTTGCAATAATCCTGTCCAGACGTCTGGTTCCAAGTGGGTGTCTTGCAATGGCCAGGGTGGTGAGTGTGACAGTAGTTGACACAGGGGTCCCAGCAGTGGTGGTGGTCACTCTTCTGCACCTTGACTGGTGGCACCCAGCAAGCAGAAATCACCACAGGCAGGCAGATGTGAGAAAAAGAAAAGGTAAGAAGCATAAGACAGAAGATTGTAGAGAAGAGCCTCTTACTGGCTCTGAACGAGTCATGACCCAATCACAGTGTGTCAAGCACCAGCAGCAAAAATGCATCCCCAGGTAACCTCATGACACTTGATGCAAAGTGGCAGAAATCCACCCCTTCCCAAAAAACCCTCTACATCCTGAGCCAATGGCCTGACTAAGCCTTGTTTAGCTGTCATTACCATTTGCAGTCTGTTGTGCAACATACAGAAGCTCCCTCAGGCCACAACCTTCCCACAGTGGCCATCAGCATTATCCGACAGCACTCAGGAAACCTCCTTGAGCTGTTTCCCACCTTACTGCCCGCCTGGGAACAGGGGTCCACACCTTCTGCACATGCCAAGGACTGCTTTGAGCACTTTGCTCTGCTTCAGCATTTGTTCCTTCAGTGCCTGCTCTTGGCCAGGAATGCACATATGGATGAAAGAGAGGAGTAGCAAAGGGCCACCTCCAGCTCACCAGAATGAAAGGGATTTTATACACCACTGCCTAAAAGTAATTACAGACACAGGAAAAGATGCCAGCACTGTGGCAAACAGTAAATTAAAATGTGACAGCAACATGGTAGACTCTGTTCAAGGGCACACAACTGCTTTGGAACCAACCATAACAGAAACCCAGCAAACAGTGGCAGCAATCTGTTGCAACAGGACATCCATTATCTGGAAATCCCTTGTCCCAGGAACTGTGGCTTTGGGACATCTAGTCACGATGTCACAAGTCTCCCCCGAGTGCATCAAACACCCCACCAAGCACAGGTCTCTTGACTCCTCACTGATGCTTCACTTCCCCTGAGCAGCACAGGGTCAGTTTGGTCTTCCTTGCCCAACAGCATTGAGTTTTGTCTCCCAAATCTCTGCACCATGTTGTTTGGATCTATCTTCTTCTGAGAGGAATTGATGGCTAATGAGCAAGACTGCAACTGTTTTATTCAGCTAAGCATGAATGGCATCCCACAGTGGAGCACCACTGTAGCCATGAGTTATCTCAGAGCTCTTAATCTCACAACCACTTGCATGGACTGGCAGCCACCTTCCCAGGATGAGATCTCCTCCAGTCTCTGTGTCACACAGAATCACAGAATTGCTCAGGTTGGAAAACACCTTCAAAGTCATTGAGTGCAACCTTAAACTAACCCTACTACCCTAACTCTTAACAGCCCACCACTAAACCACATCCCCAAGCACCACATCCAAGCAATTTTTAAACACATTCAGGGATGGCGACTCCACCACTTCCATGGGGAGCCTGTTCCAGTGCTTAACAACCCTTTCTGTAAAGACATTTTTCCTGATATCCAACCTAAACTTGCCCTGGTGCAAATGGAGGGCTTTTTCCCTTTGTCCTGTCACCAGTGAGAAGTGTCGTCCAAGTAGGCAGAAATGCGGCCAGCACTGGTACTATCTGAGCTTTCTGAGGGTGCACACCTGGGACAGGGACTCAGTTTATTTAGTGAGTCTACCCAGATATGTCATCTAAAGTTCATCTGTTAGTGCCTTTAACAGTAGAAATCCATTTTCTGCACATGCATCATGGGCACTGAATCATTAGGTCAGGTTTTCCAACCAATATAGTGATTATGCTTAGCCATTGCTAAACATACAGCGACTTTGGTACTTAGTCTATCAAGCTTTGAAAAGATAAACTTCCAGCTCTGGGGCTTCTGTTTTGTGAATTCAAAAGTAAATTCAAAGCCAAGCAGCTTTTATTAACAGAAATCAAATTAATAAATGTAGCTGAATCTAGACAAAAAAGGGAACTTCTTAATAAAATTAAACACTTTGAACATGAGGAACAGAGCTTATGAGCATATATACAAAATAATTTAATCCATTTACAGTAATTAAAACTCTACCATTTGTCTATAAATTCTTAGCTCATATCTAACAATAGAAAAAAGTGCCTTTGAAAGTCAGCTGTCAGTGCATTGGGGAAGAGATTTTGGACAATTCTGTGATAAAAACCTACATCCATGCCTGAGGAAACCCATTCATCCCAGCACTGCTCCTGGGCACCATCCATTCCTGCAGACCTTGTGAGCAGGGCATTATCCTCCCTCAAACTCTCCCAATGCCCCCAGAGCCACAGAGAAAGCAAACTCATTTTGACAAATCGTGTGCTTCAGACTTAGACAGCACTTCTGCATGGCCACTGCAGCTTCAGATCCCTCTCCAGCTCCTCAGTAACCAGATTTTGATTGCACAAGAAGCCACTTAAAAAAACATGACAAGCCCCATGCAGGCACACACTGGAAGGACTCAGCAATGCAAGTGGTGAACAGGGATACATCTGCATGGTCTCCTCTTCTCAACTGCTTTCCCTGGACTTCACTTCCCTGCCAACCATGACAGTTTGATTTTGCAACGGCCCATTTTTCCTTACTGCCCATTTGCTTCCCTCAACTCAGAAAAAAGAAGGCGGTGGAGTTGGCATTTAGTGTCCAGAGCAGAAGGCAGCTTCTCTCCCACATCCAAATGCAGTTCGTCAACTTTGGTGCCGTGTCTTGTTACACCACTGAGGAGCACTGCTTTGTGAGCTGCTCCTCTTGCCCAAAGTGCTCTCCTCGGTGTCCACACCACCCCCACCAGTCACTGATAAAGGTTTAAGCCCAAGCACTGGTCTCCAGCCACATACCTCTTCTACCTAACAGCTACATGAATGAGCATCCTTCCTTATTATCCCTCACATGTTAAAGTGAGAACAACTGTTGTATCATTTATTTTTCATATTCATGTGTTGCAATCATTCTCCCAAGATTGTGTTCTGTATTTCTGCCACAGTAAACTGATCTGATGTATGCAGATTTGGGTAAAAAGGCTCTGAACACACTGAGCTGTCCTCCCATAGATCCCCATCCTGAGCTGCTGCTGAATGCATATATTCTGAAAGAAGATTAGGACGAGAGCACTAATGGAAGGAGTAGAATAGTTCATTTTAACAGCCACTGAAAAAGGATTATAGCTTTCCAATTTTTTCTTGGGCACAAAAGTCAAGTCATCCATCCCCTTTGTCAAACTGCTTTAATTCTCCACAAATTGGACTGGACATGTAAGAGATTTATTTATAGACATGGAGGTGTAATGAGATCTTATGTTTCAATGCATCATGTTAAAGACGACAACATAGATATTTTCCTCCATTCCCCAAACTGCCCTAGAAGAGAATGGAAAGAAGAGCTGTGCCCAGGGCTACTGTGCACCAGCATTATTAATATATATATCCCCGAGACACAAGTGATTGAAAATGGTTGCAAAAGGGGCTGGGACTGAACAGTCATGCCTGAAACACTTGAAGTGCAAGGCCAACCATATGGACTGTAACAAAACTGCAGGCAAGAGCTGCAACAAATCTGCTAGTGCTGAGGTTATGATTAAAATGAACTTTACATGAGAGCCTGAGCCAGCTGCTCATGTGGAAGCTGAAACTAAAGGTGGGCAACAAGGATGCTCACCAGGGTGAATTCCTAGTGATGTTTGCAGGCTTGATTTCACTGGATCCAGATGGCTTTTTCCCCTAGTATTTCTTTTGCGGGGGTGGCAGAAAGCAGCATCTACAGATGCATTCACTCTACTCCTGTCTGTTCAGACACAGCTGCTATTCAAACAGGCTGGTCTGGAAGATAACACTTATGCTACAGCTTCGTATCCTAAGAAAGTCCAGCAGGACACTGCCTACCTACTGACACGTCCTTTACAAAGCCCTGCCAGCATCAGCAAATGAAAATGGAGCTCAGAAATGCATTTGGCAGCACCAAGGTTGCTTTCCTCCCTCTCCATTAAAGTCTCTTATCTGAGGTACTAAGGAAGTGGCTTGCACAGCACTCAGCACTGCAAAACCTTGGGATTCCCAGCTCCAATTTTCCCATTCAAGCACAGATGTTACCTTTTTTTCCTATTCACATCCTTGAAGAATGTCATCTAATCATATGTATTTAATCCAAACATTTTTATTCCCCCCCTCCACAGATGTCTCTCTTTTGAGCCTGTTGCCAGCATTCAAAAGCAGTGAGAACCCCAGTAAGGACCTCTAGCAAGTTGTAAGGGTGACCAACAGTATTTGCACAGAGGACACACCTGTTTCTGGAGGCTTCAAAGGCAGCCTGCTTTGGTGAACAGGTAGTATCTCAAGCTTGACATTTTCTGAAGTGGCAGCTAAAAGCTGAGTTGCCTCTAATAAGGAGCAGTGCTCTGTGCTCGTGCCATCAATGGAGAGAATATGGTCACCAACATGCAGTGCACCACACCTACAAAGGAAACAGCAAGAGAGGCAATTATACACGGGGCCAAAATCCATGTCCTTATAGATGGGAACAGACATATACAAAATCCATCTGTGAATTATTATGTGAATTCATGCAAATTTTATTTTCATATCTTATTTTTTCACTTCCAATTTGAACCTTAGGTTCAAGCATTGCCCAAAATACTAGCTAAAATGGTTTACGCTTGAGTCAGTGCTGCTGGTGGCTCAGCAAAAGATCTTTTTAAGTTTTTAATAATGCCCACTCATAGCTAGTCTGGATGCCTGAGGGCTCATCCAGCAGTGTAGTTAAGTCCTATGAGGCAGTAGTTCAGCTCAGCAACACAACTAACCACAGCTAGGGCTACATAACAGTCTGCCTTTCTGCATCCTCATGTAAAAGGTGACTAACTAACCTGCCCATCAGGAAAAGGCTCTAGCCAGAAGTTTCCAGAATAGGTCTTTTGCCATTCCACATGGACTGAGTTACATTCAGTCCTGGTGAGAAGTGTCCACTGATGTTGGGTCAGATATTTTTGCACACTTAGTGGACATGGCCATTTCAAGGCAAGGCAGGGAAGAATGGTATATAATTAACAAGGGATCAAAAAAGCAGTGGAGAAAGGAAAAGCAGAGCCAGGAGCAATGTGTTCAGAGCTGTACCTGTCCACCACACTGGCTGGCTTAATCTTGTCGATGACAATGACCTGCTTGTTCCGGTGCATGGTTGTTGTCAATGTAATTCCCAATGTAGACCCCGGAGTCTTTGCTATTTCAACTAGTAATGGGCCTGAAGCATTTGCTACAGTATCTGCAAAACAAGAGATCATCTGAAGACACTTCTCATACAGCCTTTCCCATTTCTAAATGGGCTGGCAAACAGTATTGATTTGCCATGTGTATCAGCAAACCCGTAGTTTGGGCATCCTACAGTCTGTATCACATGGTAACTTAAGAAAGAAGTCAAGTCAAGAAGCAATATTATTTCTGCACAAAATGTACATGACAATAAAGCAAAGAGATATAACAATTCACTCATGGAAACAACCCCCGTATCCTTTGCTGAGGTTAAATAGCAAGAAAGAAGAGATTGCTCAAAGGTTGTGCAGCAGTCACAGAAGCTGTGCCAGTATCAGAAGCACAAAAGATGAAGCTCAAGACCTGACTGTTATAGGCTTCTTCCCAAACAAACAAAAAAGGCACAAGGAAACAGGATCTCAATTTCTGAAGTACTCAGAAATCTCATGTGCTGATGACCAGTGTAGAAGTCAGTGAACTCCTACATGTTTCAGCACCAGCTTTGAAGTATTGCCTCGAATTCTCATTTCAGCTCATTCAGTGGGAGCAGAGACACAGCACTACCTACCCACATGCTTACAGAAGCCTCTTCTCTCCTATCAGACAATACAGGGGTAACTCATGTTTAAAAGATGCATTTCTGCAATAACTTAGTGGATGCTGTGAGACTGTGATACTCCTACAGAATTGCACCTGTTACCATAAGCCTGCACCATACCTATTCATCTCTTCTGAGGAAGGGGGAGGAAAAACAAAGCTTGTATCTCTGGCTGATTAGAGAGAAATTCCCTCCACCTCTGTTACACATATTTACTTCCAGATTACCTCAAGCCATCATAAAGAGGCTGGATTCACTAACATGTTATCATCACCAGACAACCCACACACAGCACCCTATGGGTAGTTTGACCCCTCCCCACCTCTAAAAACATTTCATGGAAATCCAGCCATCCACTTTGAAAGAAAGACTTGCAGAGCCTTCTGAGAGCTTGATGCGTCATCAGCCCTTAATTATTCATTTTAAGGCTTTTCTCTTCCAAAGCGTGCTCCACTAAAAATGCTGATGTTACTTGGCTCCAAAACTTGATTCTCAATCTCTGATAAATGGAAGCCTTATTATAGATCTCAGAAGCTAAGCCACAGTGAGGTCTTTCCCGATATTTGTTGAAGTTCAATCTCGAGACAGAGATTTTCCTTGGAAATTTCTCCTGGGCATTGGCCAGGGGATGGTCAGGCTCTGGTCTACTCAAAGTCCCCTTTTTCCCAAAGGAGGAAAGAGGAGGAATGAGCCATGTTAAAGGTTACACAGGCTTCAAATAAAACACTGTTTATTCCCTATTGAAAAAGACCACTGGGGAGATCTGGTGAAAAGCACAGTCACAGTTTAATCAAAATATGCACAGAGAATCTAGCTAAAGCCTGCAGAAGGTGCACTTAAGCCTTCACTAGCACAGGAAGTACCAAGAGACTGAGGATCTCTTCCAACAGCAAACACCAGCTATATGTTGGTTTTGCAGCCTGTGCGTGTCTAGCAACAAGGACACAGAATCATACTCCTCCAGCTGAGGAGAAAGAGATAGGAAAAAAACATAACATGAAGAAAGCTTGTTGAATAGGTAGACCTTTCTTTGCAAGGAAAATACCTACTGCTCTCAAGTCTACTCAGCATCTAAGCTTCTCAGCCTTTCCAAGTATTTCCCAGGGGTGTCTCAGCATGATGGTGAGAAGACGGAACTTTGGGTACCTACTCCCATGTCAAGACTGTAGAAAATTCACAGTCTTGCCTCCAGCTAACAGTCTTTCCTCCCACCACACACAGCACAGGCCACTCTGCTGCCCCTTTTAATTCCCATCTCTAGCAGCACTGATGAGAATTGCTCCAAACTTATTTTATACAGGCATTTGTTGAGGAAATACCAGCCAAGCTTCTATTAATTAATCCACGGAAAGATTTGGCTCAAATCAAAGGTCAGGAGTCTGCAATTTAGCAATATTTGTGAGGCATGATTAACACAGGGCTATTACAGCAAAGCTAATTTAAAAAGAAACATGGAGAGCCAGGGCAGGCCATGCAATAACCTCACTGTAGGGAGTCTACTGGCATCACTGCTTTGGCACTATGAGGTGTTTCTTCATCATCACACACAGCTGCAACCTCACCCAGCCTCTGTGGAAAAGACATCTGCAGCCCTCCTGCCTTTCACTGCAAATTTCACTTTACTTAAAGCAAGATCCTTTCTCACAAGCCAGGAGTCTAAGCAGTTGTTCTGGAGGCTCAGCACTCACAAGATGCTCAAGTCAAATGCTGCTCATTATGTACTGAGGGCCAAAAATCACCTCACTGCAGATCAAGCATCACTGAGGCCAGTGACATTGAGTTTAATACAGATACTGCAGCTTGCATCATTTCTATAGGGTTTTGTCACCAAGAAACAGAAAAATCATGTATGCATATGCTGTCTTGTATGGCATAAAAGAGGAAAAGGCACCCTCCTTACAAGTGCAAACAAAATAAGCCAAAACCTTCTAGAAGGACCAAACCAGGGAGCTGCCCCCTTACTGACACAGCCCAGTGGCTCACTGTCCCTCCAGCTTCTCAGGCACATGGAGGCATCTGACTTCATAGCTGCATGAAGGCCCATCCCCTGCCACCACTCAGCAGTCACCAAGCAGTCACCTGTTTGCAGGACACTACCAGCTCTCTACTCCGATCAGCAAGGGCGTCCTGTAGGCCTAAAAATTTTCAGTCTAAAGATGAGTGGGCAGAGGGGCAGCCAAGCGAAGAGGGAGGAGGAGAAGGACGCAGCATATCACTTCGTTCATTCGTCATCTCTGGCAGAAAATTCTCCCACTCCATGAGTCAGCCCTGAAGGCTTGCAGGCCAGTGCCTCACGTCATAGCACACACAGCTTATTTACAGAGTAACTGTTCAAATGCCACTAGTTTCTGGCTGGTCAGTTTATTTGTTGTGTAGTTTGTTTTTTCTCTTTCCTTGCTCCTCCCCTTTTTCAAAAGCTCCATAAGATAGAGAGGGTGTTTCTACAAGAAAACATCTGTTCATTGCAACGTTTATCTGGCACCAGCAAAAGGCAGAGAGTTTCCTAATGCCCAAGGGAGGTCCATGCCCAGTTTGCACTCTTTTTAAATGAAAATGGCAGATTAAATTAATTCCTTCAGTAGGCTAGAGAAATCTCAGCCAATGTGATTAGAAGCCATGGCCCCATCCTGTATCGGCCTCCCCAGTAAAAGCTCGACAGCCAGGGGATGCTTGGTGGCGATGGCCAGCGGCTGCCATATCCCTTGCACTGAGAGCAGGGCTGGCCCTGGGCAGCTCATCCTCCACACAGTTTTGGCTGGGAAACCATGCAGCCAACTAGGGAATGCTGTGATTCAACAATCCTCCCCACAGCAGCCTTGGTCTCTCACCAAGGACAGATGCAGAAAAACAACTTTCCCTCCTTCAGGGTCAGCTCACACCATCCCAGCACGTACGGCTGCAACAGAGACTGAGTGCAAGGTAAAAATCTCTGTTTTCCCTGGGGATGAACAGGCCAGGAACCAATTCATGGTGATGTCCCCAGCTTTTACAATGAAGCAATTGAACTGTGTGGCCATGTGTCTCCCCAATGCCTTCACCACGTTTTCAAAATGGGAAAAGTGTTCCCTCCAGTCTACTAACATCCACACACTGCTCCTGCTGTGCTCCTGCACCTGCTCCTCCTTTCCCTCATCATCTCCCTGGGGCTGGTAAAGAGAATGTCTGTAGTAGTTGTGATTTTGGGATGATGCACTCTTCTCTTCTTGCAGTTATTAGCTATTGTCTGGCAAAACTGTCTGCAGAGATTGTTTTAAGCCTCCTGTTCTGTATCATCTTGCCTTAAAGAAAAAAAAAAAAACAAAAAAAACAGGGCAAATATATCCTTTTACAGGGTTGGGGAGAAGCACACTCTGTGCAGAAATTATCTAAGAAAGTGTCTCTTTTTACACCTTGGGAAGTATCTGGTTGGGGTTCACTGTACAACAACACAAGATGGAGAATCACTACATAAAACCCTGCCATCACTCTGTGTTCACTCAAGCTTAACAGTCGTAGGTGGGAGAGTTACACCAGAAGAAATACCAAGACACCTTCAAAGCTATTTTTGCTCCAAGCCAGGTTTTAAAACAATCAGCTTTCTGTAACATAGGCACCAGGGGACCATACAAACAACAAAAGCCAAAAAAAAAGCCCATTTCTCATGCAACATTAACTGTTTGCTACTGTTCAGACTTGACAGCTCTGTGCAAAATCCTTCCTTAACCCTGCCTGCCTCTCCCCGGGCAGGGCTGCCGGCCCAGCCAGCCTGCGAGGAGGGAAACGACATCCCTTATCAAGAGTGGCCACAATCACAGCCACATAGAAAGGAAGAAAATAGGCTTTGGGTAGTTTCTGGGTTTGATCATTTAAGCATTTCCTCTTTTTCATGAATACCAGCCAATTCCTAAAGTGAAGCTGCTTGCATCTGCCAGACAATGTGAAGGCAACTGTCGAGTCATCAGGTTTTCCTCCCTGAAGAGTACCTGTCTGCATGGCACATGGCCACCCAGGTGCTGGCAGCCTCCTTCTCCAGAGAACCAGTATGGCCACACTTGTGGAATTTCTGGTGAAGGAAAGGGGAAAAGCTTGGAGGAAGGAGACCCAAAAGGAAGGAGAAAGCTGTCAGGGCTGGTACAAGGATCTCCCTTATCCTGGTGCAACCCTCTTGCACATTGCACAGAGTTCTGGTATTCTTAGTTCTCTTTTCTTGCGGGTGGCATGGCATTAAATTCTCTCCGATGCAGATCCTTTTTATTTCTCTCTTCACTGACAAATCAGAAAACAACCTGATATCACAGACTCCTGCACCTCACTGGATTCCAGGCTCAGACATGCTGGACTGATTCGCAAGACTTGGAAAAAAGGCTTCAACCCAGTCCAGCTTGTGGCTTCTGTGGAGGCAGAAACCCTCCTAGAGACATATATGCAACATGAATATCTAACACACAGTTCAATGAGCTTCCTAATCCAACACAGCTTCAGACTCTGTGGTAACCTTAAACTCATTAATGATACTCCCTGCAGTAACAGCTGTGTGTCACAAAGCCAGCTCAAAATGACTTTACACTAGCTAATAATAAACCCTTTCCCAGGGCTTGAAACTGAAAATCAAATGAACAAAAAACCCAAAACAACAACACACCAGTGCCCAAATCCTCAAACTTTATATCTACCATATAGAACACTTTTTAGAAATACCCATCCTCTACCCTCCAGTAAATTCTCTCTTATTTGGAGTCAATCAGTTGATCACCCCTCATTTATTTCAGAAGCAGATCTGAACTAACATTTCTAAGAAAGGGAATAGCTCCAGAATTAAGCAGGGCCAAAATTCAGAACAGAAGCCACAGCCACATCAAGTCTCTGCCTGCTTGCAGCTCACTCCCCTGCACACATTTAACCATGCTATTTGTGGTGTTGGCAGAGCGCCCCGGCCCCCTTTAACTCTGACTTCTCCTATGCCCTCTTTGCCTACATTAGAAATCCCCTTTCCCCCCCTCCTCTATAACCAGTCGTCATTCCCATCAAGACAGATCACTGGATAAAGATATCTGAAAAACCAGCTTTGAACTCTACCCACTACAACCATTTTGGCAGTGCATTGCTTAGCAATTTTTCCACTGAAACAGAGTATGGCAGTTACCGCGTCTAGTCTCACATACTTTCCAGGCAGTCAGAGAAAATGCCACCACACTATCTTGGCCTTACCCATGATGGTCACATCATACTCGATCTGGAAGAGTGCCTCCTGGCTGCACTGCCGGAGGATGTTCAGAGCGTCAGCATGGGTCATGCTGTGCAGAGGGATCCCATCAACACTCAGCAGTCTGTCCCCAATTTTCAAGGACCCTTCCCTGCAAAAAGCCACAAGAAAACGGTGTTTTTTTTGTCTACATGTATTTATTTATATTTAGATATATTTTCTATATGTATTTATATATCTGTCTATATATTGTGCATATATGTAATATACTTACAGATTCTGTGTGTATGTGCATATATATAAAAGTCACTTACTTTGATCCTGTAGGAATTGAACACTCCTTGGGACAATAGTTTGGGTTTATAGTACGAAGCCCATCAGATTAATTAGCAGCATGAGAATAGACAGACTGCCTCCTGCTTTCTAACCCAGCATCAGCTATTCATCTCCATAGGGTTAATTAAGTGTCTGCCCCTGGAAGAGATGCTCCTGCTTGTAACTATAACATCCACACATGGGTCAGCCTGTGAGCACCAGATTCATCCTCCCCACACACCACAGGTCCCACGCTACTTCTGCCTTCCACACCAACAGCATGAAAAGAAACATAGAAATGCCAGGGTTGGAAGTGACCTCTAGAGGTCACCTAGTCCAACCCCCCTGCTGAGAGCAGGGACATCTTCAACTAGAGCAGGTTGCTCAGAGCCCCGTCAAGCCCCACCATGAATGTCTCCAGAGATGGGGTCTCAACCACCTCCCCAGGCAACTTGTTCCAGTGTTCTACCACCCTCATGGTAAAGAAAGTCTTCCTTACATCCAATCTAAATCCATTCCTTTCTAATTGAAAACCATTGCCCCTCATCCTTTCACTCCAGGCCTTTGTAAACTGGCCCTCTCCAGGCTTTTTGTCAGCTCCCTTCAGGTACTGGAAGGTGGCTATTACGTCTCCCCAGAGCCTTCTCTTCTCCAAGCTGAACAATCCNGGCAGGATTTCCCCTTAGTGAAGCCAAAAAAGCTTTGGGGGAGCACCAGCAAGGGGGACAAAAAGGACACATGCCTTGGGGGTTCTGGTCAATAGCCAACTGAATATAAGCCAGCAGTATGCCCAAGGCCAACAGCATCCTGGCTTGTATCAGCACTAGTGTGGCCAGATAAACTAGGCAAGGGATTGTCAGCCTGTACCCAGCACTGATGAGGCTGCAACTTCAGTACTGTGTTCAGTTTTGGGGCACTGAGGTGCTGGAGTGTATCCAGAGAAAGACAATGAAGCTGGTGAAGGCTCTAGAGAACAAGTCTTGTGAGAAGCAGCTGAGGGAACTGAGGTTGTTTAGCCTGAAGAAAAGGAGGCTCAGGAGAGACCTTCTCACTCTCTACAACTACCTGAAAGCAGGTAGTAGAGAGTCGAGGCTCAGTCTGTTCTCCTAAATAACAAGCAACAGGAGAAGTGTAAATGTCCTCAAGTTGCGACAGCAAAGGTTTAGGTTGGATATTAGGAAAAATTTCATTACAGAAAGGGTTGTCAAGCCCTGGAACAGGTCCAGGAAAGCAGTTGAATCACCATCCCTGAAGCATTTAGAAGACATGAGGGACATGGTTTAGTGTTGACCTGGCAGTGCTGGGCTAATGGTTGGACTCAATGATCTTGAAGGTCTCTTCCAACCAAAATGATTCTATGTCCAAGAGCTGCTGGTCTGTCTTGTGAAAGCAGATGTTGGAGGTGAAACACAAGCATTACCTGTCTGCTGGGCCACCAGGCCTCACATAGGTGAGCACCAGTGGTCTGGATTTGTGCCAGTCTTCATGGGCTCCCCCTGTAATCAAACAAAGAAAGTTGTAAGTCAGTGGAGGTTTGAAAGTCTGAATGAGAGTGCTAAGAAAGGAAAGCCATTTATCATGTAACAGCCTGAAAGCAAAGAGACTGCCCTGGATCAGGCAGCTGGCACAGGATGCTCTCCATGACACACTTTTGCTTCTGAGCCGAGGTTGATGACATTCATCACCTTACTTTTCCCACTTCCCAAATCACCTCTGCCAGTGATTGTTCCCTCTTTGTTTTTCACTGGAGAAGCTACTAACCTCTTAACACAAAGCCAAAACTATTGCCTTCTTTGTAGAGGGACACCTCGATGGTCTTGGGAATAATGCCAGCACTGCTCTCTGGCACTAAAGGAAGAAAAGAAGACTCAGTTACCCTCAAATCTTTTTCATACCATTCTGCAAAATAACACCAAAGCTCATCCAAATGACATTTAGACGGAAGTCCAGCCCAATACCAATATTGTACCTTCCCTGTTTGGAAGCAAAAAGAGTCCAACTCGGACATGTGAACCTTCATCAGAGGACAATTTCACCAGCTCAGTGTTGTGCACTTCCTTTCAAAGTTGTCTTGGTTAATACTCTGAAATTCAAGTAAAACTGTCTCGTTTATCAGCTGGCTTTAATGCGTTCAGCAGTACTCAAAACCCAGAACCTTCTGTCACAGATGGAAACTTATTAAAAAAATAGCAGCAGCGTAAGGAATCAAGTCACTGGCTGACCTTAAAGAAAATGAAAATCCCAAATCCTTAGTGCAAAAGGTTGGCCTTTTTTTTTCCTTTACCTCTCATATTTTGACTTTAAGAAAAGATTAAGTGAATCCTTTAAACTGATCCTAGGGGCAATTCAGCAATTTTACGTTAAATACACAGTACTATTTCATGTACAAAAGTAAAGAGAAAAAGAAAGAAAATGTTTCTGTCTCTTGCCATCCCCTGCTATTTAATGATTTATTGAACGACTGCAAAGAATAGGGGATAATTTCCCAGTCTTCTCCATCCAGAACTGGACATGGCATTTCAGCCTGGTGTCTCCAAAAAGATCAATTCCTAATCTTCAAACCAAGTGCAATAAGCAGGAAGAAAAGATTAAGAGCCTGACTTCAACCTGGCAAATTAGAGCTGAAGTCTCCCCTGAGCATGTCCACACCAGCATTTCCTCTTGGGTCTAGAAGGGGGATTTTGAAGCGAATCTCCCCACACTGTCCTTAGTGACCACCCTGAGGGCTTGCAGCCTGCACCCAAATTAGGGTTAAACTAATCCAAAAGTCACGGTATCACCTTGCAGGGGGGCAGCCCTGGCTACAGAGAAGCCAAATAACCCCCCAAACACTGCTCCCTATGCAGCTGCTTTGCTCCTGCAGCTGCGCACACTGCTAACAAGGGCATGGCCTGGAAACACTCCAGAAGACAAATGTGAAGGGCCTGGGAAGGCTCCCAGCTAAGGGGTGATGCAGATGCACCAAAAGAATGGTATAAAGCATCCATATATGAGTTCAGGAAACATCCAGTTTCTGTCCTAAGCATCCAAGCATGAAGCTCTGCAACATCTTTCATAAGATCAATGACGAGAGAAGAAACATAAGCTAGTGTTAACATAGGACTTGGTTTATTTATGAAAGAGATGGTATGACACAGTGGCCTGAGAACTAGTCTTGGACTTGCAAAGTCTCTTCCAAATCAGAAAATTAGAAAGCGGGAAGAAAAAAAAAAAATCAAACCCACAAGCACAAGCTATTGAATTGCACTATATTTCTATTCTTTGTCCAGGAAGAGAGAGACAGAAGTGGGTGCACACAGCAATAACAAACCTTCACTGTAGATAAAAGCCCACAATGAACTAGACCAAAGTAATCATTGACAGTCCCTGTATTTTGCAGTGCCTCTTTGTTTGAATTAGGCATAAACTGCATCAATAATCTCATTGGAGAAAAGTCACTATTTCGGTGTGCCCTTCCTGCTCATTCAGAGGTGGGGACATTTTGCCTCACTACTATTGATTGCACCATGCTTTATTGGCACTGCTCCTTAGCTGGTAAGTACAGCTTATCAGATTCCTGATAGCCAGTTGACAGCTATGGAGTGAGGTTAAGAGCTGTCATCTCTAGTGAGCATGAGAACATGGAAAACTTGAGCCACATTCTGTTCTACCAGGGTTGTATGCAAAAGCTAACAAACATTTACAGCAAAACAGAGGACGATGGACAGAGATTCAGCTAATTCAGATTTTTTTTTTTTTATTTTTTTTCCCTTCTTAGGGCTTTATATGGTAATTTAAATATTCAGTATCTCTCATGTAAAGGGAGCAGCTATGGCAAAGCTATAGACAGCTTCCCAGCTGGGACAAAGTCTGTAGATTTCATTAGTTTTGGTTTTCCTGCCATTTAATTTTCAGTTGTTCTATTTCTTTTGCTCAGTCATCCTCTTGATTGATCTGGGTAACTGAATGAGTAATAACTGGGGAGATCATTTTCACAATGGAAAGACTGTGATAAGAAACTGTATCAAGGAATTTGTTTTTATCAGAACAAACAAATGAGAACAAGAGCACACAGCCTCCCATGTCAGGACACAAGCCCTGTTAATGTGAGATGGGCTTGCCATTTTCTGTCAGGACCCCTTACCTGGAAAGTAGATTGCTTCAGCTTCCCTTCTGAAAACACATTGCTTTTCAAAGCATCCTGAGGAACAACAGCACTTGCCACAGTTCAGAAAACAGGATCTGGCAATACATGCTTTAGACTGAATAAAACCACCCATTGCCACACTCCAAAAAGGAAAAAGAAAACCAAGCTGAAGCAGCATCAAGGGGCTTATTGGCCTGTACTGCCAGGCAAGACAGACCTAATCAGCCATCTCCCACCAGTGTGCATGAGCAGGCACCCACTGTGCTGGAAAAAGCACGCTGCTCCAACTGCACACAGCTCTGCAGCATCCACTGCAGCACTGTGAGCAGATGAAGGCAAAACGTCAAAATGCCCCTGGATACTGCCTTGGCCACGACAGTTAACGCACAAGCAAGCCCATCTGTACCCCACAACAAAAAGCAGCCAAGAAAAGAGAGTAGCATTATCAGAGAGGCACCCACCGGCTGGTGGAAGCTCATACTCTACTTCCAGCACTACTCTTTCGCCCACATTTTTCAGCAGGCTTATGATCTCATCATGCCGCAGCTTGGTCAGGTTAATGCCATTCACCGACTTGATGTAATCCCCAACGTTCAACTGGTCACTTCTGCAAATTAAAAACAAAACAAAACAAAACAAAACAAAACAAAACAAACAAACAACAGACAAACCAAAAAGCAGTGGTAGCACAGAGTCTCTGCTATGCTCATCCTGGATGCACCTGGCAAACCTAACTGGAGAACTTTCTGAATAAGCCACCAACGTTGTGCTGATCTTGGCTGATTGCATGTGCCTGCTATCAGAGGGAAGCACTAAAATCGAAACCATCTATCTTTCCCAGTGGCAAGTGTTCAGATCTGTACATACAGCAACAATTGCAGTCTACATGTTCACAACCTCTCTTTGTTGCTCAGATCCCATTCATGTAAAGCAATCAGTCAAAGGGAAGCACACCAAAAGATGCCTGAAAAAAAAAAATCCAGCAGGGAGAGAGAAAACATGTTTCCTTTTGCCTATTTTCTGCAAAATTGTTCAATTGATCCTTCCCTTTCTCTGTTTCTTGGAGCCTTTCTTCTCCCATTCCTTTTCTGAGTCAATAATGTTACTTACACACTCAGTATTCAGCACAGATACAATATTAAACCACTTAGCTTGATCAAGATGTATTGTACCATGCAGCTCTCCTGACAAGGCTGCCTAATTTCACAGAATCCCAAATATCCCTACACAAAATTTCAGAGCATAATTGCACAAAGCATAGAAAATAATTCAAAACAGAAGACGTTCTACTTATTGAAGCAACAACTCTGCATTCTGGGGCATTTGAAAAAATTGAGTCGGGAGCCAACTATTTTAATTATGATCATATTCATTCAGTAGCTAGAACACATAACTAGTCCTCTCCAGTTTTACTATGTTCTCTGCACTCCTTTTTTGTTTCTTACCTTGCAGCCAGTCCTCCTGGCCTCAGATTGGAGACTCTTGGCTTTCCATCTTTGTCTGTGCCACCTGAAATGGTTAACCCAAGGGTGCTTCCTTCCTTCTTAATCAGTTCCACTATGGTTACCCCTCTGAACTCCTCTGAAAGATCAGGAAAAAAGGCAAACATCTCAGTGAAAGGCACATTTCTCCTAATCCCAAGGACACCCTTTTCCTACAGGTTGTGGGAGAGCAGATGATTATTTCATTTATTTAGCTTCCATTTATTTAAAATGAAGGTGTGAAACAGAAATGTGTCCTAGTGGACACACAGCAGGGGAAGGAAAACATCTGCATGCAAGTCTTTCAGGCAAGACCAAGCAGGACAAGGCAGAGGGGTGAGGGCTTGTGAGAACATAAAAACTCCTGTGTTTCAAGGTGCTGGAGGCAGTGGAAGGACTCAAAACCAGGGTGATGGGATTGGGGCAGTGGTCCAGGAAGACTGCTTCAGGAATTATGTTTGATATAGTGCAGAGAAAGCATTAGGAAAGCTGCATGTCAGGCAGTCACTGTTACCAGGTAGGAGGATGCTGTGGACCTGCAGTAGCTGCCTGGATGGACAGAACAGGGTGGCTCTTAAAATACTGTGATTTTTTAAAATCACAAGACAAAAAGACTGTTGTGAGATAAAGAACATAACATGGAGAGGCGTGGGACCCTGGCATCCTGAGAAAGAGGAGGGTATGGTATGGCATTCATTCATTAACAACAGTTTCTCTACTCATCTAGCCCTGGTCTAACTGCTCTACTGACCTCATCCAAAGCTAGAATTGCATATGCAAGTCACTTTTACGATGTAACTGGTTCCATGTGCACTGTCAGCCATAATATGGACGGTGGGGTCAGGTTCAGGGGATGCACACCCCCATGCCTACTGCACCAGCACTGTTGCAGGCAGTGTACATTTTACCTTCCTTTAGAACAAGACTTTTGTTTGTCCAACACCTATACATAAGCCCAACCTGATGCCAGTTTTGATCCCATTACAGACACGATCCTATCACATCTAGATTTTACAAAAAATAGGGTCTCTAAACCATTCAGCTTCTAGATTTGACATGGGGAGAGTAAGTTAGCAGGAGTGTCAGCACCAGCCCAAGGAAACACCAAGAGCAATGCAGACTTTGCAAATGGCAGCTCTACATTAATCCACGTGACAGCACTCGCACTCTTTGCTCAAAGGAGGACTATCGCCAAGGCAAATAAGATGACTTTCACATCTTGCCAGAGCCTCATCTAAGAGGTTTTTGCAGAATTTGTCTACAAAATGATCTATACACCTCCACTATCTCTGGTGTACTGAAATCTCCCATAATTTTACAGGAGGAAAACAGGCTCCCTCACACAGGGCACCTTTCTCCAAGGCCATGCAGGAGAAGGTGGTGATGAGCATTGGCAACACAGAGCAGTCCCACAGCTGTGGACTAAAACCCACACTGCAAATGGCCAAGGAGTTTGCACAGCAAACCACTCCAGGCTTAAATTAAATGCTCTGTTTGGAGAGGGAACATTTGAAACCTCTTGCACACTAAGTCTTCCAGAGCAAGGCAGGGTCTGTGCGCGTGCAGAGCTTCCCTCCTCCATCCTCTTCCACTGGGAGAAAACAGTGTCGTTTGGTACCGTGGTACCTCATCAATAACACTCTGCTTCTTGTGTAATGCCACCATGACACCAAAAATTGCACCTCACTTTGAGTCCTGCCATGCACTACCCGCTTTGTAAAGCACTTCCAAGAATAATCTGCTCAGCTGATTAATGAAAGCGGGGAACCTCTTTGCAATCTAGCACCCGTCTGGAAGGCATTTAGGCACTGCTGGGCACCCATTTAATGTGTCACTGTCAGCTTGTTGTAAAACGTCAGGTCCATAATGCTTCTCCTCTTTAAACTCAGTTTTGATCCCTTGCCAACTACAGTAAGTTGGTTTTCAATTCACCAGCCCAGGATCCCAGGGGCTGCCAGAAACTCTGTGGGGGCTCCTGGTCATGCTGGAAGGAACACCATCCAGCACTATCCTGCAAATTTCCTCTCAGCTACAGACATGACTGATCAACACAGATGGTGCTGCAAGGGGAGATTATTAGCTCTTCAGTGGGTTTAATTTTGATCCTTGATAAGTGTTTAAAATGAGAACTCCCAGAGTGCAATTACCCACTGTTATGGGTTCAAGGAGAAATCACTGCTCTGAAGAGACAAGTCCCTGAAATCAATCAGTCAAGGTAAGCAACAAGGCATTTAGACCAATGCCTCTATAACTCTATCACAGATACACACAGATGTGTAAAAGGAAGCTGGTTAAGCAGGATCTGGTCCTTCAAGACATAGTCTTGAAGTACCACATGAGAGTAGTCTTGGTTTTCGTATATTGGCATATATACTTGGACTTTGCTGTTCAAAGCATCCCAGGGCAAGAAGCACACACCTGAAATAAGCCCTCCCCATTGAGATGTCTTGAGTTGGGTTTGTTGGTCATACTGACTTTTGTGAGCAGGGAGTCAGCCTCTCTCCATCAGGGCTGTGGTACAGTGGCAACATGTTGCAGATGCCCCAGAGGATGCAAAACATCCCCTAGAAAAATTGTTGAATGATGAAGCAATAGCAAAAGGGCCCCATTTCCTCCTACACACCTACAACATATTCAACCAAACCTGTGACTGAGTCATTAACAGTCAGAAGTCAAAATCAAGCCCCAGGTTTTATTAGGAAGGAGATGACTTGTCCAGAGCAACCCATCCAAACCTGCTGGTGTACGACTGGCAAAGCCCAGCACCAACAAGCAAACATATAATTTCTCCACTCTCTCTTCAGCCCCCAGGAGTGTTTCTGAATGGGAAGGTTTATCTCACAAAGAAGTCTGCCGTGACTGACTAAATATCAAAACAAACTTAGTCACACATGGGAAATATGAAGCTTGCCAAACACTGCCAGTCTCCGTCACCTCCCAGCAAGCTCAGATACAGCAGTGCTGCTTCCTTCTCTCCTTTGCTGCTGCTTTCCTCTTTGTGGGTGTCAGACCCAGTCCTTTTCCAGCTCCTTCTAACCACCCTCAATAGCTCAATGCCAGACTATGACTGCACCAATAACATACCACTCCCTGATCATCTTTTCTGATGATGCATCAAAATTGGTGGTTTGGGGGTTACCCATTTTTGGGGTAGTCAGGTAAAATGTAATGGATGCCCTGATGTTTTGGAGTAGGAGCTGATCTCCTTTACCTGGGATGCTTTGCCTCCTGGAGACCAGGGCTGTGTCCATCCCACCAGAATCCTTGCTCCCCTTCGAGTAAGGGCCATCATCTGTGAGCAGAGCAAACACGGAAGCTGAAATTAGCACCAAAAGTAACAAAAAACAGAACCAGAGCACTTAAAGTTTGTCTGATGACACCAGAATTGGGAATCACATCCATATCACAGACTATAGGCATGAAAACACATCACCAGCCCTGGCTTTGCACTGTGTCATGTGGGTCATCTTCCTTTTCAGAGAAGGACAAAAAGAACCAAGAAGGCAATAACATCATCTGATTTATTCATCCTGGAGATAATCCATTAGGAGAGAACAAAATTCCCTTACTCCTGTAATTATGTGGAACAGCTGAGGACAGAGAAAGCTGTGACATTAGTCTCACAAGTCTTAAGCTTGTCATTATGCTTGTGAAGAAACTTACGGTCCTTGGAAATGGACTTATACATCAGGACACTAACAGGGCACTAAATCACTATACTTGAACAAAATTGCCTATTCTTATAGATCCCATTATTTCAAAGTCACATTTTCCTGCTGCTGTTCCAGCCTCTGTACAATACAGAAAGCATCTTAAGTGATAAAAAAAGAAACCAACCACAAAAAAAAAAAAAAAAAA